>JAOWBP010004313.1:3987439-4094220 GCA_028571105.1 Tragopan temminckii | reverse complement strand
GGGCTGCGCGGTGCCTTCTGCGTTTAAAGCCGAGTTAAAAGAGCGAGCGGCCAAACAAAGCTCGGGATGTGACAGCGCGATGTATGCCTGCGTGACGGACGTGGTGGTTAACGGGCTGCGGCGCGCGGGGTTCCACGGGTCTGTTCTGCCGCTCTGTACGGTACAGAGGGGCAGCAGAATGTTGGAAACATCCTTTATGTTTGCGTACAGCACGGCTGTGCTCGTGTTATTTATACTACGAAAAGTCCCGGCAGCATCTTATTACTTTATCTTACAGATATTTGGAAATTTTAGTCTGCAGATGTAGCATCAACAAGCATTAAGGTTATGTAAAATTGCACCGGAGATCCGAGCGTTTTCCCATTGAGGTCAATAAGCACAGTTTTAATGGAGCATTTGGGGAGGGGAAAAAAAAAAAAAGCTAAAAAACTAAGGATTTTTAATGTAATGATAACCCTCTCTGATATCTTCAGCAGTAGTTCTTCTACAGACCAGCTCTTATCTCTGTATGCTGTTCGTAGATAGGAGTCCTGACTCACAGGAGGAGGAAGTGTACTTTAAAAAGCTCTGGAAAAGTATCAGGAGGTTTGGGGAACGTGGAAGTGGAGCCTAGCGAACAGTTGGAGCATTTGTAAGATAGTTCATGTTTTCTTCCCCCCACGATCAGGCCCTTTGCATGTCGTGCTTTGGTCTTGCCCATTAAGATGAGCACTTTCCAGGACGTGTATGATGACTCTATTGGTTTGTATAGCGTGTCCCTGGCAACTTCCAGAGGTTTCTTAGATATTCAGCGTTAGAAATTGGGCTGTTTTGTCCCAGATTTCACAAGTAAGCATCGGTTTATGGTAAGAAAGAATTGTCTGATACGTTTTGAATTGTTTGTGATTGTCACGGTAGAGAATGTGAAAAAGATGACAATAACAGTAATAAACGGTTGGCTGAAAGATGTTAAAATTAAAAAATGGTTAACACTTTTTATTTTATTTTTTTTTAATAACTGTTTTTCTCTGTGTCAGAAACTTTCTTTACTGGAAGGCTGTTCGCTGTTGTCTCTGAATTCACAAAGTTGAAGACCATCCCACATAGCAGCCAGATAGTTCTCTGGAGCTCTTAGTCAGCTGAGTTGAAAAGATGACACATTTGCAGTCAAGTTTCCATGGATCCAAAATCTGTGTATTCCAAAGAGGAAAAGATTTAGGGAAAAAATGTTGAGTGTTATTATAACATTTTGTTCATTTTTAAATTTGGCAAGGGGCTTTTTACAGGTATTTTTAAGAGAATACTATTTATAATGCAATCTGATTGTCTTAAAACCAGTTATTTTCCTAGTTTTTATCATTCTTAATATCTTTGTTTTTAATAGAAAAGTTATTATTTATGTACTTTACTGAACACTTGTCACTTTTTAACGACTTTCCTAAAATGCTCTCTTAAAGTTCTCTGAAGTCGTGCATGTCATGTTTTTGCTGTTCTCAGCATTCTAATCAGTACTTCACATTTTCCAAATTTCTTATTTTGCTCTCTTCCTGCACTGCATTCCTTTTTCGGATGTGACAGAGATAAAAGACAAGAACAGGTGTTTTGTTTCATACCAAAGGTTAATCAAAACAAATACCCTCTGTCTGATGAGAGCTGATGGCGTGACAGGAAATGTGTTTTAAGGGTGCTTTTATACATCATGTCAAGCCTCCTCGGTGGAATTTTATTCTATGTTTTGAACCACAGCAGATGGATTGTCAGCCAGACTTTCTTGAAGCTACCCAATTTTTTTCATACTGTTTAATCATTTACTTTAGTCATAGTATAGATACAGCATGAAACTGGAAAAAGAAGTTTGACTCATAATTAGAACTCCACAAATATTCGGGCAGTGAGAAGGAATTGTGCTGTTGTTTACATATACTGTGATATGGCATTGACCATCATGACTGTGGCGATTGTTGCTGTTGTAAAGTTGGTTGTTCATGATGAGTGCAGAAACTCATGTTTTCAGAACCACCTAGTAGTCTCTTAGAGATGAGGGAAAGTTATAGGGTACGGCTGTTCCACCTGAGCATTGCATGAAACACTTTTGAGAATTTCATGTACTGTCAGGTAGCAGGATAAGACCTAACCCTACCACATCTTTCTCTTGTAAATGTAAAAGCTGGAGGTTTGGTGTGAAAAATGTGGATCAGGGCAGAAGTAAATAGGATCAAGTGTTAAAAACTAAAACCTCTGCCCTTATTTACTGCTTCTTCTGCAGTTTACTATATTAGAGATAGAATCTCCTTTTTCTCTTTTCATCTTGGAAGTTTTAGTAGCTTTTCCTCTTTTACATTTCTGATTGTTTCTTACAGGCTAATTTTATGTTCTTAGGAAATTTTCACCATTTGACAGTCTTAGGCATCTTTGGCAGGCCCACATGTCAAGCTCAGCTCCAGGCAAGTCAGTAGGCCTTTGTATCTAGGCATAACAGGAAATCATGTGTGGAGGTTTCTGGATTTGGTTCTGAGCTTTCACGTTATCAAGGAAATGCACTTGTGCCAAGATGAGTGTACAAAAAAAAAACATTTTTGACCAGCGCCAGTTATTAGGAAGTGACAGCAGTGGCCTTATAATTTGATGACATCCTTCTGTTTTTTTGGTATCCATATCATAGGGGTAGCAAAGCAATGTGCATCTGGGATTGACTTCATATCAGAAATAGTCTCAGAGTAGGAGTCAGTCTGAATATAGGTCAAATTAGTGCATAGGAAACCAACACATCTTCAAAGCTGTGGCTCAGAGAAGTACAGAATTCACAAGGGAATGCTTAAGGCATGAATGTTGCATATTAATTGAGAGGACCGGGCAGTAAAACTAGTTTTTTTTCAGTTAAGTGTGCTGCTCAGTACTTAAAATAAATTGTATGGTCTGTGAAGCTGTGTATACTCTATTGTCTCAGCGTAGATCTTCACCTCACGTGGAGAACTTGAAGTGTATCTAGTAGTAAAGAAAATCTGTTGTGAACTACATAGCTCCCTCCTGGAAGCTGGCCTCTGTCCTCTGCGTGCTCTGCAGGAGCTCTCAGCCTGTGTTACAGCCAAACCTTGTGCCTGTGGGTAAGCTCCTATCCTCTCTGTCTCTCAAGGTGAGTGAGGCACAGAAGGTTCCTATGAACCGGCTTCCACTTAGGCCTAGACAAAGGTAATCACTTTACTGTTATTTTTAGAAGTGTTTATATTCTGTCAGAGATACTTTAGGAATTGTCTGAAGTACTGATGACATCTTAGTGGACCTTAGTTTACGTCGCTATAAACAAAACTAGTTGGAGCAAAAATTGTGAATAGAAATATACCGGGCAGACAGCACTGTGAGGTGGTGCCACAGAAGTCTGAATTTTGGAATGCCATTTTAATCTATATTTTTGTGGTTTTTTTTTTAATACAGTAGTAAAGTATTACAACTCTTTCAGAACTGAATTTCTCCAATAACCAGAAATGCACTGATTATTTCCTCTTAGTTCTTCAGCTGAGTCAAAATTACAAACATATTGATTTCCTTTCACGATATGGCAGATCTCATAATATATAAACGCTTCTTCCATGATGTAAAGAAAGCTAATACCTAATTTGTTTTTATTTATTTAGTTATCACTTAATCAGTTGACAATAATTAATAATAGTCAAATATTATTTTCTGTAGCAGTTAAGGCAAATATATGAATCAGAGTCAAATTATAAGCTGCTTCTGCTGATGAAACTTTTACTGCTGTTTTGTCTTTGCTTCTTTGCATGGCACTTGGCTATTTCTTCTATAGCATATCGCCAGTAGTCACATTCAAGTTTGTCCAGGCATGCACCTAGAGAGTAAGGTTGTCATGTTTGAACCTAGTGGAGGTCACAGAGAATTGTAGTTTATAACGGGGCTATCACATGTTCTTAGATGGGCTCAGAAAGCAGTCATTAGGTGGTTTTATAGTTCGCATCAGTTATAGCATCACATTTGTCTTCATGGAGCCAGGAGTTTACATGTAGCTTGTGCTTGTACAAGCCCTTTAACTTCTACCTCTCACCAGTAAAACTGTCTGATCATTGCACTCTTTTTACCGTGCTAATTTCATCTCTTGTCACAAATGAGATACAGAGAAGTAGAGTAAATGTGATATAAGACTTAAGGTGTTACATGCTGTGCTGCTGTTTTAGCCTTGTGTGACGCCGTTGTTTTTCCTTTGACTGAACAGTCAAAGTCTAGGAAATGGTCACTGGGATGGGAGGAGGTGCCTCAGAACCATTCTGCTTCGGTAATGATTGTGGCTTAAGAGGATGATCCAAAGCTGTTATTGAAACAAGGATTGGAAAAAAGATGATATGTTTTATTAAACCAACAGGTATAACTGGAAAAAAGAATAGGTGCATTCGGATAGTCTTTTTGTCAGGTCAGAAGCAGAAGAAATGAAAACAACAGAAAAAATATATATATATTGCTCTATGTTCATGCCTTCCAAATAGAAAACTGGCAAAGAAAAAATCTTTGCTAGACGTAAGTACAGAAGGTTATTGGAAAGGGGAAGCAGTCATTAACTATTTCGCATAGCCAGAGGCTTTCATTTAACTCCCAAGGATATGCAGGGGATGAACATTTGGGGCCAGCAGTCCCTCTAATAGGTGTCAGCTAACTGAATTACTTTTGTGGTCCTTTGCCACAGTATTTCCGTGTAGTTTGTTGTCATGATGTTCAGTGTTGGATAATACAACAGAAGGACTGCATCATTAACCAGTGCAACTAGTGAACATCAGGTATGCTATTTATTCAGTGTTTTATTTCTCTGCGAGTTTTAAGGAAGGGATGTAGAGTACAATTTTGTGTGCAGGCTGCTGAAATCCTGGACCTAAACCAAAGTGAGGAATGGTCCAGACTTAGAGCAGAATGGAGGAGGATTTAGGGGTGTTTTGTGATTCAACTTAAGTGGACTTTGTCAGATACAATTGAAAGAAAACTCAAATTAGTTGTTGAAGAATGATTAGTTGTTTGTGGTGGTGAGTACATGAAAAGGGGCTGGAAATCAGTTGTATTTCTGTACAAAATGACATCATCTTTGTGTTTCATTGTGTAGTTATTTAGTAACGTTCAGTGGTGTGATTCCTATTTGCTACTGGAGTACTGCTTGAGGAAGCTCAAGGTGGAGCACATTTAATTGCTAAAATTTGTTAAGATTGTTAATCTTGTTTGATCATTAAGATACAATTTTTGCGTTCATGTAAGTCAGAGACCTGGCCTGCCTTATGGAAATGTTGCCAGTTTGCAGGAGAGTAACTAGTTTTCCTCAGTGGAGCTGTCAGGATTTAAGCAGTTCAGCATCCAAGCATTTTTAGTTCAAACACACAAGGTCAGTTCTTGTAGAAAACAATTTATTTGGTATAGTGCATAAGCTTAAGCTTAGTTTTAGCCTTGCAATGTTGTGGTTTTTTTTGAAAAGGAAGAAAGCATGCATGCAGGTTGGTGGGTTTTTAAGCTTTTTGCTGGCCTTGGGTATAAGCATTAAGGGTTGATTGCATTGTGAGTCTAGAGATAAGCCTGTGAGTATGAAGAAATACTTACAGAAGCGTTCGTGTGTGCTTTTGTTTTTAGAGAAATCTTGTCATGAGTATAACCCACTACCTTATGAGATACATAGGATGTGCTTATTAAAATTTACTTTCATGATGAGTGCTGTTTACCAATAAGGTTAAGAGCATATAAATTTAAAAAAAAAAAAAAAAAAGAAGACTGTAGGGGGTTGAAAATAGACAGAGAACCTTTACATTTCACTGTTATTACTAATTTTAAGATGAGTGATCACAGGCGTGTGTCTGTGCACACATACAGAATGAGTGAGCTTCTGATAGGAACCTGGGACCTTAGGTTGGATCCCTTACAGCAGCAGAACAGGAAGAAATACTTGATATAAATTATCCCACAAATGCTTTTTGCTGTGTCAGGCTGAAGCTGTATTGTTACACACAGGGAAAGATGTGTAAAAGCCCAGACTTTTGTCTGTATAAAAATAAATAGTTTTATTTTTTTTTCAGGCCAAGAAATCACCCAGGCTTATGTGGCAGTGGTTACTCAAGAAGATCAGTGAGAATCTGATTTTAATGGATCTGTATTTATGTAAATGTATTGCCAACTGCCAGTAAAACACGACGATCAAAAATGCAGAAGTGTGGGGTTCAGGGCAGTTTTCAAGCTTCAACTGTACATATTTGAAAGCTGGACTCTGCCTGCCCAAAGTTCCATCGGAGGATTTGTGGAGGAATTAGCATTCTTAGGAAAACGTTAATTCTTTTAAAACTTACAGTGCAGTAACAGTGTTTGAAGTACTGAGTGCTGAAATTGTTTGTTGATTCCTTGATGATCATTTGTGAATTCGTCTTCTTAACCTCCTCTCTGGAACCTGGAAATCCGTAGATTTATCCTTAGATGGTAGTGAGTTGTGTAGAGCTGTTAATTTTTTTTTCCAACTAAGTACTTTAGGACGTAGCTCTTGTCCAAGCTAAGAGAGGTGTGCTATGTGGATGAGTTATGAATCCAGATTTCCAGAATCTCATGCCACTGACATAGTCCTTCCTTTTTGTTAATGGAGTTGAGATTCTAGGATCCACAGGGAGGCTCAAATAGGATGCTGCAGCAAAGGGAAAATATATTTTGTTTTTTGAGTTTGTTTAGTTTGCTGTTGCCCCCTTAACCTTACATCTCCATGTAATAACCGAGTCTGACTGAACTTGCATTGGTTCAGTAGACAAGGATTGTGCCTTTTGGCCAGATGATCAGTTGTCAGCCTATTCGCCTGTACCTTAAAGAGATGCAGACAAAACTAAATGCATTTAATTCTCCAATCTTGCATGAAAATGAACTCTACTTGTGTGACAACTTGGTGTGTGCATCTTTTCTAGGAGCTCGTAATTAAATTTTAAATTCTACAATTAATTCATAGTTTGTAATCTCTTCATTAAAATTCTAAATCTGATTGCATCTTGACTGATTCCTTTAAAATGTTGGTTCCAGGTCACATTTTCTTCTCCTCCCAATACTTGGTGCAACTTTCCTTAGAAATAACAAGATAAATAGAAGAAAATGTCTATAATACCTCTTTTCTGAAACAGATTTATCAATGCTAATATGTTTTGTTGCTATGAAAACTCACTTAACAACATTAAACATTTGTTCAGTCATTTGTTTATTAGAGGCAGTTTGTTAGTAGTTATAAGTAGAATTCCATCTGCCAGTTAAGCTAGATTGTAAATTGATGGAGAAATTAGTGGCTTCTGGTTCTTTGGGGGCGGGGTTGCAGAGGGGAGTTGTCTGTCCTAATGGATGTATGAACTTATTTGCACATTATACGCAGCTCTAGAAGATGGTTGAGCAGAATCTCAGGTATACAGCTCACAAATGTGCCAGTGAGGCAAACGCAGGCACACATTGTGATTATCTCAGTTTTCAAACCTGGAAGAGACAAGAATGTGTTACTAAATGAGAGAGGCAGTATGTCATGCTCGCTGAGATAAAAACAGAAGCTGCCAGACACTTTGGCTTTATTCTGTGAATTCTTTGCCTCAAAACTCTCCTATCTTTTCTTCATGCTTATTCTCCCTCACATTCTCTTTCTTTCTCTTTCTCTTGTTGCTGCCTCGATCTCTCTCTTATTGTTCTCTCCCTCTTTTCCTGTCTTTGATGCACATACGTTGTCACATTTCATTGACTCTCCCCTCTTCTCTGTTCTTACACTTACGCCTAGTGGTGCTTTAGCCAGAGCTTGCAGCCTCTCAGGCGAGTTTTAGTCATGTGTGAAGCTCAGTTTGATCGAGCACTCCTTTTCTGCCTTTTCACTCTTGCAAAAGATTAAAAGGTGGCGTCACATCGCTCCCCTGCTCTTTCCCGCAGGAGGGACTTAAAAGGGACAACAAAAACTAATCACTTTCTGTACGCGTTTTCTTGCAAAAAAAGGGACTTAGCTGTGCAATTTGAGGCTGGTGGCGAGGATTGGGAAGGCTAGAGGATGCTTCATACTGCTAACAAGGGAAGGAAGCCTTCAACTGAGGCAGGTAAGAAGTGCCTGAATCCGGTGTTTTATGGAGCGGCTTGGTCGGAGCGGTAGATTTTCAGCATTTGGTAACTGGGGAAAGCAACTGCAGCAAGAGGCAGCATCGGTGTTGTATCAGATTCCTTTTGTTTAAGATTTAAAGTATGTGCTGCGAAATGAATTAGAAATGGCTTTGTGAGGAAGCTGTATTCACACTGAATGATTTTTTTTCTGTGTTTCTCTGTGTAGCAAAATAAAACAGAACCAGCTTTTGTGAAAGCTGGACTTTCCTTAAGGTTAAATTCAGTGCTCGAGTCGGTATGAGAAAAGCTTCTGAGTCTTACAGCCTTCTAGGAGCTTGCCATTCTGCAATTTGATTGCAACAGCTGAACTAAAAATTAATTGCACTTATTTACTATTTATTTGCTGAGGTAAAACCTAGCACTGAGTTCAGGTCCTGGCGAATACGATTTGTTTGCCTGGCATTTCTTCGGATGAATAGCTGTAACCTTTTAGACATACTGTAAAATCTATTTTGTGTTTATGTTTTTTAAATTGAGATTAAGTACCATCCTGAATGAAATACGTGACTAAAAGTCATAAACTGCATCTGTGTTTAGTAAAGCAATCACCAAATTAGAATAATGGATTTCTGTCAGTTGTCAGACGGAGTTAACTCTGAAAGTGCTGTCCACAAGTGCACTTGGATTACAATGAAGGGCTTTCTGTTTAACGGTTATTGAGAGGAGCTAATTTATCAGGCAAAGCCTCTGAACTTGGCTCTTGTGGTAGTATAAAATTATATAGCTTAAGAGTGTTTGTGGTTTTGGGAAGCATGCTCTTTTATTCTCTGTAAAAAATACATTCAGGCTATGGTAGGGTTTCCAAAAGCAGCAAAACATTGTTATTTTAAAAATGATGGTAAGTGCTTTTTACTCACAAGTTAAATCCTTAGCTATTGGGACTTCTGTTTTGGGTCTTCACTGGCTTTTGGTGTTTTGTTTTTTCTCCCTGTATTTATATTTTGCAGTTGTTGTGGGAAAACTGAGATTGAATAGAGGGAACAGTGAGCAGAGTGTTCTGAATTTCATTGTCACAGTGGAAAGTGAGTGAGCATTCAAGGATAGCTAGACCTTTATTAGGAATTTAAAGCAAGGCAAACAATATTGCAGTGATCAGAGTAACTTGTGAAAGTGCAGTACTAATTAACTGTCTCTAAAAGCAGAGCCACGCAGAGCTAACTTGAAATTATAAGCTGTCATAAAGTAAACATTGTTTAATAGGTAGATTTTAGTGTTGCAGACCTACAAATGAGCACGCTGCAGATGGAAATTAATACATTTAGTTGAGTACTTTTGTCTCTGTGCAAGTTTAGCCTAATGACTGAATCCTACATTGAGATACATGAATGCACAATGCCATGTACCTTGTAAAAATCACTGGCACTGCTTTCTGTGTACGTTCGCAGTAGCTGGTTTTACAAGATAGGCAGTGACAAGGCACCACATAGCTGAATGGGATCAAGTCCCTGGGGAAGCCTAGTCTCCCATCAGTGTACAGGGACTTTGTGCTGCTACTTTTACCTTCGGTGTCAATTACTCATGTATATTCATCCTTATAAAAAGGCACCGATTTTTTTGGAACACTTAATGTCAGACAAAAAAAAACTGTGAACGTTTCACAGATTTATAGTGGATATTTTAATTTTGTAACCCTAGTTTTGCTGAGTTATCTGACATGGCCATTACACTTCTTTTTCCTCATTACAAATTTGTTCTGTCTGTCCTTCTCAGCTTCTTTCGTGCTTCAGGTCTGTTGAACCGCGTGTTGGACCAAAATGAAATTCAGTAACTTGCCCAACAAAAAATGGAAGCCCTGGATAAGTGTGCTGTTTTAAGTGTTTCTTCATGATTGTACTGAAGTGAATTTATGTGTAAATGGTAGACAACTTTCAACATGAATTCGTCATTAAAAAAAATGTTGCCTTATGAAATAGCAGACAACTAGGAGGTTGAAAGCAATCTAACTTGTTCTGATTGAGCCCAGAGTACAGGATCTGAATTGCAGATCATTTATCACTCATTTTGGCATTTGCTTACTCTGCTCAACTAAATTTTAAACGAGTGATTAATATAAATAGCAGCACTTTACTGATGTTCCAGTAGATGATGCTGGAGAGCAAAGTAAAGATTATTTGATAGAGGAAAAGAAATGCAGTGAGATTACAAAAGCCTAAGAAAAATCTCAAGGTAAATGCTTATGCAGGCTGTTGATAGTTTAATAATATGAGACCAGTAAATTTTTGCATCATCTTCTTCAGTTTTGTTCATTCTGAAGAAGTGCACGTACTGAAATTTGATGAGACTCATCGCAACTGTTTGTCCCTCTCCTGTTTTGTTTTGTTTTTTTTTTTTTTAAGGTTTGGAGTTGTTCCTCATCACTTTTAATATTTTATCGCTAGTGTTGCCATTGCATATTTTTGTCACTATTCCTAAAACTGTTATTTCTTTCAAAGTTTACAAATATTTTACATATTACATATATTAAATTATAAATTGGGTAATGAAAGTATGCAATCACAAATTTAGTGGAATTCCAGTGCATTGAAGTTGCTTTCTTTTCAGTAATTAGAGCTTACCACACATAATGCAGTTTTTAAAAGAAGAAAGTAGTGAATTGGTGTATTCTCTTTTTTAGCTAAGAATGATGTAGTTTACATCTTTTTGCTGCGTGATTAAATTTTGGGAGAATTTCTCTGATGGGACTGGTATTAATAAATGGAAGTGGAGTAACTAATGGCAAGTGCGAGGACAGAAGGCTGTGATGTCCTATGCTGAAAGGACTCTGTTGTTAATTAATCAGATTAAATGATAAAATACTCCCAAAGGAGAGAAGAACTGTAGTATGCGGGTGTTAACTGATGCAATTTCAGGCAACCACTGACATCTGTCTGTGGGAATATTTATTTGTGGAGGTGATCATCAATCCTAACTGATTTGAAATTCAAAAAGGTAATGTGTGTTATATTGTTGTTGTGTTTGTTTTGGTTTGTTTTTGTTAACGATGCTAACTTTTTGAGTGAAGTAGCATGAACATGCAAAACTTGGGGTAGTCATAACCAAAGGGGGATCTCTGCATTCAGCTATCTTGTGTATCCATTTGTACTGAAGTTAAACACGGAAGAACAAAATTAGTTGCAGGCTGTGGAGAGATTAGATCTTAGTTTTTACACTTAACCTTATAGCGATACGCTGGAGTTTAAAATGTGTGGGAGCATAGCTTAATTCATTTAATTTACTGTGTAAGAAAATTTCAGCTTCTGCTTGTAAATGGGAAAAAGATACAGACAAATAAATGTGTGACTGATCTCTACAGACATTTTCCCTGTCATGTATGTTGTACATAATTTATTATAGCTTGGGTCTAGTGTTTTATTTGCAGTTTTGTTTTGTTTTCTCCCGGTGGCTCATGCCAAATTTTCTCTAATCTGACAAGCTTTAAGTTGATGAGGTTTTTTTTCCATTCATTAACATTTGTTTAATTTGTCATTGGTACTGAGTTAGGGCATGCACACAGCTATGTACATACTAAGGCGATTGCTTAATCTTTAGAGAATTGTCTGCGTACTGTACATGTTGAAGAAGTGAAATCTTCTTGGATTTCGTAAGTATGATTTTGGAAACAATAGTACTACATATATTTATTGAATTGTCATGTGTACTTTTTTTTTTGCTTAGACTTAGGAGTTCAGGCTTTAGAATCAGTTACTAATTGATATTGAGTCTTGTGCATCTCAGCTGGTCACGGGCACAAGTTCATCAGCACTTCTGCATATGTTTTTCTTACAGTTCTGTGTCATTCACAAAAACAAGCCTGACTGTTAACGGTGAGAGAGTGCTACCACAAGTGTGTTTTTACCTTCTCTACTTTGGTTACTTTCAGACTTGTCAGTTCAGTGAAATTGTACGTAATTCAGCTTAAAAGATCGTAACATGTCATCAGTTTCCAAAGAGAATTCCCTGTTGAAAACATTGGCAAATTCAGTTTAAAGGCTTATGACACAATATAGCCCTAAGGAATAAACTTTTATCTTGGTATTTCTCAGTTCTCAAAGTCATGAAGAGAAAATCAAGCCTACTCTTACAGTGGTATTCTGCTTACGTAGACACTATGAAAAGCTCAGAATAGCTGAACAGGGTAAATAATTCTGGACCCCGTTGAGTCTAGTGCCACATTTCTCAGTAGTAGCAATATTGTCTTGGATGCACGTTTGTACGTATAAACAAAGACACAAATCTGGATCTATGTATTTTAATTTAAGTCCATTTCAAATTAAAAAAATACATAACTAGTCTCACGTCATCGGAGTACAGGATAGATGGATGTCTTTGTGTTAGCAGTAAGTTACTGAAAAATAATGCTATTGCATATGTAAGAAAAGGTACTACAGATAATGGAAATTCAATTAGTTATTTGGAAATTTCATTCAAATGTATCTATATAGTTTGTTCAGTCAGTGTGATAGTTTCATGACTTCTAAAGGAAAACACACAGTTTTGTGTATTTTTCTCACTCTGCAGTAACTGTTGGGTAACTTAACGGAGTGGACGTAGCTCTTCTTTTAGCTGTATTTTGTAAGATCCATTTAGTTAATGCAGTACTTACTGTCATTGTGTGTGCAGTTTCTGAAAGGTGCAGAACTCAATTGCTATCTATAGCTCATATAGATTCAAGAAAATTCAACCCATAGCTCTTAGCTGATTCCATATAAAACAGTGGCGGTATTAGAAAAAACCTTGTATATTTTAGAGTCATTTTGATCTGAAACTTAATCCAACCAATTTTCAGATGGAAAATGCCGTTTGTATCACATGTGTTGATTTTGTGTATATTGGTGGTGATGCTTTTTCTTATACTTGGCCACACAGTGTTACCAAGAGGTGGCTATGCTAACATCATTATGGGGCAACCGTATTTTCTGTTCCCCTCGTTTCTTTTTATTGTTAAATTAATGTCTATTTTGAATAGGTTTTATTTGACAAATTATAAACTCCGGCAGCCCTTTCTCTTTCATCTAAATGTCAAAGCAAACATAGGCTTGTGTACAGTTTTTTTCTTTGGCAGCAAAATGGAGGCAAGGGAACTGCGCAAGATGTTACCATTTGGAATGTGTTGGAGAGGAGGATTGTTGATGCTGAATTGAGAGATTTGTCTTCTCTCCATACATGTAGTAATGACTGTTTTCCAAAAACTAGGAACTTACAAATTTGTGGTGCTCCATCTCCTGGCAGTTATTCATTCTTGAACGAAACCTGGATTGTCTCGATATTCACACTTGTAGCTTAATTCTGTACATACTGGAGGACAAAGGCTGTGGTGTGTTGGGGTTAGAAGGACATAGGAAAATAAAAAATAAAAAAATAACAAGATTCTTCATATGCAGAAAACAAAAGAAAAAAATATTTCTATGAACAACTTGTGATTAGAATAAGAACTTTAAGATCAAATACTACATATAGATTTCTTGGAAGATGATCTACTGTGGCATTGCTCTAGTATGTATATGTGTACAAAAATAATCTATCCATACCATACATATATACATACAGTCTCTAGAGGTCAGTAGAATGTAAGGAATGGGCAGATATTCAGCTTTCTAATATGAGACTTGGAGATGCAGCATATCAGTTGTTGCTACCTAGAAAAAAATGAATCTGTTGATAATGAAATTTGGAAGTGAAGTAATTAATCAGAGTTAACAAAGAGCTGAATGAAAGAGAATCATGTCTGTCTTGTTGCGGAAATGAGTGCAAATTATTTGTTTGAGGCAAATTCCTGATAAATGCTCATTTTCATTGTTAGAAACTTGACAGAAATCCAAACCATGATTATTGTATTATAGTTGATTATGTTGTGTCGCTCTGCTACCTTTTCTGAGAGGATTTTTAGAATGACTGAAATAAGAATTAAAATGGTCTTTGGAGACAGTGTATGTCAAATGCTAAGCAGACCAGGGATACAGTGCAGAACACATTCTCTTTTCATTTACTCTTGGTCAGCCTTATCAACTAACTCATTTTATTCTTGTTCACCTTCTTTGAAATCTTCTCAAGGAGCTGTTCGTGTATGGCTGAAGTTCTCATCTTTTTAAAACACATTTTAATTATTTGTTACAGAAAGCTGCAAGTTTTGTTTACTTTTTAAATATTTTGAGTTGACATTATTCCGAGAAACTAAGCAGGACAGCTTTTGTCTCCGAAGGAGTTGCTTCCAGTTCTAATTCATGCTGCAAGGGAAAAGGAGTTTTGTGATTCTTGTGATTGGTTAGTTGTAAATCTAACATCAAAATACGAAACACCAATGATTCTCTGAGCTGAAGAATAGAGAGGCAAGAAAGGGTGTGGCAAATGAAATACACAGGTCTTCAAAAATTAATCTGTGTGTCCTTTGCTTTGCTTTTCAAAAAGGCAATTCATGTAGCATTTCATACCTTTCTTCTCTTCTCTTTTGTATTGCAAGATATTGCTGGTATACAGTCAGTTCAAATCAGTTTATGAAATGTGTTTTTTAATGAAAACCTAAACATGGTTAATGCTTGTAGGAAGCTTTTTGTTTTTCTTTCCCCACTGTTCTCTGAGTGTACTCAAAACTTTATTTAAGAATTAGATGTGACAAAGCAAATGTAGTGTGGCAAAGGAGCTCATACTTCAGTGTATCTAGTTACACAACAGCAAGAACATTTATCAACCGTAAATTTTCGTTAAATGTATGCTTTCAAAATAAACTGTGCAAGCTGTGCTTATGTTATATAATATATAATGTGAAGTATGCATGGCCTTTATTAAAGCATCATGGTTGTACACATAAATACACAGAAAAGTTTGGAGAAAATCAGCCGCATGGATATGTGAAGTAATGATATCTGAGTATGGGAAAACAGCAACTCAGAAGACTGGATAAAGTGTCTGGATGAAAGTGCACCTGGCCTAGGTGCACTGCCTTTGCACAGCTAAACACAACTGATTCTCGTCCTATGTTGCCTGTCTAAAGACACACACGTTTAGGTGGGATGCAGCTCTTGTGGTAAAGAAATGTGTTTTTGCTTCATTGTAGAGAAAAATACAAGCAGTTTGGCTTTAAACAATGGTGATCCCATTAGTTCCTTCTTACTACTTTTTGGGGACTGATTTTCTTTTTTAAATGATCTGTAGAGTTCTCAGTCAAAGGCTGCACCATTTGAAGCACAGAGCAAGGTAACATTTTTAGAAAGGCAGGCTAAATTTGGTTCTCTTCAGATGCACTGCTGAGACAGTCTTATCAGGCATGTCTGGAGAGCCACTACCTTGGGGAACACCTGCTTGTTTTCCATTTTAAAGAAAATAGTAGGGCTCCTCAGCATTTGGTATGGTGGCCCTTTTTTGCAGATTTATTTCATATGCTGGAATTAATGCTGAAGAGCTTTTTTATCTATAACATTGAAGAAGACCAATGGTAGTTGATATAAATGAAAGAGAAGTATTACCACTGTAAATGGATATGTATTAATGTTGAAAAATGAGACAAAAGCATTGTCAGAGCATTTAAAAACATATGGCTAAGAATCAGGTATTTCCTCAGTTTGAAGTGACTTTAGGCTTTGTGGATATTTTGTCTGTTTATTTTATCTGGCTTGTGTGTTCCTGTGTTTATATGACTGTGAGCTCTCAGGCAAGAAATGATTAGTATTTACTGTCAGTATTCTGTGGTTTTAAGTATAGCAGTGCTGGACCTAAGAAAATATTCAGCACATGGACTTTTAAAGAATATGTAGAATATATTTTTAAAGGACAGTTAAGGTACCAGTGGGCAGAATAAGGCATGTATTTTACACCTTGCACTTCAAGGAATGTTTCTGGAGAACAGCGTATGCCTTTGAATCTACTGCCTAGTAGACAGGCCATTTATGGGTAGTCATAGTATTAATACGTTGTCTGATTATTTAGGACTGTGAAGTTTATTTCATGATTCGATTGGTCTCTTCTAGTTCTGCATCCACACTTTCCTGTGACAAGAGGTGTGTGTTTTGAAAACAAGACGAAAGTGCTTGCTTTCCAAAACAAACACTACTGAACTCGAAGAGAATTCTGTGCAAACTTGCATAGGCATGACATTTGGAAGTAAGAATTTCTGAAATGACAGTAATAACCAGTATCACTGTAAAATTACAAATTATTTCAATTTAAGTGGTTTCATTTTTCTGCATGCATTTTAAAGTGTCACCATAAGCTGCTGACTTCATCTTGAACGCATTCTGCTGTCTTGACAGTTGTTGTGGATTTGTTAATACTAAATCGGTAATTGTTGGCTTTGAAGAGAGATCCAGCATCTTCAGCAAGAGCTTATTAAACTGTAAAATATGGATTGCCGTTACCCTAATGGCCTCTGAATCCTATTACCATCCCATTAGAGAGTGTGGGATTTTAGTAATTCTGTTGTTGTTTCCAGTGGGCAGAGAGTACAATGGGGAAGGGCAGGGGTTAATGCAATTCATCTCCTGTAATAGTGTAACAACGAGTCCTTTATCATTCCTTGGGAGTCTTTTCCTTAATGCAGGGACTGCAACTTCAATCAGAACACCACCACACATCCCCAAAAAGGTAAAACAAGGGAAAAAAACCCAACAACCATGAAATTGCCTTCATTACCAACGCTTTATAAGCAGAATAGAAATGAATAAGTTGATAAATAAGCAAGTGCTAAGTAGGCTATAGTGTGGAAGAGGTGTTCAGTTGCTTTCAGAATGGCAGGAGGTATACCGAAATACCTCTTCAGCCAATGTCATTATATTTTTAGTTATTTAATTGCACTGATACTCTCCCTGGTTTCCAAAAATATGAAAGCACCTTATTCCTCTCCTCCAGTGTGAAAAGTTTAACCAAACGGTAAGGGAGAGAAATGAAAAGAAGTAGTGGTGGAAGTGGTTAAGAGGGGAACTTCTGTCCATGGATTGATAGTTGCTTATTTTGATCGGTGTGAACTACCACTAGTGATAGTACATCTTATTGGAGGAATGAATTCCTGAAAAGTTCACACTGCAAAGAAATGCTAAATATTAATACTTCGGAGGTTGAGGAGAAAGATCATGCATACAGATTTTGTCTGCCTTCCAGCAGACCAAGGTCAGTATGTTTGTGTGTGTGTTTTGTGGAGATTTTTTTTAGAGATAAATTCCCAATGCTAGAAGCAACTTGCTTCTGATTTCAGAGCAGAATCCAAAAAAGGGAAAAATTGAAACATATTACTAGATAACTTGAGAGGGACTTATCAGTGTAACTTCTTAGATAAACTATGTTTAAAATACTGATTTGCATGCCATAACAAGTTGGATTTACTCTGATTCATGAAGTATTTCTAGCTGAAAATGTTCTTTTTAAATGACAACAATGAGAATTATTTTTTAAGGCAGTTACTTTTTAAGAAATCAGAAGGACTCCAGTCTTTCTGGTTTTTTGTGTGGGTGGTTTTTTTTCATGCTTTCTTTAATGTTCTTGTTTGCTTCTTCTACACTGTTGCCTATAAACACAACAGTTGACTTCACTATGAACAGCTAGGATCCTGCATGCAAATAGTAAGAAGGGCTGGAGAAGGATCTAGTAGGAAGGAAATGGACTATTTTTTCTTTGAGCACTATAATTACCAATCATGTTAGTAGTTGTTATGTCCTACCTGCATTTGTTAATGCCTGTTGGATACCTCAGCAAGTAAAACAGAGACGTCTTTACAGTAGCATGGGAGATTCAGAATACTTTATAGATACTGATTCATTTATTTTTTCAGAATTCCCTCAGTTAAGCTTGTGAGACCTTGCAGTTGTCCCGAGCGTGCTTGCTCACGTGTACAAAGATCAATGTTGGGATGAAGCCTGAATTCATTTGCTGTAAAACTTGCACTCAGATAACCTGCTTGCTCAAAATACAAAATGAAATTAGGAAACAGTGGCCCTGTTTCTTGATTGTGGAATAGATCTTTTTTTTTTTCTTTTCTTTTTTTTTTTTTTCTTTTACAAGAAGCAGTGAAATTTAAGTGTTTTACAGTGTGTTATACAAGTAGGTCAGTGTTATAGCTGGAACTGAATCAACTAATTTGTCAGCAAACCATTTCCCTACTGAAACCACCTCTCCTTGATTTACATTGGGCAGAGTCCATATGTCTCAGTAGGTCAAGTCTAGTTGCACTGTGTGCTGAAATCTGTGGAAAAGGTATGAGCCATGCATTGGGAAATTAACAATCTCACTGTAACCTGCCTGCATAAAGATGTAGTTTCTGAATATTGTGAGGACTTTCTTCTTGTTTCCAAGCAGGGGAAACAAGAAGAAAGCAGAGGCTACTAACAGAAATCAGCTTTAGAAAATGACTTTGTACTGAATCTCAGAATGAAGCTGTTCTAATCAGCAGGACATAGATGATAATGGCAGAATGAGGTAGTATATATAACACAGATGGTGCAAAAACAACCCAAACCATATTAATAATGAAGTTATAATGAAGGGCAATATTACAGGACTTTTGCTTATACTTCTGAGCAAAGATGTGCATGGTGACTTTCACAGGAAAAAGCAGGGTTTGCTTCTGTTCTGTGCAGATGCAAAATGCAGTGCATGCTCTAGAAACTAAGTGGAGTGAGATCGGAACCTTTGAAGACAGAAATTTTTTCAGGGATGTAATGACTGGTAATCCATGAGTTATCTGACTGCTGTTATGTTCGAGGCTTTTAGCCTCACTCAGTTTGATTAATGCTATTTTGTTAATGTAACAGTGTGGTTCAGTCACTGTGCTCCCTGGCTGATGATGTATCAGTATGATTTGGTTTGATTACTTCCTAGGATAAATCCAGATTTTACTTTGAAACCTCGTTTCAGACAGGATTGGGTTTTGCAGTGCTACAGCTTATTAGGATTATAGCTGGTAGAAGGCCTGTTTTACGGGAAGCTTGTCAAAACTTCATTGTTTTCAAAGCTAAACTAGTGTAATTTTGTGCATAGGTTTCTAAACTGCTGCTCTGGAATGTATTGTATACTGGAAAGTGCTTGCATGGATTTTATGCTTTTTTATTGTTTTATTTTTCTTGAATTGTGAGGGTTTTTTAAAAAATACCTTGTCATTAAATTTAAACTCACTTAAAAAATAAGCAGAAAAAACAACAACATCCCCCACACAGCTTTAAAACAATTATATTTTCTCAGTTTGCTGGAAAGCTGACCCTTTACATTCAGTATAAACAATAATCTGCAATCAACATCAAATTGCATAAACATTTGACATATGCTACAAGGTGGGGGTGGGTGAACAAGCAAGTAGAATATTTGTGCCAAAGAGCTGCATTTTGCATTGACAAACAACATCAGTCTCTTAACCCAAATGAAATTATGGGAGAGCTGAACCTAATAAAGCATGCAGTATTTTCATTTTAATCTGTAAAACAAAAATGCAGTGCTTAGGGGAAGCACTCAAGGGAGGTGGAAATTAAACACAGAGGTAAGGGATTTCATAGTCACGAAGAAAAGAACTTTCATGCAGGTTTAGGGGTCAATTGTTAAGCCCTAGGCTCATAATTTAGGAGAAATATGCAATCTAGTTTTCATCATGTACTAGAATAAAATAGCGTATCTGACTACTGGAAAGTCATTGCTTCCACTTATAAATTATTCCTTTGAATTGAAATTTTATCTTCATTAGGCTTGGTAACAATTTTGCTTTTGCTTGAATAAAGTCCTAAATGAAGACCGAAGTTTAAAAATGAATGTAGTCCTTTCAAAGATAAATTTTGACTGCTGGAAAGCACTTTCTACAGCTAACGTTAATTTTCTGCAAACTGCTGTTAATAAATAGTTCCTTACTTCAAATGAGAGGAAGATGCGTTTCCAGGTATGGTTTCAGTTGTGTGGGTTTGAATGAGGAATCAAGAAATAAAATGCATGAATGTTATGCACGGGGGACCATGACCTGCAGCAGCCATTTATATTCGAAGAGCTAGATTGTGCCCTTTTGTGTGTACTTGGTTGATTAATTTTGTCTGCAAAAGCTAAGCAAGGTGATCTGTCTGAAATAAGCAGTATGGGAATGATAGAGCCTTGTTACGGGAATGCAAGTAACCTGAAAGGTTGAGCGTAATGTCTAAAAGTAGTTAATACTTTCTTGCAATTTTCTGATAGTGGTATAAAACATGCGGGGGAAAGTCAAGAAGCTATCTGAGTCAGGATTAGCTTTGTTCTAACTGTAATCCAGGAGACGTTTCTGTTCTTTTTTATGAAAATGCCTGCTAAGCAAATGTCAGGAGGCCAAGCAGTTTGAAGTATGTCATCTTCCTCCTGCCTCCCACCCCCCATTGTTTCAAACAGCAGAAACTGCAATTTCAAATTGACCAGTTGAAGAGTTGTTCCATCCTGAAAAGTTTAGATAGGTTGTCTTCCAGGGATGTTTATTTGAAATACATACATTTTGAGTACGCAAAATAGTCCGTCCTTATGTAATCCCATTACTAAATAACAAGTAACTGTTAGCTCCTGACACTTCTTGCGCTGGTTGCCAGCTAAGCATCCTTTCCCAGTGATGTACGAAACGTAGTCCTGCTGATTTCAGGTTAGCTGAACAGTGTGGTGTCAATCCCCAGTAATTTACAACATGGTATCACCTTATTCATTGTGGAAACCTTAGGATCATTGCCTTTACCAGTCATATTTCTCCCAAGTGAAACTTGCAGTATTTCATGCTGAAGCATTCTCACTAGCTCATGTAAGCAGTAAGCCTTTTCCAGCTCAGTAATGAGAGTGGTATTCCTCATTTCCTTAGCGTTGTGAAAGGCAGTACCCTTGTTGCAAAGTAAGAATGCTTTCTGCAGTGTTGGTGCTGTATTTCAAACCTATACCAGACGGCAGTTATGGCGATGTGATCACAGTGTCTGTGTGTTAAACTAGATCTGAGCAGATACCAATAATTCTGTCTGGCACATATAGAATTTTTTTTAATATTTACTCCTTCCTTGCCTTTAATGAAAAGACTAACCTTTTGAGATACTCTAACAAAAAGTCTACCAGCGTAAGAACGTATGCTTTTTGAAATACTCAATTTGTGAATGAACTTCTAACCTGGTGTGAACTGGTAGCTCTGGCATTTGTCAGAGAGACAAGTGACACACAGTGAAGCAAGTTTCTAATTTGAATGGGGGACTTGAATTCCTTGGGTGCTTATGACTCTGGAAAGCCAGACACACCTCATGACTTGTCCACGTTTGGTGCCAAGTGCCCTGACCATCAGCATGCAGGAGATGGTATGGTCAGCGTTTTCCTTCCTCTTGCAGCTATAATCATTTTCCCTGTTTCCCCAGCATGCATCTTAAATAGAAGTACTGCCACAACAAAAGCAGCTCAGTAAAGCAATGTTATAATACATTCTGTTTAATTCCTTAAGAGAAATGCAAGCATACGTTTATATTGACCACATGCAAAATTATTCTTTGTCTACACAGAATGATACATACAAATTAGAAACCAGATTTATAAAATTACAATTGAAGGAATTGGTGTTTTCCTCTCATAACAAAGTCTGCTTATTCTGAGTGATTATCCCCACTTAACACTAAATGGAGTTAATTCTCTCTTTTGGGGTTTGCAACATTGTATGTTGCTCTTCATTGAAATTTAGAATGCATCTTTTAACTTGGACAGATTTTGCCTTTTTTTGTGTTAGCAGCATTTGAATGAGGCATAGTATATTTTCCCCACATTTGCTGACCATAAAAGAACTTAATGTACTAGTGGATGGTTTCATAATGTAGATAGGTTGTTCTAGAAAATAATGCCTCCTGCTTATTTCCATGGAAACTACAACAGATACAGAGAGCACAATAACAGTGTTCTATAGAGCAAATTCTCAGCTACAAAACACTCTTTTTCAACATACTCACCACCATTAGCTATGCATTTTTGCCAGCATTAAACGAGAGCCTGCATGCTGCGCTCATAAGCATCTGTGCCAGTGGAGGTGATCCACTGCCACTGCCTCCACTGCTGAAACGCACCACCCACTGCCTCACTGTGCCCACATCCGCTGTTTGGTCTCCATAAACATTCAGCAGGTGTTCATGAATGTCAGTGGGGGCCATTGTTTCCATATGGAGTAACCACCATAATGACTGTAACAGTTAATACATACTGTACTAACATACTGCCCCTCTGCTGCCATCTGTGACATGGCAACAACATGTAATGGAATATTGGTGGGAGGGTTCAACCTCTGCTGCCATCCCACTGACATCAGCCTTTGATGTCATGGGGGGCTGTCGCTGTTGTCTGTATGGCCATGAGGAGACTCACGGGCTCTGTTAGCTCTTTCTGTAAAGGCTGGTTTGAAGGTTCAGAGCAGCACTGCAGTCACGATGGTACATTGCCTTTTCGTTTCTAGCGCTACAGATGTCTCTGTGATTGTGTTGTGTATCACAGTGGTCACTGAAATAATCCCAGTACAATATACTGCTTGTCTCTCTTACATAATTTGACTGAATGAACGAAAGGTTAGGGTTATGCCGGGCAACAGAGCTATAGGTTTCTGCATGTTATGACTGCAAAGAAAAGCCTTACTACGTGCCTGAATCATAGCCAAGATCTAAAGGGATCTACAGGGCTCATCCTTTGTTTTCCTGTGCATTGTTTTTGTTTTCTTCAGTGCTTTGGCAACACTTTCACACATATCCAGCTAATCACTGCAGGACCTTGGTTTTTGTGTAAGTAAAACGAATTTCACCTTGAAAAAATAAATTCTGTTTTGTTTGTCTGATTATGAAAATATATGCTTCTAACTTTTTTTTAAATTCAACTTTAACACTAAGTCAGTGAAAATAGAAGGTATATTAAAATCATTAGAGACTGAGCTCCTGCTTTTACATGCGTTCATTTTCTCCTGTGCTAAGTCTCCTGAGATCTGTACAGTCAGTGCCAAGATAACGTTGGCACCATTTTCTTATTGCCATGGTGATCTTCAGCTCTACTGAATACTCAAGGGAGATGATGGTATTTTAAAGCAACTAGAATTTTGGTAATTAAAAAGGCTGGAAGGAATAATCTTTCTAAACTTCGCCAGCTTGGGTAAATAAGGATAATGAATTATATCTGAATAGGAAAGCTATTAGTCTGCTTTACTTGATTAGCGCAGAATAATAGTCAGCTAAAAAGATACGAGTGCTGGAATAGGGGGCAGGTAGTGGCTTCAGCCACCCCCTTGTGCAGTCCCCGAGCAGAGACCTGCAGCGGTGTTCCCAGCAGGCGCAGCTGGGAGGGATCTGCGGGCAGTGCCCGTGCTGGGGCTGCTGTTTGGGACTGCTCTTCTTTGTGCTGCCCTCGCAAATGCAAGTTGTACACACTGCTGAAGGCAGTGCATTGTAATCTCTGCAGTGGCCTGGTTTTCAGTTCAGTAAGGTTACAGGATGAGCCAGCACGTTGAATGATTTTGTGATGTTCTCAGCTGTTTCTTCTGGTTTTTTTTTTTTTTTTTTTTTGTCCACTTCTCTTTTATGACCTTTCTAGACATACTGATGGCTGCACAAAGACTGTGCAAAGTACTCAGAGGGGAAGGGCAGTGAGATATCTGCTGAGATATTACTCTTTTTTATATATAGTATGTTGAAATCTTCATACTTGCATGGCTTTGACCTGTTATTTCAGGTCAGATTTAACCTTACGGCCACAGGGTTGCAGGGTCTATTCTTGCAAAGCACTGTATTGGTTTCAGTTCTTGGATAAAACATTCTTTTGGCGAATATTTAAGACAAAACCTACCTTGTTTTTTTTACTAACATTTAATATTTTGTAAAAAATACAAATGGTGTTGCCAGTTGCTTTTAATTCTTTCTGTCCACATGTATTTGCTCATTATTGTCAGAAATTATTTGTTAATACTGCTTGCGATTGAGAGGGGACGTTTTTAAGTATTTCTTTTATAATATATGAAATTCCAGTTTGGTTAGGTACAGAGTATGAAAAGAGAGCAGGATTCTTCTTGAGTACGCAGCTTAATCTTGTGACATCTGAAAGAAGCACATTATGCTTATTAAATGTTAAAAGAAACCTCAGTCTCTTTTGTACATTAAAAAAAAAAAGAAATCCTTATCAGGCTTGAGTTGAAGACCTGCTAACGCAGAGCTGCCACTGCCCTGGTTAGTCCTAGAGATGCATAAAAGCCATACACTTTCACACGGGATTGCTGTGTCTCTCACTGTCAGTAGTCATTAGGTTAAAGGCTTTAGGTGATGCTAACTGGAGTGGTACGTGCTGACTCTAGAAGGAAATTCCTTTCTGACCATGTGAAGCAGGAAACAGAGCCATGTTAGCATGTCATGGCTGCGAAGGTCTTTGAGATAACCCCCGTGTCTTGTTTCTGCAGTTCCATTTTGGTAATTGTGAAAAGATTTGAAGGGTTTGGGATTAAACAGGAAATTTGTGTCAAATAGGCACGTGGATATTCACAGGTTTCTTTTTCTGAATATGTCAGTACAAACAAGAGATAAGAGTTAGACACTTGGAGTTCTGAGCGGCATCACCACTGTGGAAGCAAAGGTTTGTGGACAATTCAGCACAGTCAGCTAATGGAGAAAAAATGCCTTTCTGGAGAGAGTGTAAAGCAGGTGTTGTGCATGTGTACATCCACCCACCATTTCTCCCCCAGTTCATCTGTAATCCTCCTGATTCGCTTTGGATGCTACTGCCTGATCTCGCTCTCTGCCAATATGTGTAACAACACAATTCTGCTTTTGGAGAGGTAGGTGGATTTGGACAGCTCTGTAGCAATTCATGAGGACGCAGAGTAACTGTCCCCAAATGGTTCAGTCTCTAATTAGTGGGCACAGAGCCTTGCCAAGAAATGTGTTTTTGGCAGAGCTCCACTTCCACTGGGTGGGTCAGGATTTTTCTGATTATTATTTCTGTATTTCAGATTATTATTGCTGTATGTGATTGATTTTGTTCAATTAAGTATAATCCTCTAGTTTGTTGTTTGGTATTAGTGTAAATTGAATTAGTCTTTGCAGGGTTATTTTTTTTCCCGACTTTTGTGTTGTGTTCGGGATTTTTTGTTTTGCTTTTGTATTCTAAAATGTTTTTATGAAAGCAGTTATGTAGGTAAATTAGAAGCACGCCAACTTCTGTAGTTATTTACATTATTTTAAAATTATTTAAAGAAAATAGTCTAACTATGCTCTAAACTTAGTATGGTTTTAAAAAGGCCAAACATGCTACCTGGCTGTAAGTAAGGATCACAGTAAATAATTAAGAAAAAGTGTCTGGTTATTTTTAGCTTAACTGTACTTCTTTTCTTCTTATTTCAGTTCAAGATGAGTTGAGAACTGCAAATAGCCTAAATTAGTCTGTAACATTTATAACTTGTTAGGTTTCCTGCTTTGGAAAACATTCAGGAAAATGATTATACGTGGTATTCATCTAGAGGCTGATGAGTTTGTTATAATTATGAAGGTAGATGTAATGAGATGAAAACATTTCTTAGGCTCTCCGAGGAATTTCTTCTCTCCGTATTGCCACATGGTTAACTATTTTCTAGCCAAAGAGCTTTTTAGCATCCACTTCTAGCTGTTCTGGGGAGTTTCCTCAATTCCTGTGTAGGAAATTGATTGGCAGCGCTGGTATTAGCAGTTATAGGTGATAGCTAATTGAATTCTACATGCACATGGGTGGGTAATAAAGACCCCTTCACATCTCATTTATTAAGACAAATCTCCAGTGTAATTATCATTTTACCATTATTTAGCGTGCATAATAACTCTTTGTTGAACAGTGTTCTTGTTCCTTCTAAAATATAGACTGAATTGAGTTATAAGACTGTCTCAAATCTTCACCTTGTACAGAGTTACAAATTACTCTTCAACATTATGGTTTGTGCTTATTTTTATCTTTCAGGAAGTTAATTTTTATTGTTTCAGCTTGAAGTCTTTCAAATAAGTCAGGAATTCCTGGACTGACTTCAAATACATAGTAGGCCCTATGAAGCATTTAGCCAAGGAAACTGGGTAATATACATGCATTCAGTGTACTGCTTTCTGTACAGGGAGCACTGGTACCAAGGGATCTGTGAGAATGAGGCTATGTATATTTACTGTTTGAATGCTTGAAATCAGTGTGTGAATAGATTAGAAATTGCTCTTTTCTTGTTTTCTTGATGAATATTTTTATTTGGATGATAATACTTCTTAAAACATGTAATGCTGTGAGCTGGACCCTAAAGATCACCCAGTTCCAACTCCCTGCCACGGGCAGGGACACCTTCCACCAGACCGTGTTGCCCAGGGCCCCATCCAGCCTGGCCTGGAGCACCTGTAGAGATGGGGCATCCACAGCTTCTCTGGGCAGCCTGTGCCGGTGCCATGCCACTCTGAGTAAAAAAATCTGCCAAAAACCTAACCCAGATCTCCTCTTTTGTTTTATAACTGGTACTGCTTGTCCTTTCACTACACTCCCTGATACCTCCCACGTTTTTTATTATTTCTGACTATGATTAGGTGTTAGTTTTGTCAATCGATATTGCATACAATGATGAATCTTACATTCTTTTAGGATTGTTCTCAACTGCGATTTCAAACTTTTCAGCCTTGAGACCTTAAATTGCGGGTTTAATTTCTTTCCCCAAAGTCCTCTTTTCTCCAAAGATTTCCATGTGTTTTTTTCTTTTTTCCTGGGTGCATTTATGTGTAATGTGTATGTTTACATACCATTGCCCAAATGCAGTTTGTATGAGTGTCTGTGAGAACTGTTTTGCTACCGTTATTTTCATGTGAGAAAAGATTCAGGGAGATTGATCTGAGACTGGCGAAAGTTTCCATCATTTTGGTTGATGAACTCAAAATGTTTCTCTCTCTTACTGGTCATCTTATGATAGCATTTGCATATATACTTCTATAAATCAGGAGATATACATACGTAGAGGCACACATCCTTTCTGAATGTGCAATTTTCATTAATCTCTGCTATAATTAGACTTTTCCACTTTCCTCTTCACCATGTGGTTGTTTTTTGCTGTTTTCAGTGTATTTTCCCCTTGCTGCTTCTCTGTTCGTTGCATTCAAGCTCAACTGCTTCCTTATTTTTAAACTGCCTGGACATCTATATCTTAAAGTGCAGCAGAAGGTATACCCTTCCTTTCTGTTCCATGCCTACTGTTACTCTAGTTTTGGAAAGACCTAGTTGACTCATTTATGGTAGTCATGATTTTTAAAGGAAGGCAGGGGTTGGGGATATCTTTCTGGTTTTATACATCTCTGCTATACCTCTAAAACTGATAGATTCCAGAGTCTCATGTATGGGCTATTCTGGTATGAACTTCTGTAAGCACAGCTTAAATTTCACCCATGATTGCAGAGTGACTTTCTCTGTCTAATGAAAAGATGTTCAAGAGGTCAGTGGAAGAAAGAGCGAGAGTTTTTCCTTTGCAGGACAGAGTATTTTCCCTTAACTGCATTCCCAGGTGTTGCTGTTATGTTTTTCTGAAGCTTCCCAAAAATGTGATGTGGAATGGAGTGTTTTACAGTCTAGCTGTAGACATCCAGTCATTATTTACTTTCTTTGCTTCTAGTAATGTCGAGCCTTGATTTGCAGCCTGTTATGGCACAGAAGACATTTGCGTTGTTCACAGCAAGCTGAGATCACTACCTGATCCAAACTGTTACTAAAGAAAGAAGAAAACCAGAAGGCATTTAAACAGAGACTAGTCAAATGCTCTGCTAGGTTTTAATGTATTTTATGAGATTGCCATTCTTGTGCTAGAACTATTTCTAAATAAAATATAAAGAATTTTTGCTTTCTTGACCTTCTGACATGCTTTGTATTTGATCTCTTTGTCCCTCTTGATTTAAAGTGATGATATGGCATAGAAAAAGGGAGAAAGTAGTTTTTTTGTACTGACTTCAACAGTAAATGTGTATTTACAGTCATAGAATGAAATGTTGACTCTGCTGAGATAATGCATTTGAAGTATGTGAAAGATTTGTTGAACAACTTAGCTGTGCTTGTAGCTTAGTATGTGAGTAGGAGCACTGTGAGAGACTTAGCAGTAGCAGAGGTTTTCTCTGCTATTGACAATTCATCTGAGGCTCAGCTAAAATATGCAGGAAAAAAAAAAAAAGAAAAAAAAATAGGATGCAGCACTGAGGTTTGGGAACTAGGCTCCTTATCTGTGCAGTTTTTGAAAGTGAAAGTAATTGCCAGTGACAGTCAATAACATTGGGGTGGGTGTAGCTGTGAGAGTACCTTTTACAGATATATCCACACCAGTCAGGCTTATGCAGAAGGCAAAAGACTAGTTTATCTCCTGATATTACAGCTACTTTCATTTCTTTTTTTATTTTACCTTGCATGGTATTTTCTTACAGTCTTAGTTTTTTGTCACTAACTTAAAAAATTAAGACGGAGTTGCAGGCAAAATCAGCTTGTGCACTGGTTTGTATTATGCCTAGTGAGCAAACTGGTATTACATTTCCTTAAGTGATAGAAATGTTATGAGTTACCTATTAGGTTCTCGGTTGATCTGTAAAAGATAAATTTTTTCAATAAGTTTTTGCTTCAGAAACACCTTTGGTGTAACTTCTCTCGGATTTTGCAATTAAAGTCACCTTAGTCATTGATGATCAGGTTTTTAAGTGATTGAAGATATGGATAGCTTAGTTTGTGAAATACATGAGCAGCTAAATGCCATTGGTGTTAATATTTCTGAGCATTGGCACAAACACATGGGCAAAATGTTGTTTTTTTTTTTTTTAAGTGTGTTGAGGAACTGGAGATTAATTTACTACAAAAAAGCTTGCTGCAAAGCTGTACTGCAAGAAAGCTCATAGGTGATGATTACTACAGTAGTTTAGAAATAAATGTATTCTCTACATTTTATTACTATATTTTTCCATTTAATTCTTAAGTCTGTTTCATACAAGCCTTGTAAGTAGGGATTTATAACAGGCCTGCATTTCTATTTGCTGAAATTCATAGGTTCTGAAATAGCCAGTACTTTGAATAGATTGACTTGTAAGCTTTCCTCTTCCAGTAAGAGTAAATCATAAACATTTATTATTTTAAAGGTACTATACTTTTTTTATTAAACGGATTAAATATGTAATTCTAAAAGTAACGCCATGGAAACTTCAACAGATACAAAGAGTACAGTAGCAGTATTTGATAGAGCAAATTCTCAGCAACTAGATACTATTTTTCAACAGAGTCATCATCAAATTCTCAGCTACGAAACACTGCTTTTCAGCACAGTCACCACCATTAGCTGTGCATTTTCACCAGCAACGGACAAGACCTGCGTGCTGCGCTCATAAAAATCTGCACCAATGGAGGTGACCCACTGTCACCACTGCTGAAACGTACCACCCACCACCTCACTATGTTTACATCCACTGTTTGGTCTCCAGAAATGTTCTGCAAGCATTGATGAATGTCAATGAGTGCAGTGTTTTCTGCACGGAAGAATTCAGTTCCACGCGTCTGCTCCATATGCGCTTCCATGTCAGACGGCATTTTGTCGGTGCCCCTCTGCTGCCATCTGTCATATGGCAACAGACTGTAGTGGAATATTGGTGGGAAGGTTCAACCCCACCAACATCCACTCTGATGTTGTGGGCCAGTGTAACAAAAGTGAAGGCATTGCAGAGCAGTATTTGAAGACAAATCATTTGATTTCTTCTGGAGGATAGTTGGTGGTGAGAACGTAGAGGGTATGATTTCAGTAGTATCCGAAATCTGGTGCTTTAGAATGAAGCTTTTAGCTTAAACGTGCCAGCATATTTTTTCTTTTGTGAATAAGGAGAAAAAGGATGTTAACTGCCTGTGCACCTTTTTCTTCAATTGGCTTTTATTTTTTTAAATGTGTAATACTTAGTATCATGGAAATTGTGCAGGAACTTTAAGTGACTGCTTAAGAGAAAATAAATGCTGTGAAAACCAGGCCATTTAAATCACCAATAAAAATGAAAATTTCATTGGAGAGTCCTCCTGTCCCTGCCAAAGTGACCTTGGTTGGTGGAAAGATGACTGAGTGCTTTCCTGGCTGTGCCTGACAGCAGTGCGATAGCAGCACATTTGACAAATCGCTCACATTAAAATGGGGGGCACTTTCGGCAGCACTGGCGTCCCTATCCATCAGTCCTGATTACTACACAAACGTCAGCCATGGCACAGAGCGCATTTGTCAGAGAGAGTAAAAAGCAGTTGTTAGTAAGAGCACTACCTGTCATACTAATGGACTTAGGCTAGCTGCATCCTGACTTGCAGGAGCCTGCAGATTTGCAAAATGGCTTGACCAGTACTTTGAGAAAAGACATTCTGTTTGTGGAGTGCAGTGGGATAATTAAACAGGGAGAATTACTAACTGTGGACATGGATGAATGAAAAGTTTCTTGAGTGCTTTGGCTATCTGAAGCGTAATTGAAAGTCTGTTCTACAGAATGCTTAATGTAGTAGGGAATCAAAATGAGTACTGTTAAAATTATTCAAAAATTCTAACACAGGTGAGGGTGTATTTTAAAGGAAAATAGATCTACCTTAGTTTTCTGCTTGTTTAATTTTGTCAAAGAAAATACTTTGAAAATGTGTCTGCACAGTTAAACTTGAGATGTGAGCCTTCGTTTCTTCATCTTGCACCTTCAGTCTTCTTGAAATGCTCGTCTTCAAAAACAGGTGGAATATGCAGTAGCAACCCAAGAAACCCACATGTGAATCTGAGCCCTATCCAGTATAGTGAATACAGCAAACATCAGATGCAGATGGTTCATATGTCCATTTCTTTCTGTACGACTTTTTAAAGGATTCTATATCTTGATTATAAAAATGTCCATAGTTCATAAATAAGTTTATTAATACCTTTTGACCAGGTGAGCAGGTTTCTTTGTATCTTGGTCATACGCGTAGTTCCTAGTCTAAGGAGGAATCAAAGAGAAGACCATCTTCTGAAAATTTCCTGTCACGTGGAGTAGAAGTACTTTCTGTCAGTTATTGCTGGTGACTGTGGTTTGCTTTGTTTTGATTTTACTATTCTAGGTGACTAACTAAAGCCTAGAACTTCTGAAGATGCATCATAATTGAGGAATTCTACAGAAAACACATTTTTTTATTGAATGAAATCACAGCACATAGTGGTTTCCATATAACCCAACTGATTTTATTATGATTGAAGACAGTAGGATTTATCCCATAAAGAACCTCTTGAACTCTGGTATGACATTTATATTGTAAAACTGACATTCATAAAAGCTTAGTGGAAACATCTGTTCAGCTTTTCACTCATTCACTAGTCCATATTCAGTGGATAGCACATTTAATAAACAAATAGTTAATTTCTGATTCTTCTTTCTGACATGAACATCTGTATGAAGTTGGAGGGCTTGGTTTTCTTTCCTTTGTATATGAGCTCAGCTTGGTTTAGATTTCCAATATTAATTTTTTACTTATAGTGCTCAGTTTTACATTATAGCCTCAAAAATGAATCACATGTGTGAATTGTGATCATATTCTCTAACGGTATAATTTTTGAACTTTTTTTGCAAATAGTTAAAGAAGGCGTTGCACAAAACCAGGAAAAATAACGCTAATGTTCAGCTATGTAATTTTTTCTTTCAGTGAAGTGCTGATCTTACGATGAGGTTACAATAGGACAGGCCTACAAAGACCATCTGACCATGCTTCTGAATACTTAAGCTAAGAACTATTATTGCTATAGAGGGGACTTCTCTTAAGGCTCATTTTAACATGCAATATTGCTGAATTTCAAATTGAGGTTATGGAGTCATTGTATATTCTTTTTAGAAGTTTTGATGTAAATACTTCTCCATCTATGACTATATGTTAAGTGTCCATATCCTTATGATAGTTTAATACAAAAAGTTTAATACAAAATAGCAAAATACCTTCTAGAATGCCTAAGTTATGTATGAATGAAAGTTGTGAAGCTTTAAATGCCTTTTAAAGGGTTTTTCTGATTATAGGACTAATTTCATTTTCAGTAAGTAATCGTTATTTCTGCTTTTGGCAAAGAAAAACTATGTGTTCACCAGTGCAGCCTTCAGTGTTTTGGTGAGCTTAAAAATGAATCAGATCCTGCCTGTCATTTTATCATCTGTCAGAATGTTTATGTTGAAGATGGGCAAGTGAAAAAAAGTAATTATTATTCTCATTTTATGGGATCCTGCACGTAAGATTATTTTAATGACAGAAAAGCGAGAATGATTTTTGCAAATAAGTATTCCAGGAGTGAGTCATTTAACTTCAAATGTGTTTGCACACTTAAGGTTTACTATGCTGAAGTCAATATATATATTGGTCAAGCTGACATCTCTGAACATTTTATTGTTCTGCTGCTAAGTCAGAACGATCAGTTTCTTACACTGCACAATAAACTTGGAGATCTCTTGCCCTTCCTACAGTACTTTAAATTGGATTTAGAGCATTTGATGCAATACAACCAGGTTGAAACAGTGGGATGATGAGTTTGGAATGTGGATATTCTCCTTTGGCATATTACAAAAAAAAAAGGTCCTGGATTATTAGTAAATGTTTGTGTTACCTGGGCTCATCATTGCTTTTTTTCTTTACCATCTTCCTGTTTTAAGAGATATTAGCCTGATTAGTTTCATTTTCTTAATTAAATTCAGGATTACTGTAAACACATCTTTTATTAAAAAGATAGATTGTGCTGTGTTTCGAAATGTGACAATAACTCTGGTTTCAGTTTTTCAGATTCCATCAAAATGGTGTTGTAAGCCTTTCTTAGATCTGCAAGTGTGTGGTAGTAATTCTGAACTGGTTACTTGGTATGTGGGAGCTTTGTGTGTGTTTGTTTTACTAGAAAGATCCCATTGAAATTTTTTCTTATTAGTCAAAAGTGATTAGCTATCTTCATATGTGACTTAAGTGAAAGATTCACTAGATACTATATATTATATTCATCATTTTATTACATCTTGGTATGCATGAAAATTTGCTTTTCTATTGACAAAACCAGTGGCTTGAGAAGATGTTTCCATTAGCGTAGCTTTGCTGCGCTCTTCTCTTTTTTCTTCTGAGTGGCTGTAACCAGTTGTGGATGTATTTGCATTAACAAATATAGATTTTGCTTACTTAGTTTGAAAAAAAAAAATCTACATATTGTTTATTACTGGGATTTCCACACAGCCAAGAGCATACCACAAACAGTATTCACTGAACTATTCAAAGTCTGCAATAAACTCTTTGAATTTTGATCTTCTAGAACAGCGCAGTTCAGGTCATTCTTAACTGTTCTGGAAAACAGACACTTTCATAACATTTCTCTGCCCCAAACATGCCAGTTTGGGTAAGAAGTAAAATTTCCAGCAGTTTTCTGACTACTCAGAGTGAGCCCTGAGCAGTCTGTCGGATTCTCAGGTCGGCTGGTGTCTTAGGAAGTTGATGTGGAGTTCGAAACCTGTAGGAATTTTCTGGCGGTTATTTTTCTCTTAAGGCAGCGTGAACAATTTGTAAGGCAAATTCTGGCAGGCTGTCATGGAATCTGTTGAAGGTAATGCACTGTGGCAACTGAGTTTTCCAACTAACTCTCATCTTCACCAGTGAGCTCCTCTAACAATACTGTCACTGCATTCCACTGCATATTGGAATACAATTACTGGGATATATGAGGAACGGTTAATGCTTAATGATTGTTCTGGGGACTGTTAAAGAAGCCCTGAGGTTTATAGATTATAGCATCATTACATCTGAGAAGTTAATAAGGAAGGAGTATTGTCAACAGATGATTTCAGAGGCTTTTAAATAAAGTTCCGTAGTGTAGAAAGGGAACACGATGATGATAGTCCAACCTTTGAATGTTAATGTCGGGTATCCGTATAGCAGAAAACTAATAGAGCCGTGGGAATCTGGTAAAGAGAACTGATTGCCATGTGAAATAGTGGACACTTGAAAGCTTGTCTGCTATAGTAATGGGAAATGTTTTCAAGTACAAACCTTGAGTTAATGAAGTTGTACTTGATTACTGAATCGTTTACTTCAGCGTTTTCTTTATACATAGCTTATGGACGTTGTCACTTGCACATTTCATCCCAATCTTACATGTGCTTTATGTATTTGCTTAGTCTTTGTAAACTGTGAAGAGGGTCATCCTTTTGCATGCATGTGTGAGAATAAGTTGCTATTTCATTTAAATTTCTGGCACAACCAGCAGTAGTGTTTAAAAACCTGAGTGCCTACATTGATTCAAATGTCAGAATTGGAGAATTTAGCCTTAGCTGATCTTCCTTACTCTAGGTCTATAAATGTGTCTGCTTCTTCAGACTTTTCTATTTATATTAAAATTTCAAGGAGGCAGGAAGATATTGAATGTGTCAGAGTTCACTGCTAAAAATCGATATTTTGTAGAGGACAAGCCCTTTGTTCGATATGCTATGTTTTGAACAAACATTAGTAGAATCATAAAAATTTGCACACTTCTGTTTGTATATGACTTCGATGTTTCCTTGAAAGGAAGATGTTTTTTTCTTGAAAGTCTCTTTACATTTACGTCTTCTGAAAATTATTCTATAAATTTCACATTTTCTCTCCTTGCTAGCATACTGATCTGTTGTAATAAGCTACTTGAAAATAGTGAAACAATAGTCTCTGTAGCTGTACTAGTCCAATTCCTCCCTAGGTTTTTATGAAAAACACAGCTTGCTTGTGCACATCAGTTCATACTGTGTTCAAAATAGCCCACAAAACATTATTAAGGCAGATGGAGAAAAACCATGAGACATTCCAAAGAACAACTATATTCTCTAATCTTTTTATGTACTTATTCTTAGTAGCATTAGATTTGTTTGTCATTTCTTGCAACAGTGTAAATTGATACTTTATGAACATGAGTTAGTTAAGGAAATTAGAAATTCTTTCTTGTACAGTTTGGCCCGTCTGATTGGATAACAGGAAGATATTTCCTCAAGGGAGCAAAAAAGATAAATACGCTGTTTATCTGTATATAAAAATGTATGTGTATGAAGGAATATTGTCAATAAATCTAAGATTCACTGACAGTTTTGCTGTTTTTCACACTGCTCTTGTACAAACTTTGTAGTACGTTTTGTTAAAAATAGTGTAGAAGAGGCAAAGAGATCTTCAGACGTGACAATTGCTTCAAGTGATGTTTTCAGTGATGGAAAAGACAGGAGTTCCCTAAGGAAGGAAAAACAGCCTTACAGTTATTTCATTCTCTGTATGTACACATCTGAACAGCTGGAGAGAAGCCTGCTTGAGATGGGAATCATCACTTCTGACAATGATTGTTTTGCCTTTCATTTACCTCTCTCTGTACTTTTTTAAACTGCCGCTAATTTGCAAGTCTCTTTGATATATTTTTTTAATGATTTAGTGTGGATCTTTTTCTTTCTTTTTTTCTTTTTTCTTTTTTTTTCCAGAAGATGTAAATGTAAAGAGAATATTCTGGACGAGGTGAAATTAAGTTGCATTGAATATCGACTTCTTAAGTATTCAGAAGAATTTTGTTTGTCAACACCGATGTGAATTTGGGAATTTGATAAAATGGGCATTGCTGTGACGAGATATTGCCAGCTTTTCTATCCTTAACATTTGCCCTTATTGAATTTCTGCAGAAAAAAAATATGGAAGAGTCTATGGAGAATTTTCTGAAACAAATTTCAAGCACTAATCCTGTAAAGGAAGGAATTCTAATCTTATTATGTTAAGTCTGTAAGTTTGATGGGCTGTTATTAAATTTACAAGAATACTCGGGTGCACAGAGTATTTTTCTGAAGAAAGGGAACATATTTCCTCTTCCTTCTGGTCAGATAATTTTATTGGTTGGTTGGTTGTTGTTATTGGATTCTTTTTTTGTTGCAATTGCTTACATTATTGCAAAGTCGCACTGATTTGTCTGTCAGAAGGGACAGTCTGTATTTGTTTCTAGTCTGTCTGCCTAGCTTATGTCCATCCTGCAAAAGAATTTTAAGATTTCTCAATTTAAATTTATTTTTCTGAAAGCAACAAAGAAATAAAGTGTGTTTTCTAGCTCAATGGAGTAATATTCTTTTTAAAAATGCAGAATTACGTCTATGCTGGTTTCTCTTCCCATTTCTTCCTTATCCTTCTTTTCCTGAATATCTTGTAGATGAGAAAAGTTGTCTGTAATATTTCTTTCTGCTACACAGCAGTACTGATCTTAGATATAGGGCTCCTCGACTGCACAATTACAGTAAACTTTGGTACAAGAGTCAGGTGGGTACACTCATCTTTCTACTGAATTAAGTGACAAAATTATTTTTACTTCAGCAGATAAGAATTTCTCTGTGGGCATTTAGATGGCTTAGCGGAGTTTGTTCTGTTTCCCAGTGCTTCAAAGTAATTCCTAGTGGACAAACTCTGAGCTGCTTCTGAGGGCAGGCAGTGTGGTTATAGTGGAAATGCAGGGGTGTGCACTAGGGAGCGATGGAGCTGCCTGGAAATGGACTGTACGAGTTGAGGGTGCTCTTCACGAGCAATGTGACACAGAAGGCAATTGAAGACTGAGATAGCTGGTGCCTGAGCTGTTTAGTAGATCTGCACACTTCCAGGTAAGGGCATGTACCAGAAGGGTTACTTCTGCTGTAAAGGTAGTAATGAAGCTTCAAGGTGGCTTTGCTATTGATGTGGAGCCGTGAGTGAGATGACGCTCATTCTCCCTAAGACAGTGTCTTTCAAATCTTAAGTGAACAGTTTTCTCCAATGAAGCAAAACTGTCTATTTGTGAAAGCTCAGTGCAGCCCCTTCTGCTGAGTACGTGCGCGCCGTTCGTGGAGCGCATGACTGCTCGGGAGATTGCCTGTGTGTGGGGCTGGCCAAGGGAGTATGCTGCTTGTGGGTCAGCTCTGCTAACAGGTGATGTTCTAACTGAGGCAAACCACTGTAGTTAAAGGTCCATCTGTATTTGGGTGAGCAAACTGCAACCAAGACTTAAAAGAAACATCTCTTTTTTTCTTTTTTTAACTACACAAATTTGCACCTCAAGAAATGATGTTTAAAAAGTGAAAATAAGTGGGCTGTTGTCTCTGGTTTTGTTTCTGATTTGATAAACTAGTGAGAAACGTTAAGAAATAATGAATAAAATAGTTCAGCACAGATACATCTCCAAATAAGCATTAGTAAAACAGTAGAAGTCAAATAAGTTTTTGTAGAGACAGAGTATTTCATTGGGATACAAACATTAATCTGTAACCATATCAAACTTCAGTTATTTCGAACTCTTGATTAGAATTTCAGTATCTGATTCTAATCCTAATTACATGATGTGCTGGAGGTAAATGAGGAGCTTTGGTATTGAAATATTGTAGTGCCAGATATAATGGCAGATATTGGTAGTTTGACTTTGGTTCCAGCAAGGTATGAGCTGAGCAGCAACCAGCAGGGCTGACTGCACTGAGATGTTAGAGTGGGGCAGGAGGACTTCAGATTGACTCATCTGAGAGTACCAGTTCTGAAATGACACGCTTAATCCCCATGAATAGGGGACTTGGCAGTGCCGTTTACATATTCCCTCCTAGTAATCTGAAAAGTAGCCATGACATTGGCTCCAGAGGGAGTTGCTTGGCAGCTTTCCCTGTGTATGTGTGAGAGAGAAGAGGGAAGGTGCTGTAATTAGTGACAATAGAATCTGGAGAGGGAATACAGAGGAAAAAGCTGAATTTTATTAAATGTTTTCATCAATATCTTAGCAAAAAAAACGCATGTAACACTAAATTAATTACGAAAAATATTTGTTCTGCAATACTCTTGGTGTGTAAATACTACCAATGCCAGTAAAGTTTTACAATCCTATGTTATACGTAAACATTTCTATGAAGGCAAGTTATAGATGGTGTTTGGATGGTATAATTTCTGTTCACATGAGTTTTCTATTTGGTACCTTTTTCTTTTCCTTTGAAAAAGAGAAAATAAGCTTAAGGCCCCTTTGAGACAGTTGCTACACGCACTAGATGTGTAAGAGTTGAAGTTTTACTTTGCTTTTTTTTGTTCCTTCCGCTTTAGGCTTTCTAAATAGTACATACATGTTTTTAAGTAGTGCTTTCCCTGACGGAAGTCCTAAATATAGTGTAAGTCATGACAAAAACTGGCAGTGCTTTTCATGGTAGAAAACCAGAAATGGCTCATAAGCTAATTCCACATTAAAATATGTATTTGAGAGCTACTGTAGTTACTGGTAGTGATGTTATTGCATGTATATTCAAGTATTGTACTTTTTATTTCTGATTTTTAAATAGAGTTCATTGTGTTAAAGTAATATCTGCACGGCAGGCTATGTATTTCATGATTATTATTTTGCTTCCCAGCTATATTATGTTTCCCAAAGGCATGCTGTGCTAACCTAGAAGTTCACTGTTTATGTCTTGTTGTTTCTGAATAACTAGATGAACTAATAATAACCTGAAAGTATATCAGAAGTGCACTTAGTATGAGGAAGGTAATGATGTCTTTATATTTTACTTGAAAAATTTAATCTGAATTAAAGAAATAGTAGCTAGAATGTGTTATTGCGGGAGTTAATGTGAGCTTCTAGTGTGCAGACCGGCTGTACAGCACAGCAGGAGGAAGGTGCTTTGCATCTGCTAGTTGTCTTCCCAGTGCAATAAAGAAGTGCAGTTCTCATCCTTCTAAGGAAGTGTGTCAAGTCTTCATCTTTGAAAACAGATCTCCAATGAGATTTCTGTAAGTGAAAAATAAATGGGATCAAGTTACTAATTTTCTCCATGTACTGAAGTGAGACAGCATTATTTGCATGGCACTGTGAATGGAGCTTGTGAATGGAGACTAACACTATTTTGCATGTCCAGAAGATGTTATTAGGTAGCATAAATGAAGAAATAAGTTAGCATAAGCAGTAAACCCCATTGAGTGTTGAAAGCCTAGAAACAGCTTTGGAGTAACATGGCTTGTAATTGCATAGCATTGCTTATTTGTATGCAAAAACTGTCTTACTTCTAAGGCAATCCTATAGTCATTACTTGTGAAGAGGAACATAATGTACGTGGAATATCAGTGTATCTCAGTTTCTTCTGTACCTTCTGTCATTTTCCATCTAGGCTCAAGGTATTACATTACCATCAAAAGAGACTCCCCAAAACTGTAACAAGTGTTGTCAGTACAAAATATAAAATCCTTAATACAGTTCTCTGAAAGTACTGACAAATGTGATGAAAGAAAGCAAGCTTTTTATTAGCAAATTCCTGAAGTGGTGACTCTTTGTGGCTTTCTGAAGTATGCATTCCTCTTTGCTTGGTCTATTCATTAACTATTTAAAATAAGGTGGTACATCATCTGTTTCCCTGTCACTTCAAGATAAGCTGGAGGATGTGGGGGGGAGGGGGAGGTTCCTTTTTTTCTACAGCTTCTCATGCAAGTCATATTTTTCCTCATGTTTTTCTGAAACATTTTTTTCTTCTTTTCACTGGAAAACCTAAATGATAAGAACTGCCATCAGTAGTATTTGTTTTGTGATGTACTACTGATAGTGTTTTGAAATGTAGTGTGTGTTTGTGGTGTGCGTGATTGAAACGTACGCCTAATTTCTTTTCCTTTTCTTTGGGGTGGGTCAGGTTGATTTTCTTGACTGAGTGATTTATCAAGGAGTTATGGTCATTTTTTTCTTAAATATGAAATAAAATCTAAATACTGTAGTCTCTTAGGATAGCCAACTCTGAAGTTTGTAGTCCTTATGAAGAGAAACACTAAATAGTATCATGCAGGAATGAATTGCTCGTTGTGCCTTGGGGCAGGCTTCTTTTCAGTGTCTTTTCATGGTGGTGGTTAAATTACTATAGAACATACCATCTGGCACATCAGGTTGAAGTCCTTTCTCAGTGTACCACGTACCTTTGTGCACTGTCCCTTTTAGCTAAAGAAAGAAATTGAATTTGGTTCTTAATTCACTTGCAACAAACCTATGTTGGCTGTTCCGTATCTACTTTTCTTACTTTCACAAAATTCATGTTTAGCAATTGCCTCTATGTCATTTTATATCAGTTAAGCTGACAGATCTATTAATTTCCTCTTCTTTCCCTATCCCTCATTTTGTAAAGGCAGATATTGCTTTCTGTTCCTCTGGGACACTTCATCCTCTGAATGCTCGGAGATGGCCACTAATTGGTTAGATTCTGATCTCTTCAAGCATTTGGTTGAAAAATGCATGGTCAACTTTGTTATTCTTAACATTAGTATCTGATACCAAAATATGCTATAACCTACTGAAATACTTCTAAAATACTATTGTATGCAATTTATAATTAAATTATAATAAGTTTTAAGCATAATGTATTGACTTTTTGAAGTAAGAAGCAGAATCAGTGTTTAACAACTTTCTCCGTTTTTTGTCTTAAATATAGGATTTCTTTCCTCCATCACAATTTCTCTCTTGTGTTGTATTTTACATTTCTAACGATCAGTGGTGAAAGCAGGTGTTAATAACCTTACTCTATTACTAACAGCAACAGCATTTAAAAAAAAAAAAAAAAAAAATTGTAACAATTTAATATGTAAGTTGTCAAAACTGAAAAGGGGTTCCAATAATTAAAGTTTACAACAAGCAGCATGGATGTATGCCTCGCTTTGTCTGACTTGATTTGGTGTATATGCAACTACAACACTGAAAGTATTATTTTAAACTTGCATTGCATGTATGAAATACTGTGCTATCCATGCTATCCACAGTTTTTTTGTCTATACTTCTTGAGATCTACTGTATAAAGTAAAAAATAAATGTAATTAAAGGCAAGAAACTTGAGAAGCATATTTTGGGCTGGGTTGGGTGTTTTTTAATTGTTATTTTCTAAAGCCCAATGCAGAAGATGAATTCTCAGTCCACTCATTGTTAAAACAGTTAAGCATGCATTTACCTCTTTGAGTGAGTATTCTCATTCACTGAAATGAGACTGCTTATGCTCTAAAACCTTCAGCAAGGCTATTTAAAAGAAGAATTTTGATCCCCTAATAACTACATAGTCCTGCTGACTCCATTCAGGCATACATACAATGTGCTGAGTTTTGGTTAGGTTTTGAGAAGGTATTTTTGTTATGTTCAGAATAATCATAGATTATCATCAGGCCTTTTCAGAAAAATAGATACTGTTCTGTAAATCATTTTTCATAATATTTGCATGGGAAATGTGTAAGCCACATATTATCATTTTTAGCATCATTCACTGTGAGTGCTTTTATATTAAGTTCTTAACAGAGTTTAAAAGTCTGTCAGTTTTTGGTAATTGATATAACTGTATCAATTCATGTGTAAACTTATTAATCCAATCCCTATGCTTGCATTCTTCTGTAATAACACAGTCTGAATATGTTAATAATTTCCACGTGATTTTTCTCTGAATTATTTCTTTTGAGTTACTCATTTCTAATAGTAGGAGTCTTGAAGTATTGGTGGCAAGAGCAAAACTTGAATGCAATAAACAGATTCCCAAGCATTGATAGGATTTCGGAAGCAGTATTCTGAAATTTTCTGTTCTTAGCCTGTTGCTCTTTTTTACATGATCTGACTTTTGTTTTCTCAGCCATGTGATCAACACCACGAGGTCACACTTCAAGGTAAAGGACTGAACTGCCATTTTTAGCCAGTTTTAGCAAACGGCTGGCGATCTGTAGGGAATTATGGCTTAATATTAACCACTGAATTATATAAGATAGGTAAGAAATCTTAGCATTAATTTGAGAAGGTTTATGTCATGCTAGGAAAGAGAAATTTCCTCATGTTTATATGTACAAGGGTGCATAGAGAGTAAGGCTTTAGTATATTGTTTTTTTTCTCGTTTCTGCTATATGTGCCTGTAGGTAGGAGCAACAACTCAGCACTGTGATGAATTTTCCAGTACGTTGAGAAGCATTAAGCAGCAGAAGAGTTGGTAGATTCATTTTATACCACTCGTGTCCTACATAGTACCGAGTAACACCGATGGTGCAGGCAGGAGAGCAGTCTGGTAAATACACCATTCACGCCCTAGGTGACTCTCTGGAAGCACTCCAAGAGGTGCATACAGGCAGCATCACTGTTAGAATCTTCTTGGCTCATTTTTCCTGTTTCTCAATCTGAGCTGTAGCATATTCTTACTTAAACATTCTCATTTTCATCTATTTGCGATTCATAATTTTATCTCATGTTCCTAGCCAGAGCCTTGTTTTCTATAATGATTTTGTTATAGCATGGTTAATTGTCTAGAAAGAGATTCTTTCATTTGTCTCTCTGTCTCACTTACGTTAGGGAAATATAAAAGACACTGTCAGGAAACTGCGTGGCTCAAAAAAGGTCTTCACTCTCGTAAAGCAGGTGTGATGTCTTGTATTTTAGTTCAAACCATCAGGAGTTCTTACAGGCCTAACAAGAGGCTCCTGGGTGAAAGAAGAGTACTGCTCTTGCTCTAGGATTTCAATCCCAGATGATAACATTTGAAGTGGGATACAATTCACAGTGGTACAGGAATGACCACAAAGTTGTATAGACTTCTGTAAATCCTGTTACATTTTCATGACTAGGACAGATGTTCAGTGGAGGAGTAACTTGTCAAGCCTACTGAATTTTAGAAAACAGTGTTGTTTGGAAGAGCTCAAATGTCATTCTAAGGAAATAAACAGGAAGATGTGCTACGGAGAAGCAATATAGAATTAAAATTGGCTAAAAGGATATAAATGTAATTAGTGAAACACATTTTCATGACTAGTAAAATTAGCACCCATTTATACATGTTATATACTTGAACCCTTGTTGACACCTGAGTCTGGGAAAATATATCTGCTAATCAAAACATGTAATTATATCCTGTGAAGCTGAAGTAACACACTGAATCTTTGCACTTCGTTGTGTTAATGATTTGGGAAACTCATTTCACCTGATCACCCAGTTTGTCCTTCCTTGATACATTTCTGTTCCCTAAAATAGTAAGGTCAGAACCATGCTAAAGCGATTAAATGTTAGATGTGTGGAAGAGTGAACATCACACGGATTATTGCGTAGTATTGATATCATTGCAGATGAAGGTGATCTTATCAGTATAAATATCTCTGGTTGTAAAATAAGTAAAGCAGAATAAATTAAGTATTAACTTGCTGGAGAATTACAGTTCCTGCAGACCTTTAGCATAGTTAGGGAGTTGGTAACTTGTTTCCCACTGGCACGACCTTTAGTAGTTGCTTTGAGAGCTGCTATCTACCTTCAATTGAGGACGATGGTGGTCTAACACACACACATGCAAAAACAATAGAAAAGTGTGGGGAGGAGGAAAGAAGTAGAAATATAGTGTTGGGGATTATACAGGAGAAAAATGCTCGGCAAGTTGTAGAACTGTGACAGGTGAATAATTTCAGTGTAGAAAAGCAACTATTTTCATCTTTACTAAAGTATGGCACTGTCAGTGAAAGGTGTGCTGCCATAGCTATAGATACCGCTCACTTTCATTGTCTATTTTGTGTATGCTGTTGTGTTTGCACAAATTCGAATTGCATGGTGGGGAGGCAAGAAGGATTGTAGATTATTATTGTGTGATGATTAAAAAGAAGGACCAAAAGGAACTGATTCACTTAACATTAAAATCATTATTAGCTTTTGTTGTGCAGTTGAGCAGAATCTTCAAGCTAGTTAGATTTCAAAGGTGACTGTAAAAAGGAAAAATGTTGCTGCTGTGGGACAGATGTAATTCTTTCTGATTATGCAGCTCTGCCAGGTAGCTCTCAATAAACCTTCCTAAATATCCTATCAGTCACCCTCTTTTTGATATATCTATCTCTTCTAGGTGGACTAAACAAACAAAAAAAGAGTAGTTTATAACATCCCAGTTTTGCCATTTCCCACTTGCATCGTTTTTAAACTGTGAAATTTAATAAGAAAATATTTTCTTTTTCTTTTTAGAAACAAAGATAATTAAAATTTTAAAACAAATGTAATATACATAACATTTATTAAGCACAAGGTTCTCTGAAGAATGTTGTATGAAAATGCATTCAGTGAACTAATGCAGTTACGTTAATGTAGTTAGTGTTAAGATGATTCTTCGAAAGATGGAAATGAGCAGAAAATTCTCTGCTTCTAATATTTGAAAGCAAATTAACTCAGTGTCTCGTAGTTTTGCTCATACCCTCATTTCATGTAAGGGAGACTGTGGCAGTATTTACCTACTGTATTTGCTGCATGCAGTGCAGGTACTGTCCTAAATTTCCCACTTAGATCTATTCATGTCCTGTTTTAGGTGTAGACTCATGAAACATCATAGATGATTTGTAAAGATCTACAACTGAAATCTTAAAAATAATATTAAAAAATATTTGCCTTTAATTAAAATGACATCATCAAATTTGTCTAAAGGAATAGAACTGACATGATAATATATATAGCACTGAATCTGTACGTACGTATAGGTATTGTGGCACGTGAATGTGCTGTTGCTATTATTTATATACTGGAACTGTAGTAAGTGTTATCATCTCTGTACACTCTCGTTATGATGAGCTGTTTGGTAAGTCCTGTGTAAAGTTTGTCACAATTATCTACTGAAAAAGTCAGTGTGTTATTTCAATATCAGGAGGGTTTCACTTTTCCATTTCATGACTAAGTTCCCTTACACACTTCTTACCCAAAACTGATGATGTGTTATGGAGTCTGAACTGAGCATGTATTTACTATGTGAACTTCCTCAGACAGTCATAAACCAGGAACAAAACAAATGAAAGTTAGTGAAAAACAGTGGAAGCTGGATCTGCAGTGTTCTGACATAGCGGAGGTGGGGGCTCAGCCACAGGAGCTCTCACTGCTGCCTGGGTTTAACAACTCTTTCCTTACCTTCATGCTGCCAGGGGTTCTTCGTGTGTAGAAGCATTTAGACCTAGTATTTTCTCTGTTCACTGTATCAATTTACATTATCTGGTCAGTCCAGAATTTTTTTCAATGAAGTTTGTTTTACACGGAATTTCTAGGATTAAAAGACAGGAGTGAAAAAACAACAGGTTTAGCCTGCATTGTTTTGCTCCTAGCTTGTGCTTGATGATGCAGTTTTGTAACTAAAGCACTTGATTTCCTTACCAGTCTGTAGACAGTGAGTAGATGCCTTTGACTACCTTCTGGAGGAACACCCATTTGTCTTCAGTTCATTCATTTAAGCTCAGTAGACAAATTTCTCTCTGCTCATGTCCCTGGCATGCCTGTTTCTCTCCACTGAGTAGAAAAAATAGCTGCTTTCAGGTGTTTGCTCTCTCTAGGATTGGGGCACAGTGTAGGTATCTCAGTTAAGTACATGAGGCCCATATTTTTTTTAGCGCATGCTGGAGGTGTTGACCAGCCTGGAACAGTTTTGAAAGGTTTTGTCAGCTTGTGGTTTTGTGAGCTTGTAAAGGTAAGAGGGAAAGGTCATTAAGATAAACCTTAAACTCTTTGTTTTTGAAAAGGTTGTTTCAAATGTGGCAATTCGTACTTGCATAGCTCAGAAGTAATATGTCTCACCTTGTATCTTCTGTGAAATGTCAGTCTTGTTAAAGACTGGGTAAAATGTAGAGAATAGTAACCGACTGTGGTTCACTGGCACATGTTTGCTTTCTCACCTACTTTAGTGTCTTTTCAGGCATACTGACTCTTAGTCCAATGTTTCCTGCAGATTTTGAGTTTATTGCTTTGTTATTACCAGCATGGCATGTGCAGTGGACAGGCAGTATAATAACTATGTAGCGTTTGTTTTGACGGTTTTGTATGAGGAAATCTGCCTGTGAACCTGAGGTAGTTTTTCCATGAACATGTGGCAAATTTGACCCAGTGAAAAAGGAGAACAGGCAAAAGCTGAAAAAAATGCAATTTGCCGCTGACTTGTACTTGATTCTATTGTTGTTTTTGTTGTTGCTTTTATTTCAGTGTCCTTTATATTCTACATGTCCTACTAGTCAGTAAAACTGAAGTATTAATAGTTTCTTTGAGTTGATCAGATGTACTGACAAGGGTCAGTCCTGTTTTGTTCTAATGATCATCTGAATTTTCCAGGAGGGTCAGCCACCATCAGGTTTTCAAACTTCGGGGAACAGCCTGTTTGTTGCATTATGAACTCTGAACATCATCTGCATTGGGTTCACAAGTTTCAAATTCTGAATGCAGCTACGTGATTCAGCAAAGTGCACACATTTGCCTTTTAAAATAGCAAAAAGATTATGTTCATGCTGTTGTTCCAGTAGTAATCTTTCCCTTTCTTTGAAACTGAGAATTCTCTCATGAGCTTTGTGACTTCCTTAAGGCTGATAATCTGAAAGTAGCTGCCTTAAAAGAGAGTTGGGGCATGTTGAAAGGTTGAACGGTTCTTTGTGTACTTCCAATTTCAGCTTGATCTTTCACAAAACCTGTCTACAGTGCTATGAAACATCAGGCCAGTTTTTCCCACGTGTTTATTGATATGTTTGTATGCTATGGTCCTCTCTCTGACTTTTTTTGCACCTTTGCTATTACCCCAGTGTTGTTTCTAACCTTCTCCTATGCTAGGGAGAAGACAGGGCTTGGGGGCAGCCTGATATCTTCTGTTCATATCCTAAGGATTTTTCTCTTAGTTTTGAGACTATTCTGTCCCATTTATTGCTTTTTTCCTTTTTTCTATGTAATAAATATGATGCATCACAGTTGAAAATTTTGTCGTAAGTTCTGTTTTCAAATGCGGTTTTCTGTATACCTTCAACTGGTGCAGCAAGTATTTGTTATTTCTAAAATTCAAATCGGCACTTGCTTTTTTTCCTTGTTTTCTGTGCTCCAAAAACTGAAATTTTCTACATTCTATTCTCCTTAAGGCAGAAGTGCTTTTGAGGTCTCCTCTTTTATGCCACACAAGGCCATGTATAGGATCAAATGTCACACTTTTTGATCAACCGAAGTATTTGGAAATAGGCTATGTACTGCTTTATGGATAAGGGTGAAAATATAATGTATGCAAATAGTGATGTATGCTGTCATCATTTGGAGTGTAGGTATGTGTAACAGAGGCCAGAATTTCATCTGGAATGTTCTGGGGGGAATTTGGCAATTCTGTGCAATAGCACTGTTTTCTTCTATGGTTTAGATGACTTCTATCAACTCACTAGAGACTGTTTCAGGATAAATTGACAACCTGCACTCTATCTTTTTACTCAATCACTTCTATGTGCAGAGTGCCAGTAGTATTTTCAGAATAGCACTTATGATAAGGGAAAAAGTAGGCATAAATGGCCTGCTGAGAATCTATTGATACTCCTTGTTCTGTTGATCTGAAGCCTTGCCAACACAGCAATTCGACTGCCCGCTTAGTGAACAGGTAGAGCTAATCAGAGCATTGCTCTTCCTCGGAGATAAAAATAAGAGTTGATGACTTGAGGGTAAAATGAACAGGAGCTAAGACATCTTGTCATTACTGAATCTTGTTCTCACAGCTGTCTTAACAGAATGCATTTGATAAACTGTGATTGACAAAATATTTGAAAACTGCAGCTTCAAACTGAATTCATGGAGCGTGTGAAAGCAGATAGGCTAAGCAGCAATAGCCTTATGAGCACACGGAGCTGTCAACGTGCACATAACTTTTTGAATTTAAAAAACAGAGATCTGTAGGGAAGCCTAGAATGTCCTCATATGATTAGAAAGATCATGACTGAAATCAAGCTTTCATTTGAAGTTAGGTTTTTATGAAAACCTGTTTATAAGACAAAATTTAGTGTAATTAAATTCAGTGCTGGAGAAGGGTTAAAAAAAATCAGATACTAACTGATTTGAACTTCTAGATCTTTAATTGTCTCCATAAAACGTTGTTTGTTATTCCACAAGGTTATGGAAATTAATGATGCTAACTCTGTACAAATATTGGGATGATTTTCAAAGGCTATCTATAAATTTGGTTGCACAAATAAGCTCTATAGAATGCTGCTCGTGTTCCGAACAGCAGAACGCTGTGGCAGCGAGGAGGAGAGTGCAGCAGCTCTTCTGCTTTGTAAGTGCTGTCATTAGACTGCAGTACGAACTGATGCATTTGTTGGTGTTCGTGCTACCTCACATTTGCATTTAAATTCCTGTGAAGGAAAGGTAAGAGGGGAAAACAGATTATACTTATTTGCTCTTCAAGTAAGTTCTGGTTAGAAGGAAGATTTTGAGAGAGAGAACTGTGGGGGAAAAAATGCTTCTGTATTCTCTACAAAGCATTGCATGTCCATTCAGTCTCCATCAGACTTCAAAGGGACATATTCTCAAGATTTTAATGAAAACACAAATCAAGTGGGAATAACTAAAAATACACTGAAAATGAAAAGGAAAGTAGGTCTCTCACCACATGAATCTGTATTTGTAGTTTAAATAGAATATATATTGCAGTGTTTTTCACATCGTAAATATTCTTCTGGTTACATGCAGAAAGTATTTTCTATGTTTATTTACTCTAAAATGTTCTCCCTTTTGAGTCATTCTGTTTGATGCTTTCTAACAGTGCACAGCATGAACTTGTAATGTGTTTATGTATGTCTGTCTTCTCCAGGCAGTTATTCTGGCTCTTAAATAGTCTGCTTGGTTTGTAGAGACTGGGCCGAGTCCTTAAGGCTGGATTCTGTCTGTCAGTAAATGGATGAGTATATCTGCCACCAGCACGTTTGTATGCAGGAGGAAGCAGATACTGTGATGTGTAAGCTGAACAGAAGCTGTTGCGTAGACGAGCTGAATTGGTTTGTTCTTTTGAGTGTGTTGCTATCTCCCTCTGCACTTAGTTTTTCGTTCATCTGGCAAACTGCATCTTGGCGTTTTTTAAATGAGCTGAAGAAAAGAAGATGTGCAGTGAACTGACAGTTGTTTGTATGCCAGGGGTTATCCAGGGTAGTGAAGCCAAAGACTGTAAACTTTCATGAAGACTCATGATGCTGAGTGACTGGGAAGAGCAGGTGAAATGCATAATTGATGGTTGATGAGGAAATGTGTTGGGCTCTCAACTGTCCTTATTCAGGAAAGCTGTGTTAGCACAGCTGCAGTCCTGCAAAAAAATAGCCATTCAGTATTACAGTAATGCAAACTATCCCCTTCCTACAGTGTGCAAGATGAACTAACAGGAAGTTTATGTAAAGAATAAAACAGGAGATGTAATTACTGCCATCCTATAAATGCGTAGGATGTTCATGCCTGGAATTTTGTAATGTCATGAATTCTCACCTTTCTGTTTGAGGAGGGATGTTGTAAAACAGCAGGTGGTACGAGTGAGTGACGTGAGTTACTCCAAGTATGACATAGTTTCCTTGTGAAGAATGGCCTAGTGGTTTAATAACGTTTAGTGCTAAAAACAGTGATTTGTGACAAATCACATTTCAGACAAATTTGTCTGAAAAACAGGGATGAGTGGCATAGAGAACATCAATAAATGATGATTACTCACTACTTTTTTTCCTGTATGGGAACTGTGCAACATCAAATTAAACTAGCAGATTGCATATGAACTGCAATGTAGTTCTACCAGTAACATTCAGGGAAGTTGTTGGACTTGTTGTATCTGGACTTCGTAGACTCTAACAGTTTACAATTAGGTTTTTCAAAGAGTAACTTTAGAAAAGGTCAACCAGAACTACTGAACCAAAAATCTAGGCAATCTGAAGCACCAACTCCTGGAGTTTCAGAGAATATTCTGAAGAATTGTCAGTATATGTTGTGTCTAGTTTTAGGCCTTACTTTAGGCCAGAGATGTGACAAAAGATCTTGGATCTGACTCACAACAGGTTGTACTTGTTTTCTTTGTAAAGGGTACAGAGAATAAATTTGGCTCAGAGCAGTAGGTGATGTTACAGAGGCTGAAGAGATAGTTGTTTAAATGTGAGATTGAGTTCTTTCCCTTAGTGATTTTTCCCAGGTAAATAGTACAGTAAAATGGTGAGTTTGTCTACTTTTCCTTTTGTGAATTGTGATAAATTAGAATTTGCCAAGTAAATTACTTGAAAACTCTAACTAGATTTTTTCACGATAGAACTTGCTGTACAAAAAGAACAGAAATCAGTAAGTAAAAGTAGTCCAGAGGTGGCTGAGGCTCATCAATTAATTAAGGTAACAATTTAAGAGCAAACAGTAGCTCTTGGCAAGAGAGAGCAAAACTACATAATGAGAGGGTCAGATACTGAATGATACTGAAGTTACTGCATTGATAAGAGCTTTTCTGTTTTCTTCCGGTAGACATTATTAGTATTTCTAGAACGTGGACTTGATGCTGCGCCTCCTTGCTGGAAGAAAGAATGGCTGGTGAGCCCTGCTGGGTGGGACCTCTGGCTCCACAGGCACTTTCTTCTTGCTGGTTCTACAGTATGGTGGTAGGGAAGGAATGGAAGTGAGAAGAGCAGTTGCAGCCTTTCCCTGTCAGCATTTCTGTGGAACTTCAAGAAGACGTCCTGTAGGTCTTGTCCAAGTGCCTGGCCTAGCGGGAGCCTGCTGGGATGTGATGGAAATGAACTGTGTTAAATAGTAATGGAATGGTGAAAGCAGAGGGTCAGTTTCTGTCAAGGACGATGTGAGAAGAAAATGAATCTACTGAATACTGTTTGGGAACGAGATGCTTGTCTGAGCATTGTGTATGTTTCAGAAGACGGATTTTGGTAATACAGTATTTGTTTTCTCCTTTTTAAGTAAGTGTCACTGTACTTTTATTTGAAAGTAGTTCTATCAACATTGATTTTGAATTTAGACTGAGATGTGATACATTCATCTTGAAAATAATGTATGGAAAGAAGATTTCTTTGTATAGGAGCAAAAGAAATTCTAGACATGGAGGATTAGCATTTTAGAGGACTGTGTAAGAAGAAAGCATAGTAAATTCACAGGGATTTTACTTCTTCCAGCTGTGAAATGTGGTGTATGAGAGGGCATAAAATTAACTTAATGATCTAAAGATTTACTTACAAAAGTATTTTTTTTTTAACTTGACAAGACTGGGTATTGTAGGTCGTATCTATGTCTGATGACTGCAAAATCCATTACTATCCCTTTGAGATTTTTATTTTTTTTATTTTTTTAATAAAAGACTGTACTAAATCTGAATAATAGCCTAATAAATAGATTAGTTAGAACAATAGTCCTCTTGAGGATGTTGGATTCTGAGTGTAGCTGCTAGAGATAACCCTAAATGCAATTAGGTTTAACTCCCTGTGAGTGTCAGAGCAAGGTAATCCCCATGGAGACTTCTCTTCAGATGACACAATTTTTAAAGTGACTCAACATTAAAGTAATTCTTTCCTTTGGGCACTGGCAGCAAACTTTTTTTTTTCTTTTTTCTTTTTTTTTTTTTTTTTTTTGAGAAACAGAGCTTGAAAACTTACTTTTGTGATATTAGTTTTAGATGTTTCATATGAAAAATAAGGATAGCTCAGCTCACTTGGTGGGAACAGATACCGTCCTCATCTGTGCTCTTTGCAATTGTAGGGAATAAATATCAAAAGGTGGCTACGGATCGGGAAAGAGAGAAAGTAACTGATGTAGTAACATACACAGGCTTCTGAAGGGTAATGTAATAACATGGCAGTCAACAAACTGTTGATGGATTATTTTTGTTTTATTCCTTCTTGAAGCAAGTTAAACCAAAACTATTGAAACAAAAATCAGTGCATCAAATATTGTATTTGCATATCGAAGGGAGTAATATGACAGAAACTGTAGAACTAAAAACTACAAAATTCTGGTTGTAAGTACTACAGAAGAGTGGTGCTTACAGAGTCAATTCTGTGCTTTATTTCTTGATATATTCCTACATGTATGTTTGTTGATATAAATATGACCAAATATATACAAAAAGCAAGAAAACAATTTTATTAACATTTAGTATTACACTGGGGGTGGGGAAAGATACGGTAAAACAAAGATGATGAATTTATAATTATTTTTTTTTATAGTTACCAAAGTTTCTGTTTCGGTAGTCGCTGTACTCCATATTTCATGTATCTGATTCGCTTGCATGTTCATGCTATTATTTTTCAGTGGAGAGTTACTGAAAATCTGCTGTTTTGCATCCTTACTGTTTAATCAAAAGTGTACCATCAAAAGTAAAGATGATATAATTAGACAGGAGCCAAAACACCTGAAAACGACTTACAGTCACACCGCATCAAACTTTAATTTCATCAGGGGCAAGGAGGCATTTAGCCAGTTTAGTAAATGGTATCTGGTTCTTATTCTTTGTGGAAGTGTAACTTGTCTCTTAACATTACTGTTTACTGTGAAAGCCAGCAATGTAAATCTCAGAGCCAACTTTCTCTCAGATTATTACTATTGCAGGCAGTTTAGGTCAGAAGCATTTGTGTTCCTCACAAATAGCAAATACGTTGTCTTACATCTTTTTCTATTTTGTAAAACACGCAATGCATTTCGTGACAACATTTTGCTTTTTTTTTTTTTCTTCTTTTTTTGCTTCTAATAAATTACTGTGATATACACACAACGTATTTTCAGTGTTGATTCTGGTGATTTCTGGATGCAAGATTAAATTATTATCTTATTAAATTTTTAAGCATTTGAACCTGAGATGTATCTAGTTGAATCTTCTTCTAGTGAGGCCTTAAAAACAGTGAGAAATGAGAATTGAATTAACTATTACGGTTCTTGTCTTTCTTGTTGGTGTCATGTAGAAGTGTATCATTAGAAGTCAGGTAAATGCATAAAAAATAGGTTTATGTCAGCTTACTATCTCTGGAAACTCTTGTTTTTTATTGTGACATTGACTAATACTTTTCAATGAATTTTGTGTTTCTCAAATGGAAGGGGTCTCTATAATTACATTGTTTCCAAAATCCAGCTGTATTTAAACTAGCTGTAAAAACAAAAAGCTTTGTTTATTTTTTATTTTTAGCAAAAAATAAGTTGACTTAAAGCTAAAGTAATCTTGTTGTTTTTTAATGTGTTAGAAACTGGCTTCCTAAAGCCAGAAAGTTTCATGATACGATGCAGAAAAACAACTGCTGTCCTTGTAACACTGCATTTTCACTGGATCATATCTGGTTGAGATATAGCAGAATGAGCCCTCTTTTGTTGATAATCAATACAGAAGTCCACATGATGCTGCAATAAACATGTAAGAAGTGATTTCCAACAGCTGAAAGTGGTTTCCATTGTGTCGTAAGAGTCTGCTTTTAGATAATTGAACTTATATTTTAGAGAAATGTAAAATGTTACCTTATTGGTTAATAGGATAATAAACCTAAAATAACATACTATGATCTTAAATACATACTGTACAACATGTTGGCAAAATTCTCACAGACTTCATGTTAACATACTTTATACAGATTTTTATGCACTGCCCATTTTCATAGTTAATGATACTAACAGGGGGCATATGTGCCTCCTGAAAAGCAACCTTTCACCAGTAGTACTACTACTCAGTATGTCTATGTAAGAGTAATTAATAAAAAGATAAAATTCTCCATCTCCATCTTGATAAAAATGAGTGATTTCTTCTTAATTATTCAAAGACATATTGGGTGGGAGGAGGTGAAGCGTTCTATTTGGTATTACACCAAAACTGAATGGAATAGAGGGAGCCATCTCTAAAATGTATTTGTTTTATTTCATTTAGATTTTCACACACACCTTTCTGAGAAATTGAAAGACAGACAGACAAGCTGGCAGCAGCTGGCTGAGACAAAGAACTCTCTAATACGTAAGGTTTTTATCTTGCTTAAACTGTATTGCTTGTGAACTTAGATCCTAGTTTAGAATTTGTGGGGTTTGCAGATTTCTCTAGTTCTAATTACTGCTTTTTATGCATTGTGGGATTTTTTTCTCTATTTTCTTCCTGGGTATTTATATTCTGTTGAATAAATGTCATCTCTATTTATTTCTCTTTTATTTTTGCATATTACCTCTCTAACTGAACTAACTTGGGGCCTAGATCTGGCAATATTTTCACAAGGTCAATTATGTATGTTTTATCTCAGTGTTTAAAGCCTTCATGTGGTGGACATTGCTTCCGAGTTTCTTAAACCTGACTTTAATGAGAGTTTTATTAATAGCTGTGTCCATTTCGATTTGGATATTTTTGATCCAGGATTTACAGATTTAGGCAGTCATGCTTGGTGTGGCACTGACCTTTTGTATTTTAGGGACGATGTAAAACAGAATGAGTTTTGTTAGTGATTTTTTGTTGTTTTCTGTTTTGTATGCAGTCATTGACTGACAGCTTTTTCTGAAGCACTGCTACCTTGTCCCACCCTGCCCCTTGTTGTTTCCCTGAGAGCAGAACTCCTTTGGGAGGAGGTGGATGTTTGTAAAACTGCTGCCAATATCCTCCTCACCAAAAGGTGAAAAAAGAAAAAACAAAAAGATACAATGATTTAAATCTGTGATATATTTTACTGCAAAAATAATGATTTGGTGACACCTTCCTCCTGAATTCAAAACGTAGTTTTAATTTACTGGATATGTACACTTATACTAACTTACACTATCAGCACTAGTTACTAGTTCTTATGAGGTCTTTTGTCATCAAGACTGCAGTTTTTGTCCTATATTTCCCTGCCTAATGAGGTGAGAGATATCCTGTTATTTCATACTTTTCTTCCTTTGCAGCTGTGACCTGGTACATGCATGAAAAATATCTTTCCATTTTGGTATCTCATTTAATCACTTAAGTAGATGGTTTGGTGAGTTTGGGCCCTAAATAGGAATAATATTCTGCTTACTTAAAGGAAACATGAAAAACTTTTCTCACTGCTCCTCTTTTCTTTTTTTCTGATATTCTTCTTTCCATAGTCATTTGATTGTTGGTGAAATCTAATGAACGGAATTATGCTTTGAATCTCAAACATTGACTGAAACAAATATTGAGACAATTTCTGACATCAAAGCCTGGAAAGTGCTGAGCATCTGCAACCCTTTCATAGTTGATACAACCCAAGAATGCTCAGTGTATTTTCAAACCAGAGCTAAGGCCACTTTTGTATTTCCATGCTTCTTAGAAAAATGGGAACCAGAGATTTTTGTGATTTAATTCCATAATTCTGAGATATAATAGTAAAATTTACCCCAGATGGCATCTGTATGGCTTGTAATGAAGTTGGAAATTGTATAAACAGTGGAAATGTTGGGATAAATACCTTTGCAGTTATTCAGTGTTCATGATTATTGGTGTTGCGGAAGTGATTTTGGCACAGTTAAAATGGATGGGCTGTTATATCTAGGCTATACTAGATCTCAGTCATACTTGAGTGCATTTTGCAGAATCGTAGAAAGGTTTTGCCTTACAAATTGTATCCATGTGAACAATGTCTTTTCTTTTTTGAAGCCTTGGGGCTTGTAATCACATATTTTTTCCCTTTGGTTTTGTTCTTTCCTTTGAGAGCCTGATACCCTCCCCAGTTAAAATAAGTCTGTTTTCTATTTTGCTTTTAATTTTTAGCATTGTGTTTGTTCAGGGCTCTGGAAATAATGAAGCTCATGAGGATGTTATTAGCAATTATGTAGAAATAAAAAATATTTGACAGTAGTATTAGATCTAATCGTAAGCTGGGTGGTAAGGTGCATTTAACAAAATAATTGAACTAAGAAAAGCAATAGAAAAAAAATAGAACTTATTTTTATTATTTAAATATATATGTATATATAAAATTACTTGGACATACCTAACAAGGGAAGTAGTTCATAGCCTGTCAAGAAAATTTGCACTGTGCTTATGGATACAGGTGTTCTGACTGGCATTGATGTCAGCCAACTGTATTATGTTAGTAATTCAGGGGAGCTCACCAAAGCCAGGCTTTAACTCTGGTCTTCTAAAAAGTGCCATAGGATATTTTACATCAATCTTGATGCTGCCAAAAAGAGACAGATGGCACTAACCTTGGTTTAAAGTCTCAGCTGGCTGAGAAAGCATCCAAATAGAGATGCAAAGCTTTCAATGCGCATGTTGTTTAAATAGGAGTCTCTGCATCACCATAAGTAGTAGAGCCCATGGATTTTTTTCTTTTAAAGGTATCCAGCTATTCAGTGATCTCATTTAGTTGAGGGGTTGCTTGGTCTGTGTTGTAACAAAATTTGAGATGTCTTTATCAATGCAGCCTTTGCTAAGGAGTAGGATGCCACTGATGTGGAACAAAACGAGGTTTTTTAAGCAAGTAATGGGAACAAAGGTTAAGTGTTGAATATGGGTATTAAAATAGAGCTTCAGAAACACAGGCAGAAAGACAGGATGATTGTTTTCAGCTCCTTTCTTTGGAAGGAAAAAGAATAAGAACTTTTGTACAAAAGTTGTCCCTTCTTAGTATGCAAAATAAAACAAAGTCTCACTTTTTCTGACTTCTTCTCCACTGGGAGAGGAACGACTGTTTATAAATAAATAATAGCGTCCCTAGAAGTATTCAAGGCCAGAATGGATGGAGCCTTGGGCAACCTTGTCTAGTGGAAGATATCTCTGCCTATGGCAGGGAGGGTTAGAACTGGACAAATTTTGTGTTCCCTTCCGACCCACCCAGAACAATCTATGGTTCTGTGAAATACACAGGAAGAAAAAAAAATCTAACTTACAGCATCCAGAACTCCAAAAAGAAATGAAAAGATTCTAGGTTCTAGGTTTGGTAGGCTTTTTTAGTAAATAGTGTTGGGAAAGTTTGCAGTATTGTCAGAGTCATTAATTCATTTGAAGCATTGAGATCAGATAATGTTGAGCAATAGATAAAAGCCAGGGACATTACAATGCGCTGCGTAGTGTATGATTTGAATAGGATGGATATTGTGCTTCTCATTAAATAATGAAGATAAAAGGGCCTGTTCCTTTTATAGTTTCGGCAAGCCAACATGAACATTAAGTGCAACAAGAAACCTAGTGGGTAGAGGGAAAGGCTTGTGTATATGATCAGCTAATTATAAGAAACTATTACAGTGCAGGAACAGAGGTTGTCCTGGCAGTCTTTCTTCTCCTATTTCCTACCTTTTGGTTCACTTTACAGCCATTGTAATGTGATTTGAGTGTCTTTGCTGTTTGTTTCCACGTAATGATCCTGAGTAAACTGTGAACATCTAACTCTGGACTTAATTCAGAGACTTCAGGCTCTGCTACAAGTATAATCCTGCCGAAACCAAAAGGAGATTTGAACGGCTATGTTTAATAGGCTATCTATTTGTTGTGTTGTTGCATCAGTTCTCCAAGTATTTCAGAAACCTTTGGTAATGCACGGTGTGCAAGTAAGTTCTTAAACTGGCTTTGGCAAATGATCAGTTATGCACTGTTATGACAGAGATTATGCCTTTTCTGAGGGATGAAAAGGGGTTGGATATTGTCTTGCTCTGCTTGTAATGTTTTGAAACAAAATACAACTGGTCATATAGAGGTCTGATTTATGTCTCTAATTTCTATAGGACTTGACATTTAAAATCATCAGTGCAAATGGTATATCGATGTCTGGTATCCTTCAGGTACAAATAGGTTCTTTTACTTTGTTTAAAATTGTATTTAAACTCCAGGATCAGTAATTCCATTTAAATCACCATAGTGATGAATTAGTTACCATTGCTTCCAAAGTGAATTTGTCTTACTGAGGATTGCGTAAGTTTGTATTTTGAGAAGTTCTTTTATTTTAACATTTTAAAGGAAATTCTTTGAAAGATAGATGAGGGAAATCTCTTGTTAGCATGGGATTTTAACGAAGATTTTGTTAAGATTGTAGAATTGCTTTTCATGCAACATGCTGTTTTGCTAAGAAATAATTCTCTAGATCATCTAAACCAGAAGTGTGTGATATAATAATAAGAATGTAAGAAATTGCTGGGGGGGTGGGGCAATTTGAAGTAAAAAAACACAGAACTTTTAAAAATTGAGTCCTAGGACAAAGCAAGTTGATAGTTCTACCTGGTGCTCCTCCTTGGGGCAGACTTAACTCTTATTACAGAGTATGTCTTGAAAACACCAGTATTTGAACTAAAGAATTTGCAAAATTTGCTTGAAAAACAAAACAGATTGTGTGTTGAAAGACTGAACTACTAGCAAAACCCTCTATCACAAATATCAAATTTATACAACCCATCTCCTGCGTGTTGCACTATGTCCTAGAAAACTGGAAACCATGAAAACAAGTGGTTATATTTTAAGGAGTTCTGTGACAGCTTATAAAAAATGGCATTTTCACTTTTTCCATGAGGCTTCCACCTTAACAAAACTGATGAAATAGGTGGTAATTTTTAACACAAGCAGTGACAAAATAAACACCATCTGCTAGTGTTGACTTATTCCATAGTATTCTCATGCTGGGTGATTTTATTTCACTTTTTTTCAGAAATAGTTAATGACACATCTGCTGTGTGGTGGAGGTGCATTTTTGGTGATTAAATGTGGACATAAGTTTAGGGAAAACAATAACGAAACTTTGAAGAAATTGAAGGAAATATTAAACTATTGAAAAGAATGGGCAGAATATGTAGCCCTGATCATAGAATCATAGAATGGCCTGGGTTGAAAAGGGCCACAATGATCACCTACTTTCAACCCCCTGCTATGTGCAGGGTCGCCAACCACTAGACCAGACTGCCCAGAGCCACATCCAGCCTGGCCTTGAATGCCTCCAGGGATGGGGCATCCACAGCCTCAACCTCCTTGATGATCCATTTATTCTTTAATCTTAATATTGCATCTAAAATATTCAATATACGGTTTTTCTTTCAAAATACCTGGTTATCACTGAAAGATTTTCACTTAGTGCTTGTTTTATCAAAGCAAACATTTTTCCACGATGAGTTTCTTAATCCTCTAAGGGCCGTGAACTGAGGACTGGGAAGTCAGACCAGGTTCAGATGTGGGCAATCGGTTCCAGGTTTGTTTACATGTGAGAATATTTAAGGGAGTAAAGTGTGCAGTGCAGTCACTGCAAGTGCAGAACAAAATAATGAGTTTAATCTGAAGGCCCAGATGAATACTGTACTATAAGGAATTCCACATACAAGCAGAAATTTGTTTACTTCGCTACCTCACTGTAGCTGCCGCTCTTGATCCTGTGAAGGCCTGTCCTCCCTGTCCCCGTGGGGCTGTACGACAAGGTGTGATCGGCTGGAGTCCTCGGGTTATGCATACACAGGCGTAATTCATTACCATCTGTGCTGGGGCATTCTTTATTCCCTTGGTGCCCCTGTGTCATCCTGTTGGTGAGACGATTCCTGCCCTGTGACCCTGAAGAGCGGTCTCTTCCCAAATCTCCACAGTGTGTCCCCCTTCTCCTTCTCAGCCAGCAGTGACTGAGTTGTGGAAATCCTCGTTTAGCATTAGTGTGATGTGTGCTACAAAACCCAAGCAATTAGGCAGCTAAACCTGTGTTTGCTGTGCCAAATTGTATCTCCCAATTCTATTATCAACATAAGTAGAGTTTAATAAATCTAGAACACTAAATGTCTGAGTCTCCATATGGATGGGTGGATATTTAATTTTAAAGATTTTGAAATTGAAATTAAAGCCATGGCTTGGAAAGCCTAGAAGAAATTCTGAGGCTTTTTACTCTCTATTACATGGAAAAACAGCATGGACTCCACGGTGTTATGAATCCAATTTCCTAAATGTCTGCAAATTTGAAAGTCTCATGGAAAAAGAAATCCACTGTCTTCTTGTCCTGCCACCCAGGTCTGCTTAACGACTTGAAATCATTCTCCTCTGATGGCTTCCACAAAGAGTTTTGGAAGTTTTATAAGTAAAACTGAACAGTATAAACACAAAAGTACGCTCTGGAAAAAACACAAAGATTTTAAAAGAAATTCTTCCTCTTGTTTTTGTTGAAAGACCTGAGACACTTACTGAGTACAAAGAAGCGTTTGAATTACTTTCTCATGGTTGCTTGCTTTGGAAATCTTGATAGAAACGTGTTTAAGAGTAAGCATCTGTACCTGTAGTTATTTTAGTACCTGTATTCAAACTTAATTCTACTTATTATTTTTGTAGTGGATGTGTAGAAAAGAGAAGGAATATATGATTAATGTTAACTGTTCTGATCAAAGAAAATAAAGCAATCTGACTTGATTTAGTATATTTTTGCCTTCACAGTCTGCACAGTAATTGGAATGGGAGTTCATATGAGTTGCACTGAATGTGCACTGTATACATTAGTGAGCATTTAGAGTCATCTCATGTCCTTAAGCAGTCATAAACAGATTTACGTAACTTGACTACTTATATTAAGTACCTTTTGACTTGACCTGATCTCAGTGAACGTTACAAGTTATCGAATGTCTTGCAAAGACACCCTTATGTATGTGTTATCATTTATGTTAATCTGAAACCTTTCTCAAGCTGCTGTGCAAGAAGTTATGGTGAATAATGCCTTACTTATTCATATCCATATGTATGCTGTGAAACTTGAGTGAAGCGTAAGACAAAAAACACTTTTCTTTGGTTGTTCTTGTTGTTTTTGATGTTTTTTTTTTCTTTTTCTTTTTTTTAATTAATGACGTAAATCCCTAATTTGCATTTACTTATATCCACTGTTTGGGTGAAAGTGGAGGAAACATTTGCATCCTAAGCACTGCTTTCTTTGTGGATATGCTTTTATGATCACTTCATTTAGTTTGGATTATAAACTGAACAAATGTTCATTTTCCAAGGTGAATCTGCATCTGGGGCAAAAATTGTATATTGTCAAATGCAATAATAAGAAGAAAAACAGAATTGATTACATTATATTTTTAATACATATAAAGAACAAGGAAATTATGACAGTAAATTATTTTAAAGTGTCTCTTGTCAACTCTTCCTTATATTAAAGGTTTTACAGTGACAGTGCGTAACTAAATTCAGAAGTTGTCAAAGAAAGGCCAAAAATTGTGATTAAAATGTAGATAACAGATAAGATTTGGATCTGAGGAATTAAATTTGCTTTGGATAATAAGCTGTGGGGAAAAGCTGAGACTTGTGCAGCGCATTATGTAATAACCACAACCTTACTGGTACAAGTGAGTTGACTTTTTTCAACCAAATTCACATTATTTCTCATGACAGTAAGATTTGCAGACGTCTGGTAATATGTTTTCATGAGTCTTCAAAATTGATTTCTTTAAGCAGGATCATTAGGTGATAATATTTATCCCAGTATAGTTGTTCAGCTTTTATGAGGAAAGGCTCAATAGACTGAATGTGCTTCAGGGTTTTCTGTGGTCTGTACGCTCAGTTTACGCTCAGTTTTGTAAAGAAAGAAAGACAGAAAGACAGAAAGAAAGAAAAGCTTTGTTTTCTCAGATAAAATCTGAAGATGAAAATACGTTGCCTCAGATCCCACATGGCTTGAACTACCTGGTCCTGATTAATGAAATCATTGAATGTGGTGTTAATGCCAGGAGGTCCCAAAGGGCTTAAGGAAATGAATTGACGTAATCTTTTTTAAATAAAGCATGATTTTTATTTGATTGTTAAATAGCATTTGGCAGTGGAAAATTGAGTGTGTGTTGGAAGGCTAAGGGCTCTGCCTCTAAAAAGAATTCAAGTGGCCTCTTTCTCTAGATTCCAGAAATCTCCAGCTTTGTCTGTCTGGCTTGCAAAATCCTCAGCCTATTTTGAGCACTGTAACATATTCATTTTTAGGAGGGAACACATCAGTACAGTTTTGCCCTATTTGTGCTCAAATGATATTTGACAGTTCTCAAGATTAACTGTAAATTTTGCCCCTGCAATTTAATCTTGAAATTTGAGTTTCTGTGTCATGTTGTAAGAGTATTATCAATTATTTTGGGGAAACATATGTATATAATATATAATATATTGATGCATCTTTTTTAAAAACAGCTCGTGCAACTTCCAGTGACTTAATATGCAGTACAGACTAAACCACATGTTCTAATTTATGAAATGACTCTCTTAATCACTAGAATTGATATATTAAGAATAATAAAAGACATCTTTTAGCTGCTGTCAGGACTCGTTCCCCTCAAAAAGTATCCTGTCAAAATTAACAACAGAACAGCACTTGCAGTCAAATTTCTCATTGTCTTCTAGTCTTAGCAGTAAGATTTGGATCCTTCATTTACTGATCAAACTCACAAGTAGCTTCTTTTCTAAGGGGGTCTCTGAACTTTGTCTTATTAAAAGTGTTTTTTTGTTGTTGTTGATTTGGTTTTAAACTGTGAGCTCTATATTTTAATACACTCGCATTTGTGTAAGTTTATGGTTTGTATCAACAGTCTCCTGAATATGGGAGAGTATGAAGACTAAAACAGGAAATTAAGATCAGAACTGTTAGGAGTGCACAATGCTTTATGTGTAATAAAGGCTTTGAATAAAGTATTCAGATTCTGCCAACAGAAGCAGAAATGATATGAGGAAAGTATGTTTCTTCTGGATACTGATGAATCTAAGGAAGATGGATAGGACTAGCATTTATTGTATTGATTTCTTCATTTTCTAAATCAGTTCCATGATGCATACTATTGGCATTCCTTTTAAGGTGGCTCAGAGTTGGTCAGCGTCAGGAAACAGTATGTCAGCTCAGGCACGTGCAGCCGTTGGAGCAGTTACTGCATCTGGTTATGTAGTAGAGTGAGAGAAATACGAAAAGCTCTGCAAAGGTTGATTATTAGAAAAAAATCTGCAGTGCTACTTGATTTGTGTTCTTCTAAATGTGTGGCGATAGTTGAAATCAAGTTGTGGCAGAACAAAATGTTAAGCAATGAGAAAGGACAGAAATGTCTTAGGCTTAATTATATTCTTATACAAGAATTTATATAGTAAATACGTGTGAAGATTGATACAGACAAAATTACCTCCGAGTTGAAAAGAATAAGATCTAAGCAGTTGAGCTGCTTTGCATTACTACTCTCCTTTGGGAATTTTATATGAAGTCCTTCCCAGGCAAGAGCACTTTGTAACTGGTTTAACTGGGGATACACAGCTTGGCATGTTGGTTGGGAAGTTAGCAGTTCAGTGGGACTTTCAAAGGGATTAGCTCTCCAGAGTGAAAAGATGAGGTAGGAATAAGATAGGATAAAGGATTAGAATCGTTTCATGGTCAGTTGATTGGAGTCGGTCATTGGGGTACAGACACTGCTGTAGCTTCAGACCTTCCTGATGTGATCATTCCTCCATGATTTAGCTTCACTGTAAAAATTAAAAGATTGAATTTGAGATATTTTGAGGACTAAATTTTAAGCTTCTATTATGAATTTTGAAAATTTTCTATTAGAAAGATAAAACTATCATATTTATAGAGTGCTTTTGCCTCTTTTTTCTTTGTCAATACAGAAAAATCTCTTCTTCAAATTCATGCACTGAATATTCATACTTACCTGAATTCCTTAGTCTGCTCTTATTTAACTAAGTTAATTTAAATGTTGTTCTAAATTTGACCAAGTCAGGCTTCTGAGCATTATTTTACACAACAATCAAATTATCATGTAGAAATTCCTGCTCCTTTAGCTTCCTAGTTCTCACCATACAAACATCTACTTTAGTTTTGCACTTTTTTTTTTTCCTCAGTCTGAACCTGAATTTGTGCCACTGGAGTAATCCTTTCTTATGTAATCCTTCAATTGAATCTAGCCTGTTCCTGCAATTCCTGTTAAGTCTTTTTTTTCCAAAAGTACTGGATAGTATCAGGCATTCAGACATTTTCCAAGATCTGTTTGAAGAGTCATCTCTTTCATTCACATTGAGTTTCCTGAGAGACTGTCTCTTCTGAAATGCACCTTTCTCCTTTTCACCCTATGACTGCATTGCAGAGTCCTGACTTCTCGTTTACAGTGAGATAGCCTGCAGAGATTTAGTTAGGTGTTGTCGTAGTATTTCATTAATAAGTATTTACTGAATTTGGAGGTTATAGCCCTTATCTAAACAAACCACTAGAATGTAGAATATTTTCTACCTCTGGAAAATTCTGCTGTGTATTTAATAACGAATTTTTAATGTGTTTCCAGTAAAACTGCATAAAATAAAATAAAGATAGGATTGTTTATTCCAAACCCTGTTTGCTAGTTGTTGAGGTATGAAGTAAATACTGAAATATATGGAAAATTACTTATACATAATCTGTAGGTCTGAAAGATGTGTTCTGTTTTTTTTCTCTACGTGTAAATCATTTGAGGTTAGTGATTTTGAGTTCTTACAAGGGCTTCTTTGAAACTCCCATCATTGAGGTATTGTTACTTCCAGAAATACCTTACACAGTATACCAAGGATCCTCCAGGGTCAGTATGGGGCAGATTGCTGTGCTGCTTCTCTTGACACAGTGGCCTCTTTTTTTAAAAAAAAAAAATAATAATAGATTTTTACTGCTTAAGTGTCTTTTTATTAGGATAAGCAGACTAGACGGCTGTTCAGATCCTAACGCTCACAATAGTTCAGCTCCTGTGGTTTAGTCTATATCATCAGAACTCCAAATTTGTACTCAAAAACTGTTTCCTAGAAGTATTATGGTGTTACTGTCAACTGATATTTATAAAGTTGTACTTTTATCAGTCAGGTATTTTTGTCTTTTTCAGTTACAACAGTGTATTTTTGAAAATGGAGTTAGATTTGAACCATTAAACCTTAGATTTCTCTTGTAGTACCTAATATTACAAATACAAAATTATATCCTTGTATTATACTTATGCCCAAATTTTGGAAATTCGATGGAATAATGCATACATTTCTGTGTTGCTGAAATCTGTAGTGTGATTCCTGTTGACTTCAACAGGGTCAGTCCTCTAATAGTGTATATAGAAGATGGGATATGAGGGGTATTTCATAGCTGCCTACAGAACAGTAATTGAAAGAGGTACTCATTTGAGATTTCAGGCACAGTGAAGAGGATTCCGACAAGTGATACACAGTTCCTTATTGTGTAATAGATGGTGGTTTCTTTCAACCTTTCTGTTCTTGGGCTATTTATATCTGCAGCCATTATTAAGCTGAAGGAGCATAGCCAGTGGATATTTTGAGCAGGTGGAAGATTATAGGTTGTATAATGCAAGGAAGCAAAGCTTGCTGAAATGCGAAATTCACTGGTGAGTAATAATTTGTAAGAGTATTTAATGCAATGGCTCTTTTCAGAGTAAGTGCTCAATTCCTTCATTTTCTCAAGTTCCATGTGCAAAGAAGGTCTTTCTTTTGTTGCTTACTGTAATGTACAGGACTGTGATACCTTCTGTCCTTATCTTAATATCCATTTATCATCTGTTGCAGTGTGGTACAGTTCTTTCTGATCCTTCCCAAGGAAGTGATATTGTAGAAGCAGTGTAGCTTTTTACATTTTATTGTTTAATTTCTTTTCAGAAACACAAATCTTACTTGTGCTCAGGTGTACTGTGTGAACCTATGTCTGGAACAACTCTCTTTTCCTCTTCTCCTCTTTTCCTCACCTTGCTTAGAGTAGTAAATGCAGGTGCTGCTCTTGAAATATCATATAGAAGAATTATAGATGACTGCTTATTTTTGTTATTGGGGAATGTGTGCTATGCTGAAAAAAATTCTTCTATAGATGTGTGCAATGAATTCCATTCTCCTGTAATCTCTGATAGAAAAGCTTATGTAATTTAACTGTTTCTAAATTCTCATAATGATGTTAACTTTTGAACATAGTCACTGTCACCTTCTTCTCGTTAGTCCAGAGTAACACTGTGGTTCTTCTTCCTTATACGTGGTGACTACTGTTGTCTGTGGCATTACAGGGTAATTAAAATGCATTTCATTTTGAGGGATATAGGTTTAAATAATCCAATATGTTAATACACATCTTTGTAAACATCAGTTATTAAATTTTTGATGATTAGAATGATTATTTTTTTTCAATTTCATCTTCAGTTTTTAGACTCCACTGTGTCATCTCATAGCTATATCCTGCTAGTAAAACTCAGCTGTCATTTTTACTCCTCTCCAGGCAGTGTATCTTGCAAGCAAGTACTTATTAGTGCTAGCAGACACAGGGCTGTAGTTCACTACATGATTAATTCTTAATCTTTAAGTTGCATTTGAACTTGCGGGCTTAAGGGTAAATGATTTCATATGCACGTTATATCAGACAATCAGTTTAAAGAGATATTAAAGTTGTATAGGTTTGAAGCTGTTGTTTCTTTATAACTTTAGAATAGAGAGACAGTGTTTGGCTTTTAATATTTCCTTATTAGTATGAAAACAAGTGGTTCTCTTAGGACACCATTGCATGAACTCAGTATCAGTTTTCAGATATCTCTGGAAGTTAAATATTTGTAATAGATAATGAAATTTTAACTAGACAGTCTGCAAGGTCCAAATTTCACACATTTAGGCCCTAATTCTACAACTGAATATGCACAACAGACTTCTGTGCATGCTTCTTTGGGTGTTCTGTCATTGTCTTTAAGTACCAATAAAGGAATTGAAATCAAAAGTTTTGAGAGGAGAAAGAGGGAGTTGCTTTTGTGCATCCATGTACAAATCTCTTTCTGTACTGGTTTGTTGACATACGCTGCAGACCAAATAACTAATTCTCCTTTCTGAATCAAGTATGTAGCTAATACCTGATGATGATGATATTATTATTTATTTGTCTGCTGACGGAACAAACAGCAATCATAGCATGAAAGGTGTGTTTCATGGTAATACGTTCAAATGGACGAGGAGGAAGAAGATTGCTTAGCAAGAAACCAGAGGATGAAAGTACTCCATAGTGTATGTAAGTTAAACTGTAGAAAAATATGTTAGATTATATATTTTATACTCTAGTTTAGATGCACACATACAAGTCTTGAAGTGTATCTTCTGTTTAGCAACAGGTACTCATGAAGAGCTGGCTGCTGAGAACCTAGAGAAAGTATGACGGAACCAGAGTATTGTGTCTGAGGAAGTTGGAGTAGTGGAGAAAGTTTTGCAAGACATTCACTTTCCTGATGAACTCTTTGAAGAATTTTATCAAAATCTAGTGTTAGAGTATCTTTAATAACTGTTCTACAGATTCTTTATTAGATACTCAGTGAATTGGCTTTCATAAACATTGAAGGAAACCATTGACAGCAGTGACATCATATTTGGCTTGGCTGGTGAAACGGTCTTGCCTTACAATGCTATCTCGGAAGATGGAGAACAAAATCTGTGGTAAGCTCATGTCACACTGTCTTTATTAGAATGCCTGTTGTACGTGGGCGGTTTTGTTAGTTGATAACCTAGGTCAATTTGGTATCCAAAAGGTTGTGAGCATCCTGATGCGAAAAATAAATTCTGCCAAAGAATTGACATTTGGAAACAATCAAGATAAACTTTATAAATTATTTTCATACTCCTAACAAAATACTGTATCTTCACGGTACTTTGCCACTGCAAATCTGTACTGCAGTGTAAGTTGTGCTTTCGTGAGTGACCATGTTGAGATTTAGTGTATCATCAATCCAAGGTAAATGCACACCGTGTAAGGTGTAGATAAGTAAACAAAGTATTAAACATAATCTAGCAGCTGTTTCAACACGATGTCTTTCTCAATAAGCTGAAGTATTTGCTCAGAAGAAATCCAGTGTACACTTTGTATTGGATTCTAATCAGCCAATTAAGGGACTCAATTGCTAGACTAGACATGAAAATTAGTCAAAAGTTAACAGGACTTGTTGAAAGCGAGCAGTTTGTGCATTGCTTTAAGCAGTAGTTCTGTGTTCTGTTTGGTTTTTAGCTGAGTAAATATACATGGTTCTTTGTGGTTTGTATAAAGTAAAGCACGTGAGTCGGTAGGATTCTGCTGGATGGCTTTAAGGAAGCATTTATCCTTCCTGTGGGATGCTTCCTAATACAGTTTTATACGTACTGTTTCTGGTGTTCCAGAAGCCTCTGAAGCATGTGATATTTGGTTTCCATGAGTCTTTACTATTTGCCAGTTATCACAGGGTGACTTTCTTCTGCATCTGGGTCAGGATATGGTTTTCTTCGGCATAACTTTATCTTCTTTTAGTTTTCTTATTGTAGTTGTTTGACGGCTTGAGACCTCTTCTGGAAAATGTTTTAAATTACAAGTATTCTACTATGTTTGTGTGGTATGTCATATTTGCTTCCTCAGAGCAAAGACTTGAAATAGAAGCTTTGCATTTCTTGATGTTACTTTGTGTTGTGTTTGGAAGCCCCAGTTGTTCATAAGTGGAAGAAGGCACTGGTCACTCAGGTTTTTGTGTCATAGCTGTTACATACAGGGAAAGGTGTGGTGCTGATTTTGAACTTTGTCTTATTTCCGTAGATGTAAGTTCTGCAACTTGGATGACAGTATTTTGCATTGCATGCGGCATCACCTTCACTTGTTATGTACATCATGTACAGCTAAAATAAATGCTAGTGGACTATTAATAAAAGAGTTTTTGTGTTTGTGTATAATGTGCTGCTATTTATAGTTACTTTTAGAGTTTCAGTCTACAATCTTTGTCTCACGAGCAATTTAACTCACTCTCATTTCTTCTACTTAAAATTGTTGATTAATTCCCAGCTGATATTTCTTATGTAGCACTGAGCTGCTCTTACTCTCAGTGATATTGGTGATGTTGTGTAGCATATTTTGTTCTTTTACATATCCTAGGCTGTGTTTTGAATATTTTTTTTCTAGGATGCTGCCATTTAAAATACTCCTAACGTTGCATCATGTTGGCTTCGGATTATACATTTAGATTAAATGCATGCTGTATTAATGCAATTTTAATAATCTTCTGAATTTGTCCTTAAACATCTGTAACCCTAGGATTTCAAGGTTTGGCAGGATAATTCAATCCCGCTTTTAATTTCTTTCTAGATATGGTATAAATTTTACCTTGCACGTAATAGGAGAGAGTATGTCATGCAGCAGTGCACCTGCTGATCTGTGTTGCTCTAAGTGGCATATATTTCAGTAAATTGATGCAATAAATTATGTTATTACTGTTTCATAATTTTTTTCTAAGGAAAAATAAATCTGAACTCAAGGAGATCTTTGTATTTCTTGTAAATTTGTTGTTCAATAGTCATCTTGAAAAAATGCAATATTTGCAACTAGATAGCAATAAAAAAAAATGAAGACAACATAATTTAACAAGCAGAAATTCCTTAAAACATCAGAATAACAGGGAGGCAGGTCTTTATTTTTAAATCCATATTCAAGTTATGTTATTATATTGAAGTGTCAACTGATTCTTTTGTATGTGTGGGAAAGTCAGGAATACAGGAATGCTAGCCATTTCTCACTAAAGAAGAGTGGTGACATTTTGCTTTGTTGTTCATCGAGGACTTTGTTCTGACAGAGATATACGACATGCTTGGGGTTACCAGGAGAATGTGATTTCATCATTGAATGGGAGAGCTTTGAAGCAGTCTTCCCAATATACAAATAAGTTATGAATGTGCCAGGTCTGACAAAGAGAAACATTTATTCTGATTCCTGAAGCTGTGACGCTGGAATTGCTTGAATACTGTGTCTTGCTGTCAGCTATTTCACAAAGGTTTCAGTTAATAAAAATTTTTAAGAAGTTCTAGAAATAATCTCCATTATTCGTGTAAAAGTACATTGTATAATTTGTCTAAACAGTGTATAGGAGAGAGAGAGAGAGCAGAAGACTGCATATTGTTTGCATGGATGAGAGGATCTGATATACTTTTGAAAGCAAGTGTAGATCCCTGCTGTAGTCAAGTAGCGAAGGTAGCTTGTATCTTTCTGTTCCTGCACCTATTTCAAGTACCAGGAATAGATGTCTAAGTCTACAAAATGTGGGTTTTTCTAACAAGACTGAAAATGAGCAAGAGCCTAACCTTAGTTAATAATGTGGTTCATGGGTTGGACAGAATTAACTTGAGAAGAGGTCCTTTTTAACCAAAGTTGTTCTATGATTTTATATAACTCTGTGTAACTCTGTGCCATAAAAGGAAGATAATTAATTGAATAAGCCCTGAAAATTTGTTTCCTGAAATCATCTTGATGTGAGTGTAGACACTTACTCTGCTGGGCCTTTTGATGTCATTTTCAGTGTTCCAGATCCATTCAGAACCCAGATCTTTGCTCAGTCCACTATATCACTGCAACATGTTCCAGTGGCACAAGAAACAAAGGTGTCGACACCCTCTGTGCTGAAGTAAGAGGGCTATTCCAAAAGTAATACCTACTACTTTATTATATTGGCTTATGGTGTCAGAGGTGGATGTTGGTGGGATGGCAGTAGAGGTTGAACCTTCCTACCAGTGTTTCATTACATTTTGTTGCCATACGTCAGATGACAGCAGACGGATAGTCTGACAAAATGACATCTGACATGGAAGTGCGTATGGAGCAAACCTGTGGAATTGAATTCCTCGATGTGGAAAAAATGGCACCCAATGACATTCATTTGTGTTTGCTGAACATTTACTGAGACCTAACAGTGGATGTGAGCACAGTGGGATGATGGGTGGTATATTTTGATGGTGGCAAGAGCGACAGTGGGCACCTCCACTGGTGCAGATTGTTCGAAGCTCAGAACATCAACCCCAGGCAGTGCTGCAGGCTTGGGATAGAATGACTGGACTGCATAGAGGAAACGGACCTGGGGGTATTGGTTGACGGTCAGCTGAACGTGAGCTGGCAATGTGCCCACACTGGCCAGGAAGGCCAATGTCATCATGGCTTGTGTCAGAAATAGTGCCAACAGGAGCAGGGAAGTGATCATCCCTCTGTACTCAGTCCTGATGAAGCTGCATCTCGAGTGCTGTGTTCAGTTTTGGGCCCCTCACTACAAGAAAGACATGGAGGCCCTGGAGTGTGTTCAAAGGAGGGCAGTGAAGCTGGTGAGGAGTCAGGAGCACAGGCCTTATGAGGAGCGGCTGAGGGAGCTGGGATTGTTCAGACTGGAGAAGAGGAGGCTCAGGGGTGACCTTATCACTGTCTACAGCTACCTGAAGGGAGGTTGATGTGACGTGGAGGTCGGCCTCTTCTCCCATGTGACTAGCAGTAGGATGAGAGGGAATGGCCTCGAGTTACGCCATGGGAGGTTCAGTTTGTATGTTAGGAAATACATCTTTCCTGAAGAGAGTGGTCAGGCACTGGAATGGGCTGCCCAGGAAGGTGAAGGGGTCACCGACCCTGGAGGTGTTCAAGAAATGTTTAGGTGTTGCACTGAGGGACGTGGTTTAGTGGGAAATATTGGCAGTAGGTGGGTGGTTGGACTGGATGATCTTGGAGGTCTTTGCCGACACCTTGGTGATTCTGTGATTCTATGAAAATGCATAGCTAATGATGGTGAGTATGTTGAAAAATAGTGTTTTGTAGTTGAGAATTCACTCTATCAAACAGTGTTATTGTGCTCCTTGTATCTGTTGTAGTCTTTCCATGGAAATAAATAGGAAGCATTACTTTTGGAGCAACCTATGTAGGTGATACTTGTATTCTAGATTTCCAGCATTTCCGGAAATGATCTTGTAAACCACCTTATTTCATCATTAAGTAATCTATTGCATATGAGATAGGACTATTTCAACGTCTGCATTTGTTAAATTGTAAGAGGGTGTCGGATGATAATCAGTTGCATTTGCTCAGGCTAGCAGACATTACAGGCAGACTTGTTATGGAGCCCTATTGCTATTTGTAACAAAAGTTGCATTTCCTGACAATATGATACCAGTTTCATTGCGTTACAAACCTGGCAGGCTGCCAGCAAGGAAACACAGTTTTTGTCTCAGAATTTTTGGTGGAAATTTGCAGTGGAGAGTAATGTTGGGCTGTGCATTACAGGACCGTTCCTTTCCTGTAATGAAATGTTTTCCTCATTCACATCATGTTAAGTTCTCTATTGGGGATGTTACTTTATATACCCGATCATAACAAGCTTCTGACAAAAATTGCCCATTTCTTGCTAGACAGCAAAATGCAGCTGGTACTTTCTCTGCTTGTGTGTGCTATCCAAAACTGCTGAAATGGATGCCTGTGTGTACCTGTGGAGTGTGTTATCAAAGAGAGAAATTACATCCACGGCAAGTCTAAACAGAAAAGCTGGCTGAATCATTTGTTCTTCACTCTTATGTTAAGGTTTTCTTGGTTCTTGGATGTAGTATGGCTCTTCATACCATGTTTTATGGTTTTATTGTTTCTCATTGGTTTTTGGTTCATTGAAATGGGTAGTTACAGTTATTGTAGGATTACTGCAGCCTCAAGCAGTGAGGTCATGAGGAGTTTTAATCATCATATGATGCATATTTTCACCCTCCAGAATAATTTCAACTTCCAGCCCTTATTTTAATTCCCCTGTCTGAAACAAGGGTATTTGGTAAGATGTGGTATTTGAGTAATGATGTTGAGGCTTTCGAGAAAAGATGTCTTCTTTCTGTCGAGGACACGGAATAGGAAAAGGAATATTTTTGAGAATCCTATCAGAGTTGTAGGTTACTAAAAAAAATTTAAAAGTGGCCAAGATAAGTGCTGTAGTTTAGACTGCAGTGTGCCAGTATGTTTGGAAGAAATCAGTTGGGAAAGAGACAGAAGAGCAAACTGAAGTAAGAATAGCCATGAGACATTCAACAGCGATCAGTGAGTTTACTAGGGATTCACCAAAGTAAAACTGAACAGAAATTGTTGGACTTGTTCACCATAACCTAAATAACGTGCTTTCACGCATGTTTCTTGCAAAGGTTTAAGAATCAGTTGTTTGAGCTCCTGTGCTCTGTTGTATGTTTTGCTTACTGAGCCACGAGATATGTTAGAAAAAAAATGGGGAGCATTAGTGAAAACAGTAGGGCTCCTCAGCATTAATTTGTGAGCAAGCTAGCTGCAAGCAGCTAACATCCATACAGGGTGCCTGGTAGCCGTGGGTATTTTCCAGCCTGACTCATTCTCTCTTGTGGTGACCTTTCTGTGCAACACCTCTGTGTGCCTCTGTTCTGCTGGCATGAGGTGGCTGGTCATGGAAACAGGGTTTATCTGAGACCCAACAACACCCTCCCTGTTCATGTTTGGCTGCCAGAGCGACTTGTTTGAGCCACAGGAGTCTACACTGAAATCAAATAAGTCATTAAGCTATTTTATATTAGAATAGAAGCTAGTAATTTCATTGAACTTCAGAATATTTTCACATTGTGCATCTACACTTACACAAATCTCTCATAAATGTAGTTACTTTTATTTTATTTTTACACCTGATTTTTATTGAAAAATAAACACCCAACTCTGATTAGTTAATATGCACAATTTTGTTCATTGATTAGTAACTGAAAAAAAACAGCAGAAGTAAAAGATGTGAACTTGCTTCTTTTTGGTAATGAGTATTTGTTGATTTGTCAGTAATCAGCAAATCAAATGTTTGAAAGTTTAATCGTTAACTAATAACCTAAATGGTAGTTTTGATCAGTTAGCGAGCAGTGCTTTGCTGCACACTGCCTGGGTGAGTGCTTGGATCTACATAGTTTTTTTGTCTTTTGTATGCATGTGGAATATAGGAGGGAGGAAATGAAGGAAGAGAGATTTGCATGCTGGTGGTACGTCAGTAAGCTTCAGTTCATGATTGTTCAAAATAGAATGAGTTGGATGCAGGACATTTGGTTCAAAGAAGCAGTTACAGCAGCTATTGAGAAGAACGCAGAGCAGACTACAACAAGTAATGGAAGGTTTTTATAGAGTTACACAATTTTCCATTAACTGAATACAATATTCAGGAGCAAAAACATATGAATCAGTCTCATTAAGAATGAAGTAGTGTGAAATGGACATTAAAGAGGGAAGAAAAGTGGCATTTCACTTTGTGAAAGATAATAGTTTGGTTCAATTAGATTACCGTCACTTTATCACATTGGAGGAGTTTTGGAAATGACGGTCTTGCTGTATGTGGGAAAAGAAAGAGTCGTGTGTGACAGGCATATTGAAGTTTTGTTTGATTTCTGTCTTCATGATTAGTTCTGTGATGTGATTTTGGGCAGTTTGGGTGGCCATGGTTCCACCAAGCAGAGTAAAAACATCAAGAAGGAACCCTGAGAATTGAACGTAATATTCATTTTACTCCTCTTATGAATGTGATGTGGGTTTTTGTTGGTGATTTTTCTTCTTGCCGCCGTTGCTTCTTTTTTGTTGGTTTTTCTTTTATCATTTAAATATATAATTTGCTGAAATATAAACTTTGTCCTGATTCTGTAAGCTGAACGCCAAACATGTAGGCAACTGTCTTCCTTCCTCTGCTTTTTAATTACAGAGATTTGGAGGTGTTGGTAACCTGTATTTATTTCTAAATGTATCAGCTATTCATCAGTTTTTTGGGGTTTTTTTGGTTGAAACTCACGTTTCTGTGCCTGACTGATGATACTTCATACTACACAGCATATATTTATACACTGTATAAGCAGTAGAAGTGCCCAGAGCAATCTTTCTCTGCCTTTTTTTTTATCACCAGTTCCATAGCCTCTCGTGGGCTAGTGATCTATTGTTCAGTCGTTTCAGGATATAAAGCTTAAAAATTCACCACTGACCTGGCCCGGGATTTTGTGATGCATCCCAATGAGCAATCCTGGTTTTCAGGAATTCCTAGCAGTTGGCAAATTCGGTATTTCTCATGGTTGTCAGTTACCATCTTTTTAGCCCCTTCTGTTCAATGGTCAGTGTTGATAGAATTTTATAGAGGCAAAGCACAAAGGTTTTCTGTGTCTGATGTAAGACATTTTCTGAATCAGATAAGCTGGAGCTTTTCGCACTAATCCCTAAATCAAGCAGACAGGTACTCTTTATCGTTTTCTGGTTACAATAAATAAATTAGTCACAACTTTTCTCCTCTGTGTCTTTGAGCTCCCTTGTCTGCAAATCTGGTTATCTTACACAAAGTGTGCCTTTCTTTTATCAAATCCGCTAGTTTCCTTTTCTTCTTTCTCTCCCCCCCCCCATAATTGTAATTCCCCTGCATCTCAAATAGTTCGTTTAAGAGGTAGCAGACTTCCAGAGGATTTTTGATATGATCACCCATTATGGAGATCTCAATCTGTTACACAGTCACGATTCAATCTGTTAGCTAGATGAGAGTTAACAACTTCTTTAGGTTTTAAAAACTTTGTAACAAAATGAAAAAACAATTTGATATGCAGTTAGCGGAGCGATGTCATATTTACAGTAATGCTTTAATAAAAATGTGATTACATGGCAAGGAACTCAAACTCAAACTGAGATGATGGTGTGAAGGACCGAAAGATAGAACTTAAATTGCAGAAAATCGATTTTACATCTGAGCCTTATCTGAAATATGTGCCTTGATATTCAAAAGAAAAGTACGGGCTGGAGGGAGAGAGCTGTGTTTTTAGCTCCTGGGAATCCTGTGATGGGCAAGATCACTCTTTTGCAGCTGTGATATTTGTTGTAACGTTACACTTCCATGTGCTGCAATATTATGCCATGTTCAGGTCTGTGCAGAATAAGACAGAAACAATAGCTGTACCCAGGTATTTGTAGCACCAGTGCATTATCTGGCACCTGGGCAACCTCTTAGTGACCATTAAGGATGATTAAAAAAATGAAGTACTTGCGCAACAAAGCTTACGTCATGTAGCATAACTTGTTTGGGGGGTATTAAGTACAGTAGGAGGCTAACAATGGCAAAATTTGTAAGAAAACGCCCACGAAACAATTTCAGTTTTCATCTTATGCGAGTAGCAATGCTGGTGTGTGAATGTTTGAAGTACTTGTGTAGAGATCAGCATATGATCGTTTTGATGTCTTAAAAATTCATTGGTTACATGGTTACATTTTCCCCAGTATGTTAACACATAAGACAGAAAAAAAGTATTTATTTTGATTGATAAATGTTGTTAACCTTGTTCAGTGTAAGAATGCAAACACGTCAGACTCCTTTTCTCCAGCTGTACCCCTTCCTGCAGCCTTCCTCATGCACCAGGCAGAGCTTTTATCCATAAGGTCATGGCACTTGATTATCTGCTGTTAAGTAGGACGACGTTTCATTTCCTTTGTGATTCCACAGTGTTTTCAAATCCTGTGACTTCAGTTTGAGCAGAAAATATTTTGATGGCGGTGTATCCTCCTGATACCTCTGGGTTTCTGATGTGTGCTGTGGCAGTAGCAGCTGGGTGGGCCAGCAGGGCTGTGCAGAACTCCCGGCGCTCCACGTGGATCCTGCAGGGTCGCTGTGCCTCAGGCTTTAGAGGGACCTCAGCTGAATGCCAAGGAAGTGCAAAACCCTCTAACCTTTTTTTTATCATGCTCTGGGGCTGGCAAAGTTTTAAAGTACAAGACTGACAGTACAGAGAGAAAAATGCCTTTACTGAATGGTGCAGATATTTTGTAGTTGAGTTTAAAATGCCTCTGCTTTTTTTGGCTTCGTCTTCAAGGAGTCCTGCATGTTGCAGAGAAATGTTTAATTATTCAAATTCTAACAAAAATTATAGTCATTTACAAATCTCATTCCAAAATCACAGTTTAATTAACATCATAGACAATTAACGTTCATTGTCAATGCAATACCTGTTGAGATAAAAATGTACATTTAATGAGGAAAAATATTTCAAATATGAATTGAGGAGTATATAAAAATACATGCAAGTGTGTGTGTGCATGCATGTATTACATATGTGTATGTGTGTGTGTGTACTGGAATGCTTTTGCATGAATCCACGTGTACAACCAAAGTCTCTTTAGGCACATAAAATCACAACCTGTGGTGCAGTGGATTTCCATTGTGTGTGAAGTCATGTCTCTGTTTGGCAGCTGAACACAGTCATCTATTATGTACAGTTTTATAAAACTGTTTCAATGTTCCTTGTGAGAATTGAAGACCCCACATTATCTAAATTTAAAGATGACTAGAAACAGTTAAATTTCTGATCCTCATTGTCTAAAATACCAACAGAATGTTGAAGATACTGTAGTTTGCTATGAAATAGCACGAATCTTGGTTTAGTACTCCAGATATGTAGGGCTCCCTGTGAAAAACTGTTACAGTGACTCAACTACAACAACAGTTGATGCACTGGTCCTGTTCCTGTGCCAGACCCGACCTGTATTTGGTTTGTAAAAGCCTGGGGATCTGCACTTGCATAGGGAAAAATAGAAGTAGGAAGGAAATTGCTCTGATGGTTGAAAATTTTGTTGATTTTTTCCAAGATCTCCTACTGCGAAGAGTAACAACATTATAGAAGAAATGTTTTTAAAACATTTTTCCTGCTGACCCTGTTGAATTTATCTATCGTGTTGGTTCTTTTCAGTTTTGAACAGTTCTGTTGTGTATGAGGGAGATAATATTTGCACATTTTATGTAATTTATCATTGGAAATGAACCCATTGAATTCCAAAAATGCATTCAGCTCTCAAAATACTGTAACTTCTGCTTAAAAGACAAATGTGGAGGCGGTTTTACAAGTAAGCTAACATTATAAAGTATTGTAAAATGAAGATAGGAAGGTAGCAGTAAACACACATTTTAAAAATATATATTTTTAAGCACTTGTCAGGAACGTTAACCTGGTGAGATGTGGAAATGTCAGACACATTACATGCGCAGGACGTGCATTTGGCATTTTGCTGTCAGCAGGGGAGTTCTTCTACAACTAATTCCTCAGGAACCGCACGCTGAGTCTGTCTGCAGGGAGGAAGAAGGGCTAGGGGTAGAAACATATATTGTTTATTTTGTGAAGATGTATTATGGGATATTTGCTACTTGAGAGAAGACCGGGAGTTGTGTCACTCATGCTCTGTGATAATTTCTGGGAGTTAGAATAAAATCCGTGTTTTCCATGACATATCAGTCAGATGGTGCAGTTCGTTGGTTTTGCAGGTACAGAAGGGTAAATAACTAGAGTGCTACTTATAAAAAGGGTTAAAATAGCTTATCTTGCAAATCATGTGTGGTTACTAACTGTGACCTGATGCTGAATTTTGACTGCTACAGAGAAACCTGCATGGTGTTGCTATACTGTGGTCTCCTTTCAGACATGAGAAGAGGGAAAAGAAAAAATTAGTGTTTATTCCCTGTTTTAGCTGCTTTAAGTATTTCCCTTGTATCCCACCCATTCTGCCAGGTCACAATTAAACTGTTTGCTTTATTATTGCATTTAAATAGAAAAGCCAACTCCTAGAAACACTGCTGATAAAATTATGGTTGTTTTTCAGTCATGGATATTTAATTAAATCCTGTCAGTGTCGTTCATAGCGTAAAAACCACGTTGTGAAATGCAGTTTAAGTATGATCATTAGCTCAAAATCATCAAGATCATATCAAATCAATATATTAATGATTACACAAACTGTGGTAAGTAGTTGGCATTTCAGTGTATACCCCTGTGTTTCCCATAGAGAATTCACGGGTAAAGCAAAGAGCTGTGACTTGTTACCTCTTTTAGACTATAGCACCTGAACTTGAAATTCATTAAAAATTGGAATCCGGATTTAACAGTGGCACTGCACACAAAGGAACAGCAGTGGATGGGAAGTCAGATTCATAGAAAATTCTACTTGCTTTAGTTTTTAACAGCTCTTAATATTTATTCTGTTTATCTTCTATATACTCAGTTACTACAAATAATTGCAGTTCTTTATAATATTGTCAGTATGCAGTAAAAAAGATAACAGACTTGATTTGTGTTGAGGAAAATTTTATTTGGCATTTAAGTACACTTTTGGTTCAAGTACGTCCAGTTTTAAGTTTTACACCTAGTGAACAAAAAGATTTAGAGACTTTAGAGTGGAAAAAATGTCTTAAGATTTTTTGTTACTAATTTTGCACTCATGGAGACAGTGTATTCTTATGTAAATAAGCTGCAGTAATTAAGTGAATTTTGTTTTGAACTCACAGAAGACAGAAATGGAGAGGTAAAAAAAAAAAGACTTTTTTTTCTTCATTAAATAGAAAGATGTTTCTGGAAATTAAAATCCTTAAAATTTCTTCTTTTATAAGTATACTAAGAATTCCTTTCAGAAGTGCCTAATTTTCCCCAAGTAAAATTGTTCCTTTAGTTTGTTTTTTTTTAAGGATTGGAACAAGATTGTGGTTACCTCCCATTGCAGCGTTGGGAAATACAAAGTAGAAGATAGTGAAGCCTTCTTCTAATTTTGAGAAAGGTTCACTCGTAGGCAAAGGATAAAACCTTTCTTTTAGAGATTTTCAAAGGTATTTAACAGTAGCTGATGATAAACCAAAAATTTAAATGAGGTTGAAATGTTTCTGACCCTTTCCTGTAAGGGAGATGTGTGTAGTTTGTTATTTTTGAGGACTAACTACTGTAACTCACTTAATTTGAAAGAAAAATAACCATTATGTTTTTCCAAAGGGAAAACTACTCCTACATCCCCATTTGTGACATTAACTGGAAATGAACTATGCTTTCTCTATAATGTGATATTTATTTGAACCCTTGTTGTAGAGAGGAATTGAATGAATTTTAAAAAAAGCCAACAACCCAGTAACTTAAATATAGCAGAAATATCCTTGAGCTTATCCTTACGTTTTTCTTAATGTAAACTGTAAAAGAATAATAACTATTAATGCCTCTCATTTATTCATCGCATGAAGATGACTCCTGGAAGATTTTGTTGCTACAGGTTTAGGTGCCATAAATATCACACATCGTTAAAAGAATTGCAGATTCTGTAGTGCTTTTTATATGAACATGGTGGACCTTCAGAGCCCATGTAATACATTAAGAGCATACTTACTTGTTTTCAAGTGAATAGAAATAAGTTTGATGGAGCAAGAGTGCTGTTGCTTGGTAGCCATCTTGTAGTGTGAAAACACAGTGAAAAAAATCAGATTTATTATGTTCTGTCAAAAATGTAAAATACAACTCATATCTATATTGCATTCAATTGTTTTTATCAGCCAAGATGAGTGATTTTTTCTTGCACGTCTGTAGAAAATTGCCGTCAGGACTCATTTTCAAGGATAGTAAATCAGTGTAGTTAAGTCATATTGGTACTGATTTTTAGTATAAATAATCCTCTAGAGCAACTTTTTTGTTTTTTTTTGGTTTTTTTTTTCTATTTTCTATTTTGTTACCATTTCTAGCACAACTGAGGCATGCACAGGGACTGGGTGATACAGTAACTGGATAGATGAGTTGCAGTGACTTATCTGCATGGGCAAGATATAAAACCTTTATTCGAGACATTTTGTCGGAGCTGTGGGACAGCGGATCCTTTTTCTAATGCCTTTGACTCAGTAGTGATGAAAAGTGAATTCTGAAAACAGAATAATTCCGTGTCTCTCTCATGTCCTTTCTGTGAACACATTGATGTTATAGGGAGCTGTGTATAGGTGTTATAGGTGTCACTTATATAACCTAACTGTATATATGGTGAGTTTGTGGATGGATACAGAAACTCAATGGCTAGCGTAAATACTGAGACCAGCAAACCCTTCTTGACTCTTAGCTGAGATGTCAGATATTAATGAGTTACATGCTTGAGAAAGTGAACCACGGAGTTTGGGGGGGTAAGTTGTTACTGACTTCCATTAAGACTCTCTAGGTGATTAAGGCTCAGTAGTGTAAGTGCCTGATTAAATGTAAAGCTAAAGATTCTGATTGTGTAGGGTTTTGTTTTGTTTTTTTTTATTATTATTTTATTTTATTATTATGTCTTGAATGAAAGAGATACCATGGTATTAGGAGGATGTGGGGAAAAGATGTGATTATCATATCTATTTATAAAACTCTTGTTTCACAGAAACAGCTGCAACTGCACGGTTTTACTTTCCTTTGTAGTCTTTCTCAAATGAAGCCTAAGCGCTGTTCTAAGTAGTGTGCACATCATGGGGGGAAAGAGAATCAACAGCTGTAGTTCTTCAGTGTGCTTTGGGCTAGCCCGAGGATCTTAGTGTTTCTCTGAACCATGCTTTGATTCCCGCTCTGTCTGTTGGGTTGGGAAATGAAAGTCATTTTGACCATCTAAAATTCTGGATTGAACAAGTCTTTATTCTTTTGAGTTGTAGAGGAAGAAAGAGAATTTGATAGTTTTGAGATGCTTGTGGAAGATTTCAGTGACACCTCCAGATCCTGTCACATTTTTCGTGGTGTTGAGATTTCTCACTGGAATGTTAACACTTACTGCAATGTGCAGATCTGCTCAGAGTCATATTAAGAAACAAACAGTAAGGCAGAGGACCAGACTACTGTTTGTTGTAGGTTGTTGTGGTGATTTCTCTTTTCTGAGGGAGGCAGAAGGCTGTTATAGCTTGTAAGAAGGCTGGCTTGGAGGTACTTCTCTCTATTAGTATTGTACTCATAGGAAGTGTTTCAAAGTTTCCAGTTCAGCCTTATGCCTCTGTGGCGACAGAGGTATCTACATTACTTTCACTTTGATCGAGGTTTGAAACATGAAGTAATGATGGTCAGCAGATTATCGGTGATGGTTCACGGCTGCTGAGATTTTCATATTCCTTACCACGTGTTTTATTAGGCAGAAATTAAACCACTATAAAGTGTATTCTCTTTAAAGAACCATTCATTGCCACAAATGAAATTATGGAAATTCACACTATCTGAACAAAACTCAATGTGATAAAACCTCAAATTGTTATACACTTCTGCTGATTTTCCTTTTAAAAGAAATTGTTGTCTTGGCTTAAAAGGAAATTTACTCTTATTTCAGTTTTGCTTTTTTTTTTCTTTCTGTGTGGCTTAGAAAGCTATGCAAAACTGCTGAGGTTCCTTGATGCCATTTGTGAATCACATAAGTCAAACGCTTCTCTGATACGTGCTTGAAATGGAAACTGAGCACCAACAGAGAGGAAGAGCAAATTTAGAAGTGTTTTGAATCATTCAGTATTTTAAAACGTAGTCATTTCCATGAAGCTTTCTGTAAATGCTTCTGAATGATGCTCTGAGTTAGCATCTGCAAGATTTGAAGATGCAATTCCACGGTGCTCTAATCATTCTGATTTTCAGACCGTATTTCATTAATAGTATTATGTTAAAAGCACAGTGAGATACTCTGCAGCACGAAGAGTGGCCTAATGTTTTTAAAAAGAAAAAGAAAAAGAGAATTTTATTGAGCTCTTTTGTGGAAAACATTGCCATTTTAAAGCATCATGTTGGAGTAAAAAACTTCAGTGAGTACATCTTAACCACACTGCTAGGTCCTTTACTTTCTCATGCTTGCCCGTAGGGTTGTTCAGTAGAATGCTAGCCCAGATTCTGTGTTCATCCAGCCTGATGGTGCTGGTTGATTTCTGTCCCCTTAGCTTTGCCTTTCTGCAACTTAGAACTTGCAGCATTCAGCCTGCCAGATGATCAGTAAATGTCAAACAAATCAAAGTGTTGTTGCCAGCAGAGCTATTGGAGTGCTGCATTCTAAATGTGACTCTTTTTTAATTGATTCCTCAGAGGTTGAAATACGAAGTGTAAATGCACAGACATCGGGGATTTATGGAAATGGAGACCCAGCGTTTCAGCTTCTGTTCTGCGTGTGCTTTTGTGTGCCTTACCTTTGGCAGGTTTGAGCACCTGTTTGTGCTCGTGCAAATCATCACCATAGGAACTGCTCAAAAGTAGTACAATTTTAGTTTTGCTAGAAGGTAACTTATACGTGGGAAGACATTTATGGAAAGGAAGGAAGACACACAGCTAAGTGGTGTGCATCCCTCAGTAACACCAGACACGTCTTCCAGGCTCTGAGCTACCGGCACAGAGCCCCCATCTCTCTTTCTTCTGCACTTCTTTCAACATTCCTCTTAGCTGTCTGCTGCTGCTTCTTGGCTTGGTACAATGCAGGGGCTTTGGCCCATATTTCTTCCTCTTCAGTCTGTATGTTGTTGGTTTTGGTTTTTTTGATAGCCCAGCTGTCAAGAGGCATGTTAATTGTACGTAGTGATATTTGTGTATTCCGACCAGTAGATGGCAAGCACAGTCCCATCAGCTCTGCCCAGCCAAGAAATGTTCTGTAGGTTCAGTTCAGTAAAGTACTTGACATAATTATGCTGTAACAGAGAAACAGGAACAAGAAAGGGATGGTGTTTACTGCTTTTTATACATAATGACCTTTGATTTAATGGTAAATGGCTTCTGTCATTTTTCTAGACTCATTTTCAGATTTAACTCCTTTCCCCTGGCTCTCTTGATTTTTCTTTCTCATTCAAACTCTTAATTTTACTTTCTCAGCATCACAAACTCACAAGTCCTAGGAAGTTTTATTATAAAGAGAAGGATTTTCCCCCAGCTCTGTGCCCATGTTTTACATCTCTACTTGGAGACTGTCTGCAGAGTGACAGATAAGCATACAGTTAATCACAGCTTCCTTCCTAAAAAGTTACTCAAATCAATTTATGCTGAAATGCAACTCGGTGTTACACCATGCTCCTGCCTACTCTGATCTATCAGAATGGTTACATTTACATGTCAGATGCAGAAAGATAATCCCAAAAATCAGGCTTGCTCATCTGTATAATCATTTTTGAGGATTTTCTAATCAGAGATGCCTTCTGCATTAGCATTTATGATTTTCAGTTGCACTGATATGTTTGTTCTGTATCTGTTATTAATGAGCTCCTTGGAATACTCTTCCACTTGACTGTGTGGATGTTGTCATCTGTTGAAAAAAACTGTTACTGACATTCTCGAGGACGTTCTGCATTTCTCTACTTTGTGATTTATATTCCTGGAAAATACTTGGAAACTGGAATTCTGGGGGTGTGCCTCACTGCTCTTAGCTGTCTTCAATCTTCACTTGCAGGGAGATGGATGAACATTATCAGAATACGTGTTTATGATCGCTGGATAAATATTCACGTTCAGTGTGTGAATGGAGAGCTCTACCAGATCTGCTCTTATTTATTTATCTATTTATTTGTTTGTAATTGACTGATATGCATATGCAAATAGATATGTAGATGAACTACTCGGCTCTCACAGTGAATATGCACAGCAAGGTTTATCTACTACGTAGAACGAAAAAGCTTTGATATATAAATTCACCGATAGCCTGAGAATGCCTTCTTGGCATTTGTGTGTTATCGCATGTATCTTCAAACTCTGCAGGTGGTGAAAAGAGCTGGCTTTGTGTTTGCTGTTCTAGCAGACCAGTGGTTACGTGCAGCCTGTGAGTCTTCAGTACTGCACTGATGTTAGACGAGAGGCTTGAATTGTGCCTATTAAAATACTGACACAAGATATAAATTGAATGCAAGAATGACCCACTGTAATTGAAAATATGTGGAGAAGTCACATGTCATGGTAGCAAGGAAGCTGCTGGGAGGGAAGGCCCTCATGTTTCACTGTATAATATTAGTAAACATGCAAATTAGATTTGTTTTGTCTAGATGATTCTGTGGCTGTCATCTTTCTTTCCATCAAGGTTAAAATACATATTTAAATAAAAGGTTTAAAAATGAAGGGAATTTTGAGGTGCAGGTTATGGGCTGAGTCTGTCAAAATCATGAGCTTATTTATAAATGGATTATATTTAGAGACCTTTTTTATTTTAAATCCTTAAACTACACCCACATCCTTTTTTAAGAAGTCTTTTCCTGAAGCTAGGAGGATTGAAACGCTGAGGCTTTCAAATAATCAGCTCCTTCTAGGAGCAGCAGCGTGAAGCAGAGAACCAAATAAGGAGGTTAGTCGCATAGCAGAATAAAACGTATGTGCCTCTGTGCACATAAATAGCTCCAAATCCAACAGGGTAATGGAGAGCAGCATATGCTAATATGTTAGAGATTAAAGGTAGGTGACACAAGTGACATAGTAAGGCAAATTACACTTTTATTTCATTCTCTAGAATCCAAGTAATGTCTGGCCCAAGGACATAAGATTCTGATTTGAAAATAAGAAAATAAAGATAGAACTTGCCTTAATATAAAAGATATGCTATTAATCCAAGTTAATTGTTGATAAAGTGAGACAGGAACTTACAAAGTGATCCATCCTGCCTGCTTCGTTTTCAGGATTGCATGGGAGACATTTCCCAGTTGTAGTGCCTATCTGTTTATTATGTGCAAAGGTAACTGCTTTACTGTTGATTGATAGACTTAGTTGAAGCCCATCCTAAACATTTAAGTTGAGATGAAAGACTGTCATTTCTAATTCTCTTAGAAGTTACAGAGCTGTGTCAGAGCATCAGGTGTCTTAATGCCACATGCTTCTTGACAGAGGTCACTGGGAAACCAGCACTGCTAGTGTTTGGTTGCTGTTCCTTTTAGGCTGTTCATGTGAGTTAACTTCAGATATTCCCAACATTTCTCTCAATTCTAAAGAAAATGGACAAACAATAATAGGCCGTCCATTGACTTCTACGAAAGACAAGTTTAACACGAGGAAGGGCGGAGAACACACATAGAGCAACAAAATTCACAGTGCCACAGTTTTCATACCAACAGCACTGGTAGCCTAAAAATGCAATTATTGAAGTACAATTAACAAATGACTCAACTAACAATTAACAAAGTACTTAAAGTACACTACTAAACTACTTCTGGAAAGTAGAATTTATCCTGGTTGGAAGTTTTAAAACTTTTTGAAATAAATCTTGACCACAAAAGTGCATTTGTTGACTTGAGTGCTTGTGCTTTGCAGGGAAAGAGGAATAGGACGATGTTTTGACATTTTGGTATACTCCCTGCTGCCTGTTGACAAACTCAGGGCAGTTCCATGAGCCTTCAGCATTTTTGCAGTGCTTTCCAGTCCCACTTCTGAGTTACCTAACTCTTGCCATATCGTCTGTGGAGAATCTCAGGTGCCTAAATGATAGACAGGTGTTGCTGAAATTGTTATTTAGTAATTTAAAAAAGAATAGAAAAAGACATACCATTTTATGTAATGTATATGCACCTAGTATATAAAAAATAAATTGAAAACTGTAGTTCATTTAGTTTATTTATTGAGAAGAACAAATAGGATTCTCATGTGGCTATGAAGGCTCAAGTCACAGAATAGAGTAGTTTTGTGACTTTCATAGAAATAAATAATGTAGGTTTTAGCGGAGCTGCCACTCAGCTGTTCACTTCCCAACTTGTGCTGGGGCCTGGAATTATTCTGCTCCCTCCGCAGAAGTCTGCATTTCCTGAGGCGTCTGTGTACCTTTTTTCTTGAGTTTAAAGGTTCCTTCAGAGTGAAATTCTGCAATTTCTTGTCAGCCGCTCCCCAGTTTAATACCTAACAAAGTATACAGCCACTGTACTCGATCTTACTGTCCAGGTGTCTGATGAATGTATTGAATGATATGGACTCTAGTATCCCTGGAGTATTTTTCTTGCTGTTGGCTGCCAGCTGGATATTGAGTCATTGATTACTGCCCTTTGAGTCCAACAATTCAACCTATTTTTGGCTTGCCTAAGAGTCCATTTGTCCAAACAATATTTCTTCAGCTTGCAGTTGAGAATGCTGTGGGAGAGAATGTCAGAAGGTTCACTAAAAACTAAGTGCCACATCGATTTCTTTTTCCTCACCTCCATAGCCAGTCATCTCATTGTAGAATGTAATTATTTTATTCAAGCATGATTTGCCCTTTTGTAAATCCAGGTTAACTATTCTGGCTTATCTGCTTGACATTGCTGTTTTTGGAGAAGGTTTCCGAAGAGAAATAGTTGACATTCTTTTCAGGCATCATTCTAGGTAAGACTGATCAGCCTATATTGCCTAGATTCTCTTTCTTGCCTTTCCTAGATAAACGTAATGTTATGAAGGACTTCCCACGTGGCAATGATTGTTCAGAGATAAATACCACTTTACAGCAAAATCCATTGGCTTATTCAGCACTCTTGGGAAAGCCTATGTAGGTCTATACATCCATCACTGGCTCACTGTACCTCCTGGGGCGTGACCTTCAGGGCATTTTTTCACTATCAGCCTTGCTTTATTTATAAATAAATAAACACGTAGTTCGTATTCATTTGCCTGAAAAGAATTAATTACAATTCAAAAGTATAGATGTAACTTCTTTCTAGTCTTGGCTGTGAAATTTTAAGCCAAATGTCAGCTGCTACTGGTCTGCTTGGCATCATTCTGCCCCAACCAGTCAGAGCTCTTGGGTTTGTGATGTGTGTCAGAAACGGGGACAGAGACTTCAGCTGCTGATGTCGAGCCTTTTGGAACCTGCAGGAGTTATATCACTGGGAATTCATCTTTGGAAGTTCAAAGGAGAAATTGTGTTCTGTTCAAAAGTCTTTTGGTGTATTTAAGAGTTGGAAATAATTCTTTGTAGTTCAGTTAGAAAAAAAAAAAGTCACTTCTTTATAAGACAACTTCCGTTCCCCATCCCCCAGCATTTCCTTTGAAGAATAACACTTGATAGATGTGCCCAGTGCTAAAGAAAATGCCCTTTTTATATGTGGGAGTTTGGTAATTGCTGCAGAAAGATTCTTAGCGGCTCATAACATACATATAATCAGATTAGTTTTGAATCCTACCTCAGCTGACAATGTGGGAGTAATCCAATTTGTGGTGGTTTACCTTTGCTTTTTCTGATGCCTTTAAGGGTGCAAGAGACAAGGAGGCCACATCAGCATCTCAGCAAACAGGGTAGCTGGTTTAGTGGTGCACAGAAACAGCAGATTTAAGCCTCCGAGGAGGATATCTTTGAAACTATGAAGACTAATGGTGCTTTTATGTATATACTGCTTAAAAATCTAAATCTGATTGTTCAGTTAAGCTTTTAAGTCAAACACATTTGCATAAGAAATCTTGTAGAAATCTTTTCTGTGGCTCTAAGTGCAGGAATCTCTGATTCCATCCTGTAGGCCTTCTAAATCCTGCTTTTCAAGAGGACAGCAGTCCTGCAGTTAAAAGCGTGCAGATGTAGGAATATGCTTAAGCAGAGCTTCAGCTGTTTCTGAACCTCTGAAGGGGAGGTGGAAGCTTAAGTAAACACCAAAGCCATGGGCTCCCCAGGGCTTTCAATAACACTTTTTTTCTACTACTTCGACATTTTGTGGAATTTATTTATTGATGATAATAGCTAGTTACGAGTCTAGAGAGAAATCAAACATCAGGTAATTTTTTAGGTATTTTGGTTTATTCTTCAGCTCCTACAGATGATTTCCAGCCTTCACTGTTGTTGAAGAAGCTTAGCAGTTCTGTCTTTTTTATGATTGATTCACCTGTTGCCCAAGCAGTCTGTCATCCTGTTTTGTTAGTCTCAGCTTCATCTGTTGTAGCAACAGTGGAAGAACTGATAGGTTCAGATGCTGATCTTCTGTAATTGAATCAATTTATGTTCAGAGCAGGACAGAAGTAGACAAAAACAGGCTATTTTAACGTCTTTGTGTATTTATGCTGGATCTTCTGTTTAGAATTCATTTAATATCTAGTAATCATTAAAGATTAATTCTGCCTTCAGTAATGATCAAATATACTTTTATTAATTAATTAAATATATCATCCGTGAATTAACATTTCTCGGTGAATCTTTAGAATGATATTCAATGCCTTTTGAAAGTTACTGATTGGAAATTTTCCCTACTAGCCTGGGGACATGCTGCAAGGAATATTTTCATATATGTAATATATTTTTATATACTTTAATTCTTTGTCTTTAATTTTTCTGTAAGATGTTTACTAGAAGAACAGCTGAGTGGTTTTCTGTAACTGTGAGGCACTGATAGTATCTTGATGCTAGCATGTATAGTGTATGTGTAATACCAAGCCAGTACAGCTATATATGTTAACAAAGCTTGCCATATGTGGACTTGAGATTAAAAAAAAAAAAAAAAAGGTAATATTGTCAGGTTCCTTACATTGCAGTTATTTGTTACAGTTCTTACAGACCTTTTATATGGAAGCTTTATGTACCTGTCAACTGTGAAGGATTTTAATTTTTCCTGAAGTTTACTTTCAAAGCATCTAAAAATCAGCCTAGTGCCTGCTGCCTTGTGTTAAGCAGTATAGAATATGAAATCACAAAATAGAAAAACGAATGTTCTGATAAACATCTGCTTTGTTGCGTTTATTGTTCATTAAAAGATAAGATATATTCATAAAGGGAGTTGTTGTTTCAGTTTACACATTATGTCAACCAAAAAACCGTCAGGAGATGCTTAAAACTCTTACAATACATTGTGTGGGACTTGTACAGCATTTTTAATTTTTTTGCTTTTAATTGGTTAGACTGCTTGGATAATTTGAAGTTATTTAAGTTGGATTTTTAGAAATACAGAAACTGATGTTCTACCTACTTGGACTACTGAAAGGAGATCAGTTGCAAGCAGTTCTGTATCCAGCCTAGCAAAATCAGTTCAAGGTGTCCTGGGGAAATGCTAGATGAGAATGGTGTTCATGGTGTCAGCACACAGAAATGGTATTGACGTGTTATACTTTTTTGTCAGAATAGAAGGAAAAAATGTAGCTAACTGTAAACAGTTTAACCTGATAGATATTCGGTTGGGCTACTTAATGTAAAATCCCTTCTCACTGACAAGACGTGCTGACCTTCAGTCTGCAGGAATTGCCATGTCTGACAGAAGAGGTCTCTTTCAGTAGTGACATATCAGCTTTCTTGTTGTGGGATGTATGTGTGGGTTTTGGTTCTGGGAAACATTTCGGAGCTGGGGTGTGGGTTAAGTTTTGGTGTCTGGGGGGGTTGTGTGTGTTTTAATGAAGCCAGAGAGATGGAATGATCTACTTTGCAATAAAACTTAACTTCAGTGCCAGCTCCATGCTGTTAGAGCATATTACTAAACAGCAAGAAATGTGGCACAGATGTTGTGGCAGCCATATTTTACACCCTCCAAAAGGTCATGTCGCTTGTTATTACATTCAGAATCAATATTAAGTGAGCATTCCAAATTTCAGCTGTCAGTTGAATTTATTGCTGCAAACCAAGGCTGAAAGGTTTTCAACTGTGATTCGAGCAAGCTAACAAATTAATAATACAGGAGTATGCATGGTGAAGCAGGTGATTCATGTTCCAACAGGAAAAGAAGTTTAATTGAAAATGGTAAAAATCAGAGCTGGGGTGTTTAGTCCATTCTCTCTAGCACTGAATACTTGTAGTGCCTGTGAGAGTGAGGGAAGAACTGTGAATAGATTGCGGGATGATAACATGCACATGTATATGTGGTAGCTCTAAGCATCTATCATGTTAAGTAACTTGATCTCCAACACACAAAAGTCATTTTCAAATTGGTGTGCGTGCATGACAGTTCTGCTGTTTGGTCTGTGTCCTGCATACCACCCCAGCTAAGCAGCTCTGATGAGGCGTGGGCTCAGCAGTGTCCAGGAGAGCCGCCCCATAGGTTTGGAGCTGAGCTTACGCCTGTGCTGTTACTTTATCCAGGATAGAGAGATGTTGCAGCATAGTACTGTATTCTGAAATGGAGGAGTTAAGGTCATTTAAGGAGGAATGCTTCAGATGGGAAGGGTTCTAATGCTTTATCAGTAGCCATAGTACCCAAAGTTATCAGATGTTTGTAGATTTGGAAGACATTTGTATTTGTCCAAGCTCCTAGACGTTCAGTGTTTTTAATGTTCCTTTCAGAGCCACTCAGAGAACAAAATGATGAAAAGCCCTTGCAGTTTGGAGTTTCCCTTCTGTTTCTGTGGGTGTTACAGTGACTTTAGATAGATTAAAAGCATGATTTAAAATCTGGTCTCAATTTGTGTTCTTTCTTTCCTTATCTTTAGATAGTTTCCTTTTGCCAAACTTGCAGTTGCTTAAAGTTATTTCACAATAACTGCAGTATCTCCATGCCATACTTCTGCTACTTTTCTTTTTTTCTGTTCCAGATGCAGTAAATTTTGCTAATGACATAGATGTCTGTGAAGGAAATTTCTCCATTTTGATTCACAACTGATCAGAATTTCAGCTACTTTAAGTTTTCAAATTTCTCTTTACTTTGAACTTTCTTCATGTACTACTTAATGTAAGTTCTTCAGGTAGAAGTTTATGATTCTTGAAGAATATATGAGAACAAGGAATATGTGCAAAAGGGCAGCTGAACTGAAATGAGAGCAATTAGACACAATATGTGCCTACATCTGCCTTTGGTGTACTTCTTCAATCAGGAATTCTGTTTTTTTTTAAACTACCTCCCTCTTTTTTTGTGTTATTACCAAGAGAAAAGCAACCTGTGTTATTAGAATGCAAACGTGTAAATACTGAGCTACCCTTTGGCTTTGGTAGACAACTAATGCACACACACGCAAAACAGTAATATCATCATTTTTTTAAAGCCACTGACATATAGGAAAAATGCACTCTTTGCAGTAAAGATTTTGGAGAAGGGAAAAACAGGACAAATGGATTAACATACCAAAGTTATTTTCAAGTAGCATTTTGAACTAATTCTGGTCAAAGCATGAATCATATTCATTTACAATAGCCTAAGAGCTTTATAGGGCTAATAAGAATTATCCTCGGTCTATCACCTGACTTGGTATTGCAAAATGGAACCAGAGTCCAACTTCCCTGCTCTCAGGAAGACCATTTTTGCTCTGTATCTTGTTTTTCGTCTTCGCTGTCATTTCTGTTTTTATGTTGCTCATTGTTTCTGTTTCCTCAGCAACAACTTCTGTTTTATGTAGATATTTGCATATGCAAATACTCTTTTGGAACAGCTGACCCTGAAAGGGTCAGTCACTTGTATGTATGTCCATTTCAGTGAAGTGGCATTTTCAAGGCCATTGTAAAAATCCACTTGTTTTCTTCTACAACGCAGAACTGAAGACATGGAGGCATCAAGAGACAATTTGTATTATTTTTTTAAAATATATATATATATGTATGTGTGTGTCTCTAAATAGATGAGAAATTTACTTCACTACTTGAGATTAAATGGTTAAACTATAGCATAACCTGTATTTATCTAGTGCTGTCATCTTAAATCTAGATGAAAACTTTGTTTCCTTTTTTCTTTCTGGGTACCTCAGTGAATAAAATACTTTAGGTTGCATGGCAGCCAAAATCTGGCACGTTAAAATTTACAGATGGTGTAAGGCATGTCTTTTCATCTGCCAGTGTGTGATTCAGATAGCACAAGCAGACTTCAATCCACTTGACCTCAATAGAGTTGGCACAGCCTTCTCTCCCAGTCTATTCCCAAGCTTGTTTGATGAAGCAAAGCCAGTGATGCTTCTGTGTGAAGGGGTAGAGTAGCTTTTAGATCCAAGGCAATTGAAAATACACAAGAAGTATTTATAGTAAAGTTTAATTTTTGTGTACATCCAGCTGAATTCTGTGGAGTGCTAGCAATGAAAGTAGAGTAGTTTGAAGTACTGTCTTTTTTAGAAGATAATACTAGCTTCTAAATGTGTCAAAATCTGAGAGCAGATACACTCAAATGGATAGAACATCTTTATGCCAACAAATTGAGTCAAGATTTTAGAGCTAAACCCATAAAAATATCAAATTATATAATTAGTGTTGGCAGGTTGTAGAAGGTATATATATCCCTAGAAGAGTAAGCAGACTGATACAACATCTTATTATGAAGCCACAATCTTTTGTTGTTTCTTTTTTTTTAGTAATGAACACAATACCCATTTTGTATCACGATCTGCTTAACTCTGCTGGCTGTATACAACTTTCTTTCATGTGTTTGTTTAGAAAATGTGTGTTCTTAAGAAGTACCAGAGGGTGAGCATGTGGGCTGTGTTTTCTTTCAAAGGACTTTACACACCGTAATACATTCTCAGCTCCTTTAGAAAAGTTCTTTTCACAGAGATCAATTCTTTCCCTAAGAAATGCACAGTCTCTACAGCCTGACATCCAGATTTGTGTTACGGAATTAAGATTTCTAAGATGTTGACTTTTGTTTGATGGAGCCCAACAGGGTGCTGGTCTCATGTAGAGCAGTAGTGCTCAAATTGTAAGAATCAGCATGTCACATCAAAAATTAAAAAGTACTTATTATACCTCCTGTTAGATTTTGATTAGTTTAATTATAAATGTTTCTTATTCTGATTTTTACTAACTTGCTTATGGCCTGATTGCAGCTCGCCATTAGTATATGTAATACAGTAATATTTTGCACTCTACATTTTGAGAACTACTTTTGTGAGAAGATCTATCTGCTTGCTTTTGGGGCAGTTACATATGTTGATAATCTGCCTTGTTTTTCTCATTGTTACTTAATCTCTCTGTAATAATATTGCTGTTTCACTAAATCAGAGGTGTGCCTGAGTGGTAGTAGGATCTCGAGCAGGAAATCCTGAGAAAATTAGGCTGTGAAGCACTATAAGAAGATATTGCTAGACTGAATTTTGGAAGGCAAAAGCAAGAAGAGTCTTGGTTATGTGGAATCTAGGACAGGGGCCCAGTTCAGGCTGATTCCTCCATTTTTAGAGTTCCTTAGATAGAAGTGTTCTCCATCATCATGCCAAATAGCATCTGCCTTCCTGCTTCTCTTCTTACATTGAAGGATGGTGTTGATTATTGACTCTCCCCTGCACTCTCCAAGCAGAGTACTTGCTGCCACCTGCTTTTACACAGTCCTGAGGCAAGCAATTCTGTTCTTTATGGCAGAGTTGAATGAGGTCAAACCATTTAGACATAGATTGGAAAAACTGAACTTTTGTAATTCAGGTAATTATGAGACTTGTCAGTAATTGCACATTAATTATTTGGGTTTTTTTGATTGTTTTTTTTTTTTTTGTTTTAATTTCCCCCTTTCTCTTCTAAACTTTCTTGGAATCCAGATGTTGCCTCCATGTAGGCTATTTAGGTATACTCTGGGTGTAGTTTGTGGTTATATCTTTTCTGCTGAGAGCTGAGACTTAGCAAGTCAGTAGCCTGCTGTTCGCAGTAGCACAGACTGCTTCTTGGTATCTTTTCTTCCTTGTAAAAACTATGTATATCTGTGGTAATTCTTTAAGACTTGTGACAACAATGGTACTGGGTATGCTCAGTTTTCCATAGAGTTTTCGAAGAGAGGGTTCTAATTTGGATAACTGGGGAATGCACAGGTATAAGAAAAATCATGTTGTATCCTGCATCCAAAGGTGTAACAAAAGAGAAGAAACGAAACTGTTACAATAAACATCAACACCTTTGATTTCTTTATTGATTATTCAGTAGTCCTTCTTCTGTCTTGTGGTGATGAGTTTCAGTGCTTAGGCTAATTTGCTGTGAAACTTCTGTGTCTTGTGCTCTGCTATCTGAACTCTGACTGGTTGCATCCTTTAACAGTAAGTAGTTGAAAAAGGTCATAAATTTATGAAAATGTGAACTTTGTGGGTTATATCATAGCTAGTACATGTGAATGAACCAGACAGAAATTTTGATCTGGAATTCTTCCATTTATCTGCGGAACTGAAATAAACAGCATGGCAAAAGGCTTACGTTCTTGCAGCCACATGTATGTTAATTTCCATGATATGCTCTCTTTGCCAAGGCATGTGACTCCTAGGTAAAATTCTTTCTTTTTCTGTGTCTTTTCTCCCTTGAAACAAAGCTTTTGGCTTCTGCTTTAAGAGGCTGAACTTGCTGGAGACAGGAAAACATTTCTTGGACAGAGTAACTATATGCTTATCTTATTCATATACTCTTTTCCAGATAAACTTGTTGATGTGGAAGACAAAGATACAGAGTTGATGTACTGATCTGAAAGTTCCAGTGTTTGTATAATACCATGCCAGTTGTGAATATTCTGTTTTTTCCATTCTATTAGGTTGTTTTTTTTCTGTTGTTCTCTATTTTCTCATATTCACTAAATGTTTTCTCATCTTCCTCACAGAAACATTCTGCTTTTGACAATGCAGCATTAGACATTCACCTCATTTCTTGAGAGATGTTTATAGGCATCATTCTAAGCCAAGCCTGGGAGTCTGTGTTGTGGTAGTAATAGCTTTGTTCCCAAAAGATTCACTGCTGTCAGCCTATTGAGAGTGAGATGAGATTGCTTGTGGTTCTGTGTCTGTAAGGAAGTCAAAGATAAAGGACTCACTAGAATGATTTGAAAGGAGAAAAGAAAAGAAAGGAAATGAAAAGAAAGGAAGAAAGGAAAATTTTCAATTGTAATTTCACAAAATGGATACTGTGCGAGGAAGAAGAGGTTTTTTTTACAAGGAACAAATAACCTATTGAAGATAGAGTTGCTTCTTCAGGGAAGAAGTCCAGTGGTAGCTATGGTAGTATACTGAAAGTGGTCAATGACCATTTGTTACACTTAGACAGAAAATCTCATAGTGTGGGGCTAAAAAATAGGTAATCTCCAAATCTGTCAAAACCTCTAAGAAGTATCTGCGGAAGGCGGAAAGAAATTAAACTTGCTGCCAATAATGTTTTTATTCAGAGATAATCCAGAATTCCTTCCGTCCCCTGATTACATTAAAGGACTCATAAAAGAAATTAACATGTAGACTATTGGAAGTTGTATCATCTAATTACGCTTTATGTAATAGCTGGAAGCCAACACATGAACTAAATCGTTGATGCCCAAAGATAGTTTAAAATACTTTGGTAGAAGTTTGTTTTAAAATTCATAAATAAATAGTTTCTAAAATATGTGGATAGCCCTTTAAAACAAGCACACACTAAATTATTCAGTTACTGATTCTGTTTGCCTTCTTGTTACTGTTTGTTCTTGTTTTTATCTTGTTCTGCTGAATTAGGACTGATGCTATGCCAAAATGGACTGCTTCTGTTATAAGAAAAGAGAAAGAAATGAGCTTGATAAGCTGATAGCAGGAATTGATAAAATGAAGTTACTGATCATTTGGGTCAGAATGATTCTGTCCAGTGCCATCTATTACCTGAAATGTGATAAGAGATTTTACTAGTATTATTCTTGGTTTAAATTAGCAATGTCAGTATTATACAGTAAGCTTTAATTCTTTCTGGACTGAAAGGAGAAAAAGACATCTAATGAAAGCCAACATAAATTAAAAAGGGAACTGAAATGATGAAATTAATCTTCCTCTGATTGTTTTTTTTTGTTTGTTTGTTTGTGTGGTGTTTTTGTTGTTGTTGTTGTTGTTTGTTTTTGTTTTTGTTTTCTTTATTCTTCATCTGTTTTCTAGCTTTCCTTAGCATTTTTGTTGTGGAAATGTTGCTTTCCATAATAGGTGACATACCATGTCATTCTTTAGAATGACAAAATTATCATTCTAAAGAACAACTTATCATCTCAGTGCGTATAAATACTACTTCTAAAATTACGTATAGTTTCTTCATATTTTGATTAATGTCACCATTGTCCTTATTAATTGAAACATTTAAGTGTAATTGACATAAATCCCAGGTTGGACCGTAGGTAAAGTATTGAATGTACCAAGCAAATTAGCCTGATAGTTCCCATTTCTTCTTTATTCAAAACACTTTATCATTTAGATTTCTATGTAGTACAGCACAACCAAGAGGATAAGATATCCAAAGATTAAAATACATGCCTGGGAGTCTAAAGACAAAATTTTCTACCCAGGATTCTCTGTGTGTTAGTCATGATCATTGTTAATGACATGATATATGTAGAGACTGGAAAACGATGCTGCTCAACGCCATCATACAAGATGTTTTTGATCAGGTAAACACATGTATTTTGTAAGTGCATGAAGGTAGTTTTTAGGTCCAGTCTTTTACAGACTGCCAGAGCTTACTGATGTGGTGAGTGCCTCTGAGTCTCCAGCAGGCAGCTGGAGAAGAAGTGCCTTTTCTGGGTCTTGGGTTGGCCACTGTCTATCTTCATGTTATTTTACAAACGAGATATGAGCACTTAAGTGAGATCTGTGAACAACAGTGGGAGAAGAGTAAGTGGCAAAAGTCACTGTTCTTGACTGGCAGAAAATGTTAGTTGTCCATTAACTAGATTTTCCATTGCTTACTAAGCGGAATACGTTCAAAGGAGTTATGACTTCTGAGACTAAAATGATGATAAGTATGATGGAGTTATGTAGCTCTTGAGGCAGGTCTTATTTGTGATTGCTTGTTCCTCCAGCTCATTCCTTCATTACTGGAAAAATAGTAGACTTTTGAAGTAATGCCTGATAGTTAACATTTGTTATAGCGCTTAACCTAAGTCACTCCATGAGTTAATATTTGGGCTTGTATTGCATATTGTAGCTCAGTTCATGAAATCAGTTGATTAGTTTTTTCTTCTCTGTATTTTTCCTGTGTTCACATGATTTCTCACACTATTGAGCTTCCAAATGGCAGAATGCTAACAGAAAATTCCCACTCACATTTCTAAAATATATGTGTCGTCTTACGTTTGTAATAGCAAATACGAAAGAGGTCCAGAAATTTCATTACCTCAGGTTCTGAAGAACATCTCCGGCCTTTATAAGCTAGGTAGGCATAACCAATTTTACTAGTTGTCCAGTGAAGTGCTGATGGATGTTGTGGAGAGTGGTGGTAGCGTGTCATTTATGTTGAGAAGAACATTATGAGGATAGTCTCTTACCTTATTCCCTGTCTGCTATTTCATTTGTGTGTATAAGTGAAGTAGCTCAGAAACGTCTAAGTGAACTGTAGAAGATTCCTCATTCAAGAGCTAGGAATAAGAATGTATGTAAATACTGAATTTTATATATGTATGTGTGTATATATAGACCATTATCCCCTGAAAGTGTTGGGGCTCACGTAGCTTCCATTTTGGCGAGTGATTTTTGTATCGACTTGAGTTTGTAATGGCAGCTAAGGCTCAGGCTCACCTGAATGTTTCCAGCCATGTGTTGTTTTCACCTTATGACCTTGAGACTTGTTACATTATTTATTCATCCTCTATACAGTGTTAAGTGCTTTTCAGCATCTGATCCCTGGCCTGAGGAATTTGCAGGCTACGTGAGACATAGGGACAGCAAGGGAAGAGGACAGGTTTACAAAATGCCTATGAAGATATGTAATGCATTTTCAATTTCTTAAAAGATATGTCAAGGTTTTGGTGTTGGTATTTTTTCCTCTTTCTTTGTTTTTGATGGATGTTTTTGCAGAACAGTAATGTTAGTACAGCCAGCATCTTGCAGTAGAAGTCAGCCATGAGGCTTAAGAGAAATAATTTATCTTTTGAATGGGTATGACCTCACTATATGCAGCTTTATTTCATGAGCGTGCAGGTGATTGGTCCTTTTTTTAACCTCAGTGCTTTCACAATCTGTATACAAAGATGTGGAGCTTAAGGAATGCTTTTATTCTCTAATGCTTTTGCTGTTCAGCAGCTAACAATGTGAGTTACGCATACTAACGCTTGTGCAAACTAGGCAGTCTCACTTCGCACTCAGGAAACACAGACAAGTGTCTGAACAGCATAAACAAGAAGACAACATGCCAAACATGAGGAATATCTTGTTTTCTGTGGGAATGGAAGAGAAATGGAAGAACAGAGTGAGGGATTAGTTGAGAATGACTGAGATTCAGAGGAAGAAATGAGTATCCAGTTTTCTCCCAAGAAACGCAGAATTTACTTTCTACAGAGCTGAGTAATACCAGCTTCATAATTATGAGCTGCAGTTACAGCGTTGACAAAGAACTTGTGTTGTATTCCTTGTTTAAAAAAATTCTTATGAATATTACAGCAGTTCCTTTACTTCAATACTGATCTTTTTGAGTTGAACTGATAAAAATATACCAAAATGGTTTCAGTTATCAGGGTTCAGAGAAAGGCAGATAAATTCAACTTCGTATTTTCTACTGGTCAGAAGCCCAAAATAAGATTTCATTAGTACTAAAATAGAACAAAATCCTAATTATTATTTGTTAAGCATGGAACAGTAATCATATTAGTACCTTTTTTTAAAATGTGAAAGCATAGCCATCTGTGAGTTAGTATTTACTAGTTTCATATCTGCACAGTCTGTGATGGTATGTTCAAAACTGTACACATACAGAAGCTATATCGCTAGAGCAAGAAACTTGCTTGAACGGGAAGCTTACATGTTTGATTTCATGTGAGTCTTAGGAAGATTTTCAGAAAAGTCAGTAGAGGGAAATTGCAATATAAAAGCAGTAAGGATTCTTTCACCAAAGGTGAGAGAAGTGAGGAAGAAAAATAAGGAAGAAGAGAATAAGTCCGTAGAAGCAAAATAAAATGCAAGTATTAGCCTATGAGAAGGTTGGAAAATGCTATGTTAATAATACAGAGTGCCACATTTACAGGTTTTTCTTCCGTAGATCAGCAGTGGGGATGTAGGCATGCAGGTCAGATGTATGGCAGGGAGCAACTCTCGGGGTCTTAATCTTCTCTGTCACTCTTCTCTAAACACTATTGTTCATCTAAACCAAAGCAGTAGTTAACTACATGCTACTGGCATTTAAAATAGAAAGATTATCAAAAAATCTTAAGCTAAAAACTGGAAAAGATTGACAAGTGCAAAAGCACACGTCATTCAGGATTCATTCCTCTAGGCATTCAATCATAAAAAAACCTATTTGCTATAAAAAGAATGAGATGTAAGTTGACAATATGAAGACGAGAAGTGGCATAGATAAGCAAAACAAGCGAATCCCAAATTACAAAGGTACATACAAATCAATAGCAAGATCACGAGGAAGTGCATGAGTATATCTGTGTAAATATTAGAGGCCTGGACTGAGAACACCTAGAATTTATTATTTTTTCAATAACACTGTGAGTCTCCTTGAAAACAGATACAGAAAATGACTTAATGTAAGGGAAGGGACCCTCAGGACTTTCCACATGAACACTGAAAGGCCGGACCTGGGAAGAAATGCGTATGCAGAATTGACTGGAGCAAAACTCTGAAAGGGAGGACATGTTGGTAAGATTCACTGTACCTGAATCTCCTACCTAGTGCAATCTATGGCTGGATTAAATGATTGTTTACTTCAGTACTGTAATCGATTTGATCTGGAGTAACAGCAGTTGAATGGAAGTTGCATCCTGTCATCGAAAGCAATGGCCTTGTCATCCTTTTGCTTGTCATTGTGAGCTTCTTTGAAAGTAATCAAGAATATGCTGGAATGTCAGCTGATAAATTATAGAGTAACGAGAAAGTAGCGTATGAAAGAGCTGCACTTTTAAGCAAGAACAGTATAAAAGCAGGTATAGGAGTCCATTTTCTGCCATTGAATCTCTGTGGCTTGGAATTCCTTGTTCAAGCAGGAAGAAGACAAAATGAAGTCTGTACTTCTAACCATCTGACTAGGATGAAGGTTGACTGCTACATGTCAAGGAAGATCAGAGACTTCTGTGCGAGTAGAAAGTCCCATAAAGATGGTTTATAACTCTGTAGATTAAGTCACAAAGCATACGAAGATTGCATTTTAGATGCTGCAAATCGCCAATTCTTGGAATCCGTGGAAGTCTTCACTTTAGCTTGGAGTTGTTTTTGAACTGCTTCAAAATGTAGATAGGAAAGGGAAGCTTTCTGTAGTGGTGACCTTAACTTACTTAAGCAGTCTGTACAATCAAATGGTTTTGCATACTCCCAAAATTTTTTTTCATTCTCCCAAAAGTTGAGATGGTTTAGGCTGGAGAATCTTGTGAAGGGCAAAGGTTACAAGCCCTGGTTTGTAGGGAGGGGATGGACTAAATGACTTCCAGTGGCCAGCTCCGGTCCACTTTCTACTTCCCAGAGCTAAAGCAACTGAAACTCAGGAACTGAAGGTAATAAGTTCTAAGCATATCAAATCTCTAATGCTTCTCCGTAACTGTACCAACAGTGCTACTAAAGAATCTGTGTATGACTGTGAACACCTCCAGGAAAGCATTTGGGGTAAACTCAGTGTACATTTCTGATGATCACATTTTGAGTGTAATACCTCTTATAGAAATGCATGCCCTGTGTTTTTGTTAGGACTTTATGACAGGATCTTTGGAGAAATAGGTAAATCTGCTTTTTGATACCTTAATGTTTTTCTGCTGAAGATGTCTCTATATAACATATGGCTTTAAGTGACTGCAGTGCTCAGTAAGTCTTGTCAGACAGCTCATTGTGAAAAGGTTGAACTTTGATGGTTAAAACCGTCTAATCCAAGTGTAAATATGGAATCATAGCATAGAATGACTGGGGTTGGTAGGGACCTTTAAGATCATCTAGTTGCAACATGTTTCCCTGCTTCTCTTAGAATTACTCAGGGTAGGAAAAAAAAAGAAAAAAAAAAGAATCCCCAAATATTTTTTTTCTCAAGCTCTGGCTCTAATAGTACAACTCCTAATGAACATATCAGCTTTAGTACTTTAAAAGGGACTTTATTCCTGGGGCACACTTTCCTGTATCAATTCATTTACCTTTTATATGTTTCTAAAGAATCCTTGCCATATGTGCTAATTATGTGGTAAATCTAATATTGAAATCATGTAGTTTCACCACTTGTGCTATTCCTTCATGTGGGGGAAGTAAGGAGGAGCCACAGAAAGGTTGTAACGCTTCTGAGTATATTCAGTCCAATAGCTGTTTTTCTGTGTTGTCTTTTCAGCGTAAGTATGGCTGTGACCATATCATTCTGTGTTTTACAGCCTTGAACATGTTTGTTTTTAATATGCCTCTTACCAGCTAGGAGTCAGCTTTTGAGTGTAAGACATTTCACAGACAAGATTTTGTTTGGCTGTGTAATGAAATCAAATAACATGGCAGTGGAAATAATAAAGTTTAATGCATTCTTTGAAAACTGGAGGTAATAGAGGAACAGTTATTTGCTGTCAACTGCTATTGCTGCAGGAAAACCCACTTTTTTCAGTTATTTTTTCTAGTATGTATATATGCATTATGAACACAGTTCTGAAATGTGGTGTGACATTGTCAGCAAAATGTTACAAAAATAAGATGTTACTAAATGATGCAGCATTACAATCCTAGGGCTGGTCGGCTCTTCTCTTCATTATGCCTCCAGGTCATTTTGCATCTTTGGTTATACACATAGTCTTGTTTCTTTCTATGCAGAACTAAGGCAGTAAAATGTACTTACTGGAGAGATACAGAAATAGAATCACTTGAAAGACTTTTAAAGCAGAAGAATGGGAACAGCTTCAGTACCATTTAAGCTAAAGAATCATTCTACTGCAAACTTTTGGCTAAAGAAAGAAAAAATATTTTTCTTTTTTAAAGAGGGAAAAGCAATTCTACTTTCTGAGTAGAGTTGGTTGGCAAATTATAAAGCTTACTGAGTTAGATGTGCTTTTGAATAATACTGTACAATGTATACTTTCCTATATATTCCATAAATGCCACTATTGATCTGTACTTCTGATATTAACTGACACAGTGTTAACTGTGTAGAAATACTAAAGAAATCCGACCTAAGGAATTTGATTGTTCTTATTTTTACATATCTGCACCCCTCTTTGTAATTTTTAAGGACATTTCATGCCTAGCACGAGATGGAACTCGTGATAGCAGAGCAGTAGAGTCATCAGTGGCGTGGAACTTAGTAATGGTAGATTTTGTTTTTAAAGCCTGTTTCTGTTGGCAAGTTTCGTTGCAGATCTGTTGGTCTTGTTACATTTTGTCCATAAAATACAGATAATTGGTAGGTAATTAGAGCAATGCAATAATTTGAAAGCAATGTACAAAACAGCTATTATGGTAGTCATATCAGTACTGTTGTAATGCTGCATCCTTAAACTATAAAACTGACCTTATACGTAGCTTTGAATTCCCACATAGCATTCACCATACAACAAATATTTGACTTTCAAATACTCCTATTTTAGTTTTGTACTTTTTGTACTTCCTGATTCATGGGAGAGAGGGTAGCATGAATAGGTATTATATGAAAGGTATCTAGATGGCTCTTCTTCTTTTCATTAAAGATTAAAAAATAAAAATAAAGCTCTGTTTTCCTGTGGCATTAGAATACCAGTGAAATTGCTTCTTCGTTATTTTGACTGAAATAGTATGTTTATAGGATGATAGAGCTGCTCTAATCTCTCTGTAACTGTTTAGAACCCATACCACTGTAGAAATCAGGTACTGGAGCATCTCCATATAGATTTTCAACATTGGAAAATTCAAAATTGGAACCTTGGTCAGTGAAGTTATTTAAGTAACTATGAGAAGACCATTAAAAAGCCAAATATGGGTCAATTTTCTTTTTGTGAAGAGTGTCTAAATAATAAAATTTTTATTAGATTCCATAAGCAGAAAACTATATTAAACTGGAGGTCCAAAATGCATTCTGTGTCCTCTTCAGGGTCAAGAATTCTTGAAGGAAAGTTTTGATGGTTGGATTTTTAGGGCTTGCCTTGCACGTGCATATGTATGAACCATTTTTACTTGCTCTTGTCAATAAGCTTTTACCACATTAATCCAATAGTATTGAAGTTGCACAGTGAGAAATTGAAAGCTTATTTATCTTCTCTGAGGAAAAAATTACTGACTCCTTGTAAACCGGCCCTTTAGCTGCTGACTGATTTGGAACTGCAGACATTTGTTGCTAAAAATTAAAAAATTAATGTGCGTGTTTCTTCAAAGGGCATATCAGCTTCTATTGCTTTCAGAAATTAAACAGTGCTTTTAAATTCAGCATAATTTATGTTTCAAATCATGGCTGTTCATATAGTAGAGAGATTTTTTTGCCTGATAATAGTAATTGGAAAAATACCCCCAACCTGCAGAATTCTAAAAATTGATATTTCTGTGACCTGGAGCAGGTTGCTCATGGATCTCCTGCTGAACCTTGAATGTACTGAGATCTGGGGTATTTTTTATCTGATGTATGTATCTCATACCCCACTGTCTGAACCGATGTGGTACTTTCTTAATTTGTGTAATATCAAATGTCTATTTTCTGTGATAGATGATAAAGATAATGCTACCAAACCTTAGTGAGAGGCCGTGCCATAAATGTGTTGGTTATTGATGAGCTATGAGTCCTTCCTAGAAGAGTCTTCATGCACTGACGTTGTTTAGATGTTCCTGTCTTATGGACACAGGCGGAGAATACTTTTTTGTGTGCAGAAAAGCTGTGCCTGATATCCTCTAATAGAAGCTTATCACAAAGGGTAACCTGAAATTGCTGGGGCGAGGGGAGGTGGTGATATCTAGGTAAGGCTGCAGATGGAACTATTACGTGCAGGTTTTCCTTTCCCAGTCATGCAATATCTCTAATTGTTTATTGATATCACAAGATCCTAGATTATGCAAACACTTCAGCAATCGATCAACAATAGTAACAATAACCCGGATTTTCCTTCTTTAAAACCTTTCCTTCTCTAAGAAAAAAAAGAGTGTGGGGCATTCTTTTTGAGAATAGCAGTTTTGTGTTTGTGTTCGGTGGTTTGCAGAGGCGTCTGGAGGAACACTGAGCTCCTCCTTTGAAGTTTCAAGAGGAATTTTGGGCCAGCAGAGTATGATTACTGTGGTACAGCTTTAATTTACTTCAGTCATACTTAGAGATATAAGATGAGATAAGTCTCAAGGATTGTAAGTAGCTGCAGAAATGTTGCCGAGATAATTTATTGTTGCATCCTAATTAAAACTATAATTAACAAATAAACATTCTGCTAATAACATGCTAACAAATTTTCTGAAAGGTAATATAATCAGAGACTTGATTTTTATTCTTCTTACCCTTCATAGTAGTGTGTTTCCATTGGCATCGGGAAAACAACTCAGAGGTTTTTTTAGGTATTATTTTAGTTAGAATCGGGATCAGAATTTCTCATTAGAGATTTGAAAGTTAAAGTTTCTCAGGCGTGGTGCAGCTTCTGGATTCATTACTATTCAGTGCTTTTTTGTCAGTTAGTGGTAAATGTTCTGTCTGCAGTGACTGCAGGCTGAAGTTAGCATGCAGGCTTTTTGCATACATTTGACTGAAAGGAACTTCTATCTGCCTGTACTACAATAATCGAAGTATTTCAGGGTGGCTCAGACAGCTGGATCTGTGTGTGCATCCTTGTCTACACTGCCTCTTTTCAGTTGGTGGTCTTTCAAGGTATTGTTTTCCACTATATTTTTGCTTTTTTTTTTTTATTTGGAAACAGTAGGAAACTTGGATAATACGATCCATTTGCTCAGTTGCTGCAAAGAGAAATAGTTAAAACTGATTTTCTCGTAATACAGTGTTGTCTGATTTTCACAACTTTTTGAAACTAAGATGAAGCTGCTCGCAACTGTTTATTTTCAACATCTTCTACATTTCTAAGATGCTTTGTGATTCTAAGTGCATTGGGTCTATGGGAGCATAAAGCAGAGTCATCAGATGTTTTGGCCTGTAGAAAATGTCTTCCAAAAGCTTTGTTGAGAGGACATTCTGAAAGCACATGCCAGTGAAGGAGCTCCATCCTCTGGCTGCACGGAACTTTTTTTGTATGAAAGAAGTGACCTGGAGGAATTAAGAGGTGATAGAAGGACATATTTTGACTGGCAAAGTCAGGGCTTCATGTTTAATTTAAAGAAGCATTAAACTTTTCATGTTTAATTTAAAGAAACACTAGAATGTTGGGATTTATGATCTTAATGATGCTGTCAGTGCTACATGATGTTAGCAGCCCGCTTGCTGTACAGGCTGAGAATGTATAGAAACGTTTTGCTAAAAATGCCTTTTTTTTGTTACTGAGGAGAAAAAGGAAACAGCTAAGGCAGCAACAACAAAAACAACACATTAGGCATGCACTACTAGTCTAGCTAATTCTAGGGGTGCTATTAGCAGGCATTTAGGCAAATCTATTAACATTTAGCATCAGCACAAATGCGATTGCATTCCTACTTTTCATGTTTCTGGCAAAATATGCCTGGCCATTGAAGGGAGGAAAAGGACATTTAAGCCATTTATTAGGTAGTGCAGCCTAAATGGGGAAAGAAGTTGTAGTGAAAATGTGGAATTGAGGGGGGAAAAAGAAAAAAAAAAGACTCAGAACTACTGCTTGAAAAGCCAGTTTTCTTACTTGATCAAATGTTTGGTTGGGGTTTCTGTATATCGCCACTGATTTTATTGTTGAAACAAGTCTTAAACCTTTAACAATCTTCTGCGTTTAACTGCTCAGTGTGTAGTCTTGTGATCTTGGAATGCTTCTGGAAAAGGTGTGCAAAGGAATTTTTTGTTCTATTTTTTTGAATTTTGGGAAAAAGTAAATAAAAGCAGTCATGGAGTCCAACCGTTACAGTTATTTTTCCGGCACTGAAGCTTGTCTTGTATCCTTGACTTCAGGGCTCACACTTGTGGACAGTCCTTATACTTTTACCTCCATTAGAATTGCAGTGGTTCCCTGATTAAAGAAAATAAATTGTTACTCAGCTCCTTCTATTTTAAGGAAAGAACTTGAGCTGGCTGGTGAGCAGTGTCAGTGTAGACAGTCTCTGCAGCCACACGAGTATTTTTTCAATAAATATGTTGTACTTGTTTGCTTAATTACCTACCTTCTCTATACTTTATACTCGGTTGTATACGTTCCTTTCCTGAGATGATTTCTTTGTTTTAGGAAAAGAGTCACATTTATATGGACTAGATACTGCATTATGGCAACACATATTCTGTACTTGACATGGACATATTTAAGTGATTATTTATACAAGATGTGTGAAAAGAAATTTGTCCTCTGCTTGTCTGTTGAGACTCAAATGTGGGATTCCGATGTTTTAATTTGTATTAGTGGCAGCTTAAATCCTGGCAGTGCTGAAACAGTGCTGACTGTTGCAAGGAAAATACACAACCATGAATTAAATGTCAGATTATTAGTTAAAGAAAAAATAAAGAGAGGGAAGAAAGAAAGAAAAAAAAAATGGAAGAAAAAAAGAGAAAACTGCCTTTAAATACTTCATTTTTCATTCAGATATTAATCTTTTAAAGTGACCTGCTTTAATGTTAAAGGATAAATAAAATAGTCTTACAGAATCTTTACAAATCTTTCTCAAAACTAAGTTTTAATCTGTAATACAAATGTTACCCTCCTGAGTTTCAGAAGTATTCTACAACTTTTTCACTAGCTTTTACATTTTTTCTTTGGACTTCTGACAAATTTTTGCAAGGAACAGTGAACTTGTACTGTAAGCAATGGCATCTGAGGGTATTCCGCTGTTCCTCGCATTGTGCTTGATAAAGTGCAAAGACTTCTAAGTGTTCGTAACGGAGTTTCCCTGGAAGTCTCCTCTCCTCTCCTCTCCTCTCCTCTCCTCTCCTCTCCTCTCCTCTCCTCTCCTCTCCTCTCCTCTCCTCTCCTC
>JAOWBP010004313.1:3876389-3987339 GCA_028571105.1 Tragopan temminckii | reverse complement strand
TTTCCCTTTCCCTTTCCCTTTCCCTTTCCCTTTCCCTTTCCCTTTCCCTTTCCCTTTCTTTTTTTCCCTGAGGCGTGTTTCACATGGGAGCTGGTTTTCTTCCAGCACATCATAATGTACTTCATGGGCTATACTTATAGCATCACAGAGACCACAGAAATTGAAAACCACCTTTGAATGGCATTCAAATGATGGCTGTTTAAAGCACCTTTAAAGAACTGGGAAGAGATATTAGGGAAAAGAACTTATTACTGTGAGATCTCAGTATGTGCAGTCCTGCTCCTGCTGGTGAACCTGAGCACCCAGTTAACCCTCTGCATGTAGGCTAATTGTTGGCAGAGGGAGCAGCAATTTGAGTTATCACAGCATCATAACAGCTATTAACTGCTTACCCAAACATGCCTGTTATCTATTTACCATTTAAAAAATGTTTAAACAATAACTTTTCTATATTGGAACTCAGTGTTAAAAAATTTCCTCTAAATGTAACCATGTCCTGGTTGATGGAAAGCATAACGTGAGCCAGCAGTGTGTCAGCACTGATCTCTACCAAGGCAATTTCTGCCTTAGTGTATCAAAGGCAGATTTGAGTTTTACAGGCAGCAGCACCTTTACCAGTACAGCAGTGAGGCAGGTAACTTGTGTCCAAACATGTCCAGAGGGCAGTATGTAGCTGAGCTGGAAGCTTTTTTCAGTGTGCACTGGGTCACGTAGAAACATTTTGGAAACAGATGGAAGTATTCCTAATTTCATTCTAGGTCAGCAGTCTGTAGTAGAAAAACAAGGTAATAACTGTAGTACATCACATTTTAAATAACCATCAAGAAGCAAGAGAAGCAGGCTAATGCAGAAAAGGGTCCCTTCGTTTCCTTTGACTTGCAGAAAAGCTCTGAAGGGTACATTCCAGAAAACGTCGCAAATTTTCACTTCTTTCTGTAGGTACTTAAATTGTAGTGTTGCAGTGTTAGAGGTGATTCAAGCTGGAGAAGCAAACTGATCTGATTTAAATCGCGTAGTGTAAACAGTGCTGTATTTCATCAATGTGGATATTCTAATATACGAATAATAATTATGTAATTACTGACTTTAGCTTTTCCGCAGTGTTCTACCTGGAACATGGAACATAACGTCACTTTAATAATGAGAACTCCTTTCTGCCTGCTTTCCTTAAGCTAGCTGCTGTACAAAGTGCATGGTAGTCACAGATGAGAAATACAGGGTAACTTCTGTTCATACTGGGCATAGAATGGAATGGGTACTATAAGTACTTGCAGTCCTAATCATTTCTGCAGGAAGGATATAGCAATTCATGCATTTGTTGGTGAGTTTGGTTTTTTAAACGTTCTTGAGGGTACTGTTACTCTCAACAAAATTTTCATCAGGTCTTTCAGTGGGAATATTGAGTTTCAAAAGTAAGTAGTTACTGGTTACAGCGTGGCTTCGTTAGTATACAGGAAAATCACTCATTCCATGGTGATTAACATCTATTCACATCTTGAAATGCATTATGGGCTCTAAATTATCATAGAAATTAATGCAATCTTGTTAAAGGGCTTAAAATATGGTAATAGATACAGCATACTAGCACCTGCAGCTCAAGGTACAAAAGTTATTAAAGTTCAATATAATTATATTTATTTTGCAAGCATCTAAGTGAGAGGGAGAATGAGAAACAAAGTGTAATGAAACTGCAAAAGGCACTGAATTTGAAATGTTTAGCTTTTTAAAGAAATATTTAATAAGTATATTGCCATTTCTGATGCATATAAAATACTTAGTAAAGTTCATTTTGAAGCTGTAAAGCTGTGGCAGAAAGATGACACTCATTGCACTGACTTCTTAATAGTGAGTTCACTCGGCTGGGTAGCTCTTGATTTACACCAGTGCATCAGCAGAGAAATTTGTTGCACGTCTCTAGAGATCACTCCCAGGTGAGTGGGAAGCAGGTGAAATGAACTTGTGGGTGACACACTGTAGTGCTTTGCTGATTTAGGCATGATATATATGGATAAACAAGTAATCGATCTCATCTTCACTTCAGCTTCCATTCTTCAAGGAAATTAATGGAGCTAGTAATGTAATAAGTGTGTTGTTTTTTTTAAAGAAAGATTAAGACTATCCCCAGTGTAAAATGTAATAAAAATGTTTCTGTTGATTATTTTTTGCATAATTAAGTAGATATTTCTTTTTTTATCAAGATGTTTTAGTGAATGAATCCCTGCCTGTCTTTATGATGCTGAGATACTGACATCCAGCGTGAGTGATCGTTGTGTATAAAGTGGAGCGTGTACAGCACGCTAAGTGTGGAGTTGGAATGCCAGGAAAGATTTACAGATAACAGAAATTAGCAGGAAATGCTGTATTTTAAATGACAGACAGATGCTTGTTTACTAGGATTATAATGTTAATGGTAGTATTCTGTTCACAGTTCTGCGTACATAGCAGCTACTGAGGTCACTGGGAATGCTGGGAGACTTCAAATCAAAACTTTTTTTTTTTTAAGTTGTATTTAAGGGAAATGGTATGTACTCCTCACACTACTGAGCAATGTGAAGGGGCATGACAAGGGTAGCTGCTGCAAGGGTCCTGTTTTGTTTGTGCTAGACCTGATACAGGAAAGCAGAATCTTGCAGGTTAAAAGGTGATCATTTATCAGTACTTTTGTCTCCGTTTTCTGAACAGTTCCTTCAGCACTAGAAACTTTTAAGTGTCTGTCAGTGTGATATGATGATCTTAATCATAGAACCCTAGAACAGTTTGGGATGGAAGGGACCTTTAAGATCATCTAGTTCCAAACCCCCTGCTATAGGCAGGGACACCTTCCTCTAGACCACGTTGCTGACAGCCCCATCCAGCCTGGTCTGGAATGCCTCCAGGGAGGGGGCATCCACAGCCTCTCTGGGCAACCTGTTCTGGTTCCACCACCCTCACAGGAAAGAACTTCTTCCTAATGTCTGCTCTGAATCTACCCTCTCTTCCAGTTTAAAACCATTCCCCCTTGTCCTGTCTCTGCATGCCCTTATAAAAAGTCCCTCCCCAGCTTTCCTGTAGGCCCCCTTAACGAGGCAGAAGAACAAAGTTTTATAGCATAGTGATGTTTCTCCCCCCATTTGGAGTTAAAAGGACAGTTTAGTCCTTATGTGGTATCCTTGTTTGCCTACAATACTTGAGATTTACTTTATTGTTAAGCTCAGGATTATAGGTAATTAGTGAAAGAGAAATTGGACTAAAAAAGAAGAGGTTAACAAAAGAAAACAAAAAAAGCACGATGCAGAAAGGGAAGCCAATAAACAGCATAATTATTAATTCATTCAAGAATGGGAGTAATGGTTTTCTAACGCAAAACGACCAAATCCAATAACTAACATTATGTCAAGGCAATAATAATAGTATTTGTATCTCTTTTAATTGGCTTTAACCTTTCCCTTCATGTGTGAACTATTAAAAAATTAAAGAGGAAAGTATTTAGTGAGACAGATTTATATTAGTTCATGGTTTGCACCATTTTAATGAGGTCAAAGCAATAAAGAATCTCAGCAGATCCTGATGTCTGGGTGATGGATGATTGTCTTCCATTGCTGATACAGTGTTGTGCTCAAGTCTGATTGCTGTTGAAATATGAAGAATAAATTTCTACAGGTAGGAAGTAGTTTTGAATGATTTTCTCAGGAATATGTATGCAAATGTTCTGGAATAAAAATGAAATAACTTTTGCTTCTTGGCAGGGGAAAGATTGAAGTGGTTTGATTAGGGAAGAAAGTTCAGTTTACAGAAAATCAACTCATACACTTGGGTGTGTGTGTATGTGTGTGTATGTACGTGTGTGTGTGCACACAGCAGTGTCCCCACCAAATCAGTGGATTATAACTAGAAAAGCTGTGAGTGGAATTCAGTAATTAAAGTGCCATTTTCCTAATGCAGGGTTGTACATGTGATGGGCGTGATAGTTTCAGTGGAAGTGTAAATAGCAATTATTGCCATTTGATCTTTCATTAGTGACTTCATTTATTGAATATGATCGTTTTATTTCATTGATATGTACTTTGCATCGAGCTTCTTTTAGGCCCGAATTTTTCCATTAATACTTTCTGTCCAGTTTATTCCCATGAAAAATACCAAAGTATAAATTGGTAAGCAGCGAGACTCTCAGTTCTCATAACAAGTGCCTTATAGTTTATTTAGTGAGCTGTGGGATGTAAAAATAGAAATGGTAAAGGCCTGAGTGATTGCTGACCATTCTCCTGTGGGAAGCTGAAGTTGCTTAAGAAAGCACTACAGCTGCTCTTGCACTTAGGGGCACTGTGAGAAAATGCACGGCGAGATGCAACTCCTGTGTAGTTCCTGTCCTTTCACTAACAATATTCTCACATACCATTCCCAAGGAAAAGAAAGTATAAAAATAAAACAGGTATTCTTGTGACAAACAGCTTCCTTGCAGGTTTGAAAGTTTTATTAACAGTTCGTATTTTTATGATACTTTTAAAATAGTGAATTATGAATGATTGAAAATACCCTCCAGCTTAATTGAGAGCCATTATGCCTAGTAATTGCCAGTGATTTCTGCAAACAGCCGTTGTTCGCTGGCCTATTAACATAATTTGAATTTTTTATTGCACTTCATAATTATCTGTTGGAGTTAACAAACAGGCCCATTTGCTGAAGTGTTTAAGAACAAAACCCCAAATGGACTGCATCATGATATATTATTACTGCTAACTGACCTTGCTGGAACAGTTTTGTACATCAGGTTTTGATGGGGTCGTGACTTCTGCTGATAGAAAAGGAGTGTGGATTTCTAGTTTTCATTTCAGTGAGCGTAGGTAAAACTGCATCTTTTAAAATTGTCTTTCATTCTTCCTTATGTATCTAGTCAATTTAGATCGCAGTAGCACTGTAACATGACCTCCTTGATAGCTGCAGAGAAACGCTATTTGTACCTTATGTGTTCAACACATTTCATCTGTTCACCATTGCAAGTTAGCAAAGACAAGAAAGACCCCTGCTTAGAATTTAAGGCTTTCAGATCAAGGCTTCTCTTCAGTTCTAAGATTTTTAGGGAAAGCTATCTCCTTATTTGTCACTTTTTCTGTACTCCAATAAATACTAACAGGCCCTCCTAAATTCCGCATTACCTATGTAAGTGTTTACATTTTACATGAAAATATCAGTTCACACATTTACTATAGTTACACATTCTGGTATTGGTTTCTTACTGCCTATATTGACATTTGCTGAAGAATTATTTTTAAATGACAGTTGTTACTTCATGGGTTTTGTTTTGTACTTTCTTCTCCGACGAATCCTTCCGTTTGATGTTATGGCAGAACGCTACAGGCCGCCTTTATTCCTTGCTTTCCTCTAACACACCCCATGCTGTTCTGTAGGTTGTGTTCCATTGCAGAATGGAGTGACTAAGATGCCAGGTGCACATTGCCATTTTTCTCGGTAACGGTTGTGGAAGATGAAGGCAGCTGAGCTGAGCTGTGTCCCTGCACACTGCCAGAGCTGGCGCATGGCACTTGGCCAGACTTGTTCAGAAGGTTCCTTTTGGTGTCTGCACAGGGAAGGATGGGGGTTTTTCCTCTTCAAAACCGAACAAAATGCACAAAAAAATTATGTGAGTATCATCAGGAAAACATAGTGGCAATGATTTGTCAGTGTTAACCGCAGGGAGGATATGTTACTGGTGAGGGAGCATTTCCCTGTCTTGCAAATGTGTCTGCAGTTTATATAGAAGCATTTAAGCAGTTCTTCATAGCTTTGGAGAAGCCAGGGACGAGATTGCACTGCTGCTCTAAATTAATTCATAAAGTGAAGCTGCTGCTGCTGCCGCTTAATGTACTTTTGTGCCTGTAAGGAAGATGTGTATGTATAATGCAAACAGCAACAGTTAACTGTCTTTTCTGACACACATCCTTTCAAACTGCAATTCAGTGTCTTATTACTATTGTTTTTCCCAGCACATGATCACATACAGCACATCGTCATTTGTAACAGAAAAACCTCCAGTGACAGGAAAATCTCCTAGTTGTTCCTATATCTGTCATTCTTCTTTGCAGAAATTGTTTTAAACAGGTTTTTCTTCCTTGAGCGTTTAGACCTTGAGCCTCCAGGTAATCTCCTCAATTAGTCCCCAGGGCTGCAGAGACATGAAAGTGCAATTCCCTTAACAGCAGCTAAAATTACAGGTTCAGGTTAAAATTAAGCTACAGGCTTTGAACAGTCTGTTATTGGGGAAAAAAGAAAGGGGTGGGAAGAGGTAGAAGTCCCGGATTTCTGGTTTAAGGTAAGGAGAGTGAAATCTATGACAGACTTCTAGGGCGAATTGTAATTTTAAGGTGGCAGGTGACGTGTCAGGCTCTGCACTCTGCTCCTTTGTCTGCTCTGATCAAACTTACTGTGTGTTCCCTGAAACCCCATCGGCTCTGCGAGTCAGTCGTTGTAGGGCCCAGAGGGAATTCTGAGAACATTTGGGGGACAGAGGACCAGGAGGTGGGACTGCAAAAAAAGGAATATGAGTGTTTTGCCTTAGGCTGTTTGCTTATTCACTTAGCTGTCAAATAATTTCACTCATCATCTAGTGCTTTTTCTGTGGCAGAAACATTTTACATCTCCATTTACATTCATAATTAGAAAATGTGTACCGAGAAATTGGTGTGACTATTAGGAAAAAAATATTAGTAATGAAAACAGTCTTTGCTGTGAGCAAAGAGAAGCAGTTCGTAAGAAGTTGTAGTTTATTTCCTCTGATTGATTTTATTTTGGATGAAACCCCCTTCCAATGAACAGACCCAGCTCTAACCCTGCATTCCTGCCAGGAGCGTGCTGCAAGCTGAGAGCTTCTGCAGGACTGAGGGGGCTGTAGGACTTACTGAGGGGGATTTGACTTACTGTGCATGCCTTGGCCAGCAGCAAAGTTCCAAATGCTGTAGGCACGAGCTTTCTGAGGATTAAAATGGCACTTTTTTGAGGATGCTTTAGCTCTGGTTTCACCCTGGTGGGCAGCTCAACCCCACCACAACAGCTCTCTCACTCCTCAAAGGACAAGGAGAAAATGTGATAGAAAAGGGCTCAAGGGTTGAGAGTAGGACCGGGAGATCATTCACCGTCACAGGCAAAACAGACTCAGCACGGAGAGATTAATGTAATTTACTGCCTACTGCCAACAGATTAGGGCAGTGAGAAACTAAAAGCAGACTACAGACACCCTTTCCCCCCTCTCCTGCTTCCCCCTAGTGAGTGGCGCCCAGTCAGTCCATCACACTTCGACTGCCAGAGCTTCTCTGCTCTGCTCTGCTGTGTCACAGGGCAGTGCTGGGCTCTGCTCACCGAAGGCACCCTGCAGCCCTCTGCTCCCACCCCCCTGCCATGTAAGTGCAAACAGCAAGCTGGAAAGAATGAATGGAAATTTTCTTGATAGGTAAGTGTGGAAATATGTAAATGTGGTCCTTCGGCCATTAGTGTGGGAGGCTTTTTTTTTTCTTTTTAAAGACTAGGAAAAAAATCGCACATTGTCTTCTGTCATTTGTGGAGCCTATACTAGCAATGCAGAGTTGTTATACTACTCGTATAATAATTTCTGCTGTGGGCTGCCGGCTGTTGTTGAAGCACATACATCATACACACCTGAATCAGGCTGACTGGTTTTACCTTGTGGGAAAGACCTTTTGTTACCTTTATCTTGCTTATCTTTTTTTCCCTTAACAGTATCAGTGCAAAATAAAGCATACATCTTTCTTCTCGTGAGTAGTTGGAAATTTCTTGCAAATATAACTCAAAGAACAGCTCTTAGGGTTAAGACACCTTATGTCCTAATGTGCACATGTATGTACACGTTTGTATAATACCAACATCTGTGGCATACGTCTGGTTCTCACATACTACATGGATTTGTTTCCTGTGCCATGCAGCAGCATAAGAGGAGATCATCCTGAAACTGGGGATGACCTCAGTGGTGTTTCCTGCTGCAACCCATGGGGGAGGATAAGCAGCAAGGCTTCCTTTCCTTTTTGAGACTCTTGTGCTTGTCAGCTTGGTTTCTTGGTTTTCTTGTTCTTTTTTTTAAAGCATTTAACGTTTCTAGGATTAAACTAGCGTGCTTTGTTGAAAAGGCAGTGAAACACAACATATTCGAGTTTGATCATGCATTGTGTTGGCCAAAACTATTGCTGTAAGGACAGCTTTTTAAGTGCCGTTACAGGATAGGACTGGTGATTGTGTACTGCTTCAGTGATATGTTCTGTATTTTTCAGTCAGTGATTGACTATTATAGATGCATAATGGATATTATCATATACATTGTGAATTAGGAAGATATTGGTTAAAGTACTAACAAATGAGCGAGGACGTTCCCATCAGGACATGTTACAGTGTGCTCACTGCAGGCAAATTTCGGATTTTTATGTCATGCATCCTTTTGATAACCTAAGCTCTTTTTATGCTCTAGTGATAGCTGTAAATTGTTGACCAGAGAGGCAAATGAGTTTTTTTCTGTCTTTCAAAAGGTGTTTGTTTTCTAGTACATCATATAGTATATCATATACGGTATTGAGCTTTTTTTGGAAAGGAATGGATATACTTATTAATAAGAATATTAACAATCGGAGACGTACTCCCCTTACCTCCTTTTCAATGGAGTGGAAGATGTCCTCTGGTTTTCTTATGAGGTTATTACTTCTGGGATCTCAGGAATTGTCCTGACTTGCAGTTTCATTTGTTGCTGTCGTATGCCATCAGATTTAAAGTACTTGAAAAAAATAAATAACGAGATATAATTGAATAATTTGGTGGCATCAGCCCGTATTGATTTAGCGTGCTTCAAGTATTCAGTTGCTGCTGTAAGTAAGAAGACTGTGATTTTATGCTCTGCTATTGTGAATTAACATGTGGTTATTTTTGCAATCCATAGCGAAACTAGAAACTGAAAGGACTGTGCTCAGCATCTGGACGTGGGACACTTACCGTTAAACTGTTGACTGGGAGAACCAATTTCCTTCATACTTTTATTGGTGACATGTTAACTACAAATTCAGAAGTTCAGACAAGGATTTTTGGTGTGGGGGCCAGACTTCAAGCCATGGTGAAAGAGAAACCATCCCATTCTCCTTAAGTACCTTTTAATGTTTTCTGTCTCCTTTGATAGACTGAATTTTTGACAGTAAAAGTGCATACAGTTATATTCAGTTCATCTTCCCTGATCACTTTGTCCCTAATCCTTCAGCTGAGTTTAGTTATGACTTATAACTTCAGCATGGCATTTGGGAAAAATAGAAAAAGTAGTATAAATGTAAATGTGAAAAGCTACAGCTCATTCTGTTTTTGAAACTGTTGGTGTGAAAAGATCTCAACAGTGTTTTATTTAAACAAGGTCTGCTTCAACCTTGATTGACTTGCAGTAAATTGCCTGGTACGAGAGGCAAAAGGAAGTGGATAGAAAAATGGCAATCAGCACCAAATGTTTCACATATTGATTGACAAGCACCAGAGATGTGCTGGAGTAAGATAAATTGGCTAACAGAGCCCATCTTGACAGCTCCTGAGATGGGAAAATTGTTCCTGTTAATTTGCTGCTGGGACCTTGTCATTTATGGGGATATATATTTGAGTGCCTTCTAATGGTGTAAACAAACTTTGGATTCCAAAGTAGCATATTTCAGCTTCAGTTGCTTTAATTCTTCTTTGTCCCTGTATTTCTGAGCTGTAGTTATAAAGTGCCTGAAGATCAAAAAGATGAGAGGAACTGTCATTATTTTAAAGATCCGGTTCGCGCTGCAGTACAGAATGGCACATCCAGGCTATTCTGTAGCCTGTTTGATTTTGCTGGGTTTTTTTTTGCTTTTCAGAAAGGTCTGGAATAGAGCCCTGCAATTGTTTTTAAGGGAAGAATATTTATCCCAATTTTTATTAATTCTTTCTGGCAAATTTAATTGTAGCTGTAATTAAAATATTTCTTACCTTTTTAACATATCTAATTTTGTGCTTGCAAATGCCTTTTAATAAGGTTATAGGTTTTCTTAGTACTGCAAAGTGAAGCTCCCTTTTCCGTGGAGTAGTCTTTCATCTCTGTGATTTCCTTTCATTAAAAGGAAATTTTATCTTTTTAATTTCCTGTACTGCTCTCCCAGTGTGCCAGTAATTATGGTGATACACACCAGTGCTAAAATCGTCAATGGTCTGATAGCTGTTGTGTTGGAATCCACCTCTCTGGAAGCTTTTATTTTGGCTAAAGTCTTTTCAGATGAAGTGGAATTTGAAATAAACCTTCTCATTTCAGAAATCATTATTTTTAAGGGTTTTTTCTTTGTTTCTTTGTTTTGGATTTTTTTGCAAGAAAAGTATGTAGATTGCAGTGTTCATTTAAAGCGTGTCCCACAAACAGTAAATATTTTCTTTTCCTTCATAGTTTTTATTCTGTTTCTTCATTTGGGTCTGTTTTCCAAACTGGACAAGAAGTGGACTCTAGAGAGGGAACTACTCCAAACTTTAATCAACGTTAAGGGTGAACAGAATTTTGCCTGCACTTAAATTGCTCCTTTGCAGGTGGTCTGGTAGTTTTGTCCGTAATCCTGTCTTTGGATGCTTTATATCTTTGCTATTCTATGTCTTCTTCAGGGAATAGACTGCTTCACCAGAAGACATGAGAGGTTTTTAAAGGGGCTAAATAGGCCTAGCTCCATATTAGTGACGGTGTTTCATTTCCCCTTTGATTTTTAACTGCAGTTTAGCTCCAAGCTGTATTTCCAGATCTGAGCTCAATGGACCGTTCTGAATCGACAGCAGCCCCAGAGTTCAAGTCAGTAACAGACTTCTGCTGGGGAAGCTTCTCTCTATGCAAAAGCTTTTTTAGGACTCTAGGGTGAAATCCTGGCTGTGCTAAAGGCAAAAATACAATTTATATCGACTTAAATGGAGCTGAGATTTTACTGTGGTTTGTTATTAAGTTGTGGAATGTTCACTTTTGAAGCAGGATTTCTTACAGGCCTGATAGCTTCCTCTCAGGGCACACAAATGTTCAGTCAAAAATATCATAATATTCGCAGCATCCAGTAAATGTTTAAGGAAAGAAGATGTTAATTTGGTTGCTAATGCAGTAAGGCACAGGGAACATAGGTGCTTAAGCATTTTTGTATTTTGGAAAATCCCTTTGCAGCTTAGATAGCTGCAAAGTCATGCCTTTGGTGTCCTTGTACACCCAACACTTCTACTGCTGTGCTGTGCAAGAAGTACAGGATGAGATCTCGAGATGAAAGAAAACTGTAAACATGAAGGTTATATCATGTAAATGTATTTGTCAGCATCGATAGCAGTGGATAGTTACGGTGATACTTACCTTAGTGCATCTCAGTGTTTCCCAGCACTGAAATGCAGACATTTCCAGAGCGTATCAGAGCAGATGTTCGGCACTAACTCAGGAGCGCGTTGCACACAGATGTAGGGAGAGGAATGTTGTGTTCACACTGAAGGTGTAACTAAAAAGCAGACTTCAATACTAAAAGCAAAATTAGCCAGAATATAGCACTGGCACTGCGATACGGCAGTTTTTTGAATGTACTGTCTATCTTATTTAACCATTTCCACAGTACTGATGCTGTGAAGCCTTGTGTTTGTTTTACATTTGATTGTCAGAAATCTGAGATGCTTTTTCAGCAAGTTGCAAGAAGTTATCACAAATTCTCTGATTGTTACCCAAAACCCATCAGTTAATACTGGCTATGCATAACTTTCATGGAGTTTGCTGAATGGTTAGATCTGAATTTGTTCAAGATAATGTTACTTTTCCCACCTAGCAGTGCTGCCAAGCACTTGAATCACTAATTGTTGAAAGGCTTCTGGAATTGAATGTCTCTAATAGAATTAATGCCAATGACAGACAGGAGGATATGTAATGGAGGTGGCATAAGCATTTGGAATTTGGATAAAACAAGGTAAAGATGAACAGGGGGTGTTCGGATAGTTGAAACAAGTTTTTATCACATAGCTCAGACACTGTCACTGGAATAAAGTTCAAATCATCTATTTGTAGGTTCATGTAAGGTAGTAGATTTCATATGGCTCCTGGTAATTATCCGTCTAAGAACTTATTGTGATCCTTTCATTGCTGAAATCTCCTCTCATGAAAGCATTGCTCTCTATGAGCTGATAAAATTGGTAAATAGTACTTTTTTTTCTTCCCAGTTTACATACTATGAAGTTTCCAAAGGAGGAAATTCAGTCATATGTGATGGTGGCTGTAGATTTTTGGAAAGTTTCTTCCAAATACATCCCTAATTTTAGAGTATTATTTTTGTGCCACAGTTATAACAACTGCTGATGAGTTGTTATAATGTGCTGTCAGTTATAGTTCATATTCTTAGTTCAGTAGAGCCTTTAATAGAGATGTGAAGTTGATGCAAGTTCTTGTGCTTTATGTTCAGCTGAATTTGTGCTGCTTCTCCCTCAGTTTTTCCTGGCTGAATCAGAGGTACGGTGAGAGTTGAGAATACGCTTTGACTTTAGGAGTGATGGGAAAAAATCAGTGAAACAAATTACTGTTTTCCAGCTAGGAAAGTATCATTAAACATATGCCAAGTAATCAGCTTGCTAGTGTAATATGTTCAAGAAGTAAAAGAGTTTTCTAATCTTATTCACTGATGCTTTTCCCAAGACAGCAACAGCTTTTATAAAATGAGGGTTATACCTTTTCATTACAAAATCTAATCTCTCCAAAAGACATTGAACAGCTGCAAAACCCTGACATCTTCTAGTTGTAAATTGTTTTTGTTATTTATCTTTGTTTAACTAAAAAGGGAAGGGGTATCAGATGATTCAACAAGACAAGAACTAAGTGATGTTAGCTTTGGACAGCAGCAAATTATTCCTTTACATGTTAAATTGGTTTACATTATTTTTGAGTTATGACTGTCTACTTATTTTTAATATCTGAATTCTGTAATGCTGATAGCTTTTTTAGATGGATTGCCTGGGAAAATTAATTTAGCTTTGATTTTAATGCTAAAAGCCGCAAGAGAAGTTATTGATTTCCAAGTTAGTCTTACTTTTGTGCATAGATTTTAGTAATGATAGTACCTTGCATTGATTTTCATATTCAAGAACTATAGAAGCACTGGGCTTTAGGAAATACAAACCACACAGAGGTGAAATGTCTTAAGGAACTTAACAATGCTTGCACAAGTTTGCAGGATGTGTCCATAATGAAGTAAAAAAAAATTAAACGGAGCCCAACACTTAATGATTCTTCTTTGTTTTGTCCCTTTTCTTAAAATATATTTCTCTGTGTGCAGAAAATGGGTCTAGTAAAGAAGAAAATGGGTCTAGTAAAGAAGATTTGGGGTTGGACTTGATGATCTCTGAGGTCCCTTCCAACCCCTACAATTCTGTGATTCTGTGAAGATAAGGAAGATACAGTATAATCATATTGAATACGCTCTATCAATCAAAAAAATCAGATTTTTTTTTTTTTTATGGTCATAAAGATCATTGGTCATTTAATTTTTTTCTCTTTTCTATCACGTATAATTCCTCATAAACAATTTCTTGCCCTTTGTCAAAGTGTAACTAGAACTGTAGCAATGCTGTGCCAGAGAGATTTAATGCATTTATTTCGCAACAAATCTAGGTTTATTTCCAGGTTTTGTTTGGAGGCTTTCTTGACTTTTTTTCCCCCCATTATGGTAATCACTTGCGCTACATTTGGCTTCCGTACCACCTGTGGAGGTCTGGCAGCTGTAACTGCTTGCACTCTCCCACAGCACTGCAGGCTGTGTGCTGGGGGTGCCGTGGGGCCTTGGGAACACTGATGCTCAGCTCACGCACTGGGGAACTGCAATGCAATCCTTTCAACGTCAGTGCTCCTTGAAGTGAAAAACTCACCAAATGAAAAAAAATCAGTAACGTTTCAGGGCTTCAGGGGTCTGAGTGAAATCCTGAAGGATAATGGCTGCAGGTAGTCCCGAGGAGCAGAGTGAGCCCCCAAGTCTCCAGCCCCCTGTATGCTCAGTGCATGAGGACAGCACAGCGCTGCGAATGAAGCAATCTTACTTCACAGATGTTTCCCCCTCTGCTTGCAGGGCAAAGCTAGCTCTGTGCTGGTGAAAGCGGTGCAGCTGGGCTCTGCACTACGCATGGCCCTGCGGCTCTGCTCTGAGGAGTGAGACTGACAGATAAACATACCTCACTTTGTGATAGAAATTGGCTTTTGGGGACAGTTCTTCCCTATACTGTGGCTATGTAATTTTCTGTTTTTTCCCATTATCTTCACTCTGTTTGCACTCTTGCTCTGATTTTACACTTTTTGCACAACAGAAGTTTTGAAAAAACTGATCAAGGCACATAGAGTATTGTTCAGTGGGAAGTGGGAAAGATATAAAAATATAGGGTCGGTTTGTCTTCATTAGTTCACTGCTATATAAACCACAGATGATGACCTACTGTATGTAGATCCCTTTGGCCTTCTCTCCTGATTCTTGCAGAGGCACCTTTTTTGCCTTTTCTTCCCTGTATAATATGATGGTTTTTATTTCATTCTTGCTTGCCCTGATTGTCCCTTTTAAAGCAGAGAAATGCCTGTAAGCATCAATGAGCAGGTCTGTGCAAGAATATCAGCCCCATGCGCTAGGAAGACCTTATTTTCTCCTTTGACTCTTGTGAAATAGACAATATGAAATCACTTCTCTTAAAGGCTTGACTGGTTTTGTTTGCTACGTCCAGAGAGACAGGAGCTTCTGAAGCACTGGGAGTGCCTTTCTTCAGGGGTAACTGTCATCCAGGATCCTGATTTATGCCTGTCTTTTTTTGTGATTTTTGAAGCTTGTTTGCCTTACAGTAAAAGTGCAGCAGGAGTTTACGCAAACTGAAATATCTCGATGCTGAGGAAAATGATCACAGGTTGTCAGTACTCTGTCCCTGCTCTTCATGTATACTTCATGTGGGGTTTATCCTATTTTTTGTCTTTCGACTTGAAATGCAGCTTGGCAGATAAGGAGTTAATGGAGCTGCCTTTAGAGCTCTTTGCAGAGGAGTTACCTGCTGGGCAGTGCTGTGCCTGTCCCTCAGCCTGCTGAGCTCTGAGGGCACACAGCTCTCTCCCATGACAACAGCTTTGCCTGCTGGGCCTCCATGCTGACCTCAGTGCACTGAAGTACAAATTCTCTTTCCTCTACAAAAATAATAGATGCTGGTAGCATGCAGAGAATGGATGATTTTTCCTGATGCCTGTTACCTGTAGTAATTTCATCAGATACAAAATATAAATATTTCTTATGCCAGCTATAATGATGTATACTTGATTTAGTAAGTGTGACTCCGCGTGAGAGTGCCCAGCCCATTGGCAGGACTTGCTTTGCACAAATGTTTGAAGGATGTTTTTTTTTTTTCTTGTAAAAAAAAAGCAATTATTCTGGGAGGAATAGGGAGAGTGCTGAATGTGCTGTATCTCAGGAAGGTTTCACCTTCATCAGCTGCCTGCTTAATTTATAGTGCCTTGCACTGCAAAAACATGCTTCTTGTGCTATCTAGTTGTTTCCTGACACATTTAGCAATGTTTCTCGCTCTTTAAAGCGAACTTAACATTGCTGACAATGTAGGTGCTTCATTTAGGATGAGCTGGAAATACAGTCAGAAGCGCACTGTGCTCTGTAGAGTGAGTTGTTGTGCTCATGGAAGCAGGGTCCTGCCCTGTGTTTCGCACACTGCTCCCGTTTGGCTTTCTGGGTTTCCTGAAATAAGGAAAAAAAAAAGGAGGGGGATAAAATCTGCCCCGATTTTTGTAATGCACATCCTAACCTTAAAAGTGAGATCTGTCTAACAGGAGAAGCTAGAAAATTCCACCACAGATATAGTAAGCTTTGAGATTTATGTTTGAGACTCCAGATTTTCTGGTGACAACCTTTTGTATTGAAAAGGATGACTTAGGTGTGTGGGATAGCAGCTTACAGCTTGTGATCTTTACCCTGACACCATTTATGGCAAATGGCTATTTTAAGAGTCTGAATTGAATTCACAGCGTCTGACTCCTAGAATAATGTTCATTTTTGAAAATGATGTATTCCTGCCTAAGTGTATATGGGTAAACATATACATAAATATTAGATAAATATTTATAAAATTATTTTTCCTGAAAGGTGTTATAGATGGTAATACCATACTATATTACAATTAACTGAAGAGGTTGGATAGCAGCTCTTCAAGATGTGTTTTTGTAATGGATATTTACACAGTGCCTGCTCACATGTCAGAATTCTTACATTTCACTCATTTCCATCCTGTGTGTTCCATGCTTCCTCTCACACACCACAGTGGAAAATTAGGGCCGGAGTTTTACACCTGTGGATTTTATTTGTCTCCAAAACTTCACAGATCTTTTGAGTGGGAGTTCAGGGAGAGAAAAGAAAGGAGAGTATGGAGAATGCATCCTAAAAGCTTCAGAAACTGATAAGCAGCCTGCTTCTTTTCTTTGATTGTGTCTCAGATGTATGTATGATGTATGATAATAAGGAAGTGATTGCAAGCAGTAAATTTTCCTTTTGGGGGCGGTGGGGTGAGTGCTGTTGGTGGGTTTTGGTTTCTTACACTAATAGCAATGGCAGCATCCTTTTCCCAAATGCGTTACTGTGATTAAGATGAGCAGAATTGGTATTAGCTGTCTTACAAGTGTCTGGACTCGAGGGCGTCTTCTCTGCAGCGCTGTTGCTGTGCTACACAGTGGGCACACATGGCAGTTTTGCAGTACTAAGCTTGTCACCCGTTCTGACCCTGTCACTTCCTCAGTCACGGACTCCCTGGATAGAGATTGCTGTGCTTTTGGGTCTCGTAGCTAATGGTGCTGTCAGGAACATCACTTAACAGCCTCTTTATATGTAAGTAAAAGGAAATGTCATTCCCTCTAAAACATGAAGTAGTTATTTGAGCCTAGAAACTTGTTTCGGGAAGAACACAAGCAGGATTTGGAAGCCAGTGATAGACTACCTCAGCAATTTCCTCTGCTTCACATGTCCAAACAAGTCACAATGGAAAAGCCCCAAAACCATAATCTCGCTTCTCCTTTTTCAGGCATACCAGAAAATGCCACTAAGGATTATCTGAATTTTGAGACATCCAAGTCAGCAGACAGGGGCCCTAAGAGTTCTCTCTCCTGCTCCTGTTCTACAGTCAGGTTGAGAGTTGAGTGTTTCATCTGTCAAACTAGTATCATTAGATAAATGTTTACTGTACCTTTTTGGACATTCTTAGGAACATTTTAGTTGAATGATTGTGTTAGCTTTAAACTAAATGCTGCATGATGGGACTTCGGGTATCTGAGGAGCTTACATCATTATTTTTGCCTCTGCAATTCATCAATGCATTTTGAATGCTGATGCCCATTATACATATTTCTGTTCCCAGTGTGATAAAACTCTTGGCCTTATTCTTCTAATAAGATCTCTTGCATGCAGTTCTCTCCCTCCTGAAACTCGTCTTCAAACAAGAAGATAGTGACCTTGTTCCTGTCACTCCTTATCACTCTGTCCTGAAACTTTCCAAGCATTAGTAATATCTTATCCATCAGGAGGGGCCTGCTCTTCTGTAAGTTTGAAATTTGGTCTTTATTTGTGCCTTATTCAACCTCTGTCTGTCTGTGAAGCTGTCCTTAATGAGAAGTCTTTCTTAAAAGGAAATCTTCACACCAGTATCTGATCTGCACCCACTCAGCTTTTGTGGGTGCATTGCTGGGGATGGTTGTAAGCCTGTGGCATCATTACCAGCTACAAGCATGGCCTGATTTTTGATTGTTGACTACAAGGCAGATTTTAAGCCTTAGGGACTTAGAGTGGAACTGTAATTGAGGAATGGTTCCATAGAAGATCCTGAGTTGATGAAGAGAGGTGTGACACTGTTAAAAAGAAAAAATGGAAATAACTCTTTGTTGTCTACAATAGCATCTTATGTGGGGGAGAAAAGAAAAGAAATATAAGTGATGATAAAGAGAGTAAAAGAGAAAAATATAAAAAGAAGGCCCTTGCAGAATGAGATGTCGTGTAGCATGGAAGTGCAAAGGTATCCAAAATCAGAAGCCCTCCTGAAGGAGAGCTATCAAGGTTTTATTTCACTGAGAAATAGTATTAATGTCAGGAGAAAGTAACGAGGAAAAAAATATAAGGAAAAGAAAGTGGAGGGGGGGGGGGAAGGGGAGGGTGTTTGATTGCTTTAGTTCAAAATATTGTATTCAGTATCTTTCTGTGCTATTTGTGTGTTTATGCAGTACAACCATACATGTGAAGAAGTGGTGTCATTTTTTCCTATTGAAATTGTAACACAGCAGCCTCTAGACTTTGTTTTCCCTTTTCTAGCATTTATATCTGTTTTACATTTCTTTGGGGATATGACACAATTACATTACTGTTGTCAGTAGAAGTAAGTATCCATTACGTAGGGTTTCTGTCAATGCACGACAAGATAAAAATCTTATTTATAGAAGCTTTATAATATTAGTGTTTGAAGAGTAGATATAAATTGTACCAGCTTCTGTTTTACATTATGGATGTAAATTCTGAAGACTGAGGTTACCATCTGTATCACAGGATATTTTATAGTACAGTAGGGTAATGTGAGACTCGTTGTGAAATGAGAGGAATTAGAATCATTTTGAGAAACAGAAGGTTTCAAAATACGATTGTGAAGGTATCTGCAGACACAGAGCAGTTCTGACAAGAAGGTCAGATTTCCAAAACTGATAGAGCTCGGTCTGTTCAGTAACACATTGAATTTATTTGACCAAGAAATTAGTATTCAACAGGATTAATCAAAACCATTATTTCTATCTTAAGAATATATAGTAACTAATAAATTGTATTTATTGTGCTTTTTATAGCCTAATTACAAACATTCACTTCTTTTCAGTAATTTTACAACCAATCCTTCAGCTGTGGTCCTGCAGAGAGTTACCCCTTAGACTCATTTCCCAAGGAAACAAAACTGAAGTTCTGCACGTGCCTTTCTGTTCCTCTTCAGTAATTTTTCTGTTCATTTTTTGTTAACTTGTACAGAAAGATGGATGTTTTAAGATATTTCTACATGTTTTAGGGAGTAGGGGAGAAAGAGCCGTAGAGGGAGAAGCAGCACTGCAGGAGCCCAACTGCCATAGCAGGAAAGGCTGTGGTGGCAGTTCAATGTCAAATAGACACCAGAAATCAACTTCACATACCCCAGCCACGAGAAAAGCTTTAATCACATTTGGCAGTTTATTGGAAAATTTAACCACAGTACGGATTGGCAGTATGATGCTTGGCTCACAGGCATCTGTGTTTTTCAGTTAACAGGTGCTTATGGACAAATCTTCCTTAGGAGGCTGCTTTGGCCAAAATAAAAAAACAGAATACAACAGTGTAAGAACTTCATACCTGTTGTTTGATCTAAGCTACAAACAGAAATGTCCTAGTTGGAAATGTTACCTTGTCTTCAGGGATTAGAGCTGTATTGTTTCATGAAGCAATGCAGTCAGCTGTGCGTTGTCTTTGGTGCTCTTTCATTTGTCTTGATGTATTCTGCAAACGTGTACCTAAGTTTCTTTAAAGTATGTCCTGAGGTTTGCACAGAGGGCAAAATCTTATTTCATCTCATTGCCTCTCGTGCAGTATTATCAGAACAGAGTTAATGCATTTCCATATGACACAGTAAATGAAGATTCTGAGTATATGAAGTTTCTTCTTTTAACTTCATAAACTTGAAGCAACACCAGAATATGTAAGAATTAAATACACAGTGTGTACACTGTGTCACATTCCTATCTAAGGTGTGTCAAACCTCAGCCTTGCTTCTTGTTTCCTACACATTGCAAATAAATGATTTGAAACTGCTTTTTCTCTTCTGCTTCCTTGGTTGTTTAGAACATGTGCTGTAGACTTTCACAAGAATGGCACAATCGTGAATAATAACAGTAATTATTCATGTCATCAATATTAGAATTATTTCTTGGTAAATGCAAGTCTGCAAGGAAAATATTGGGTACATATTGAATGTATTGCATAAAAGAAGGTAGATAGGAGTTGTTATCAAGTAGCTTAAACCAATTTCTGCCTTGTGATATCTTGGCCGTTTGGTCTTATCATCAGTTTATCCAGAGGTAAAAATGCAATGAAAACTAAGCATAATAGTCCTTTGCCTAAATCCAGCTGGTTTTGTTACTTAAAATTTTTTGAAGGTAAGAAAATAGTTTGTGCTGCTTGCTGGTGTCAGTCAGTGAGAGCTTTTAAATTGCCTATGGTTACTTTCCAATGATTGCTGGTTTTTATTTTTATTTTTTTTTAATCCTAATGAGATAAACCTTAATGTAATTTGTACAAAGAGTGGTGTTCTTGCTTTCAGAAATGAAGGAGTAGCTAAGGAGAAAGATAGCATGCATTTGCTCTGCCACTGTTTCTTTAAAAGTGGTGGAAGTCAGAATGCACCATTTCAAATAGTTTTGCTGCATTTTAACATTTGTAGCTCACGTGCAGCAGATCTCTCTTTGCCTCACAGACTTTGGCAGGATCACAGAGGTCATTCCTGTGTATAAATTATTCATGAATGATTCCTCCAGTGCTCTGAATAAACTTGTAAAAATCAGAATACTTGTTTCTCTTATTCCTTTCATTCCTAAAAGCAGTAATATTCAAATGGGCATTGCACAAAAAAAAAGAAAAAAAAAAAGCTGCCTTCATTTTGCGTGCATTTGATGGATTGGATTGATATCAAGTTATGAGAGGAAAATTCACAGAAGCAAAGAGTGAATAAGAATTTGTTTTCCTTTTTTTTTTTTCATTACGCTCACTGCTGATCTTTGATCCCTGTGTCCTCTTTCCCAGGTCGTCCCATTCCACCTACATCCTCGTCTAGCCTTCTCCCATCTGCTCAGCTGCCCAGTTCTCATAATCCTCCACCAGTTAGCTGCCAGATGCCATTGCTAGACAGCAATACGTCCCATCAAATCATGGACACCAATCCTGATGAGGAGTTCTCTCCTAATTCATACCTACTAAGAGCATGTTCAGGGCCACAGCAGGCATCCAGCAGTGGTAAGAAAAATTGCAAACATATGGAGTTTGTTTGTGATGTGTTTGTTCTCGTTTTATACATTATTTTTCAAATGTGTTCTTTCATCACCTGAAAATTAAGAGTGTGTATGGAAATGAGGCAAACAGGAAATCATAGTTTCATTTCACTGAAACTTTTTTGAAAACATACTATATGTTTTTCTATTTTTTTTTTGTAGAGATCTTTTTAATTTAAGTGTTATAAGCAGTGTAAAATTATTACTGAAAGCTTGTCATCTAAGAAATTTAGTTTTCAAAGTATGTTTCCTGTAAAAGAGATCTACGCACAGTGGTCCTTTAGGTCCTTTATTCTGCACAGGCTAAGCCAACACCTAATATAGTGATGAGGTTCTGTATCTGGAAATGTGTTCCTTCTGCTATTGTCTGTGTGTTCTTGCTTTAGAATCTGGTTCTGTACTTTCTGTGTTAACTAAAATCCTGATGTTTTCAGCAAAATACTTGTCATTCAGTCTTCTGGTTTAAAATATTTGCAGTTCTGCTATCAGCCATATATTCTGTAGTTCTTAGGGTTTTCTTTCCTTCTCTTTCTGTTTCTTCTTTTTTTCTTATTCTTTAAGCAAATGCCTTATTTAATTTTGATGTTGAAAAACTGAGAAATGAAGATGCAATTTTTAATTAATTTAATTCTTTTTAGAATTATAAGCAAAGCAAAAAGAGGCTATTATTTTTTGCTTAATTTTGAATGCACTTACTGGTCTGCTCAAGGTCTCTCTTACCTTTAAAAGTACAAAACTGAACAGTGTAGGAGACACCACATAGCATGGAACTTTTTGCCTCTGTGGATACATAAAGTGGATTTAAATTATGCCCTGTAAATATTGGCTGGTAATGAGCAGTGGCAATAGGAGGAAATGAGCAGAAGTTGAAAAATAAAAGATTCAGAGTGGATAAGAGATAAAATATTTCCCTAAGTATTGAACAGGTTTCCTAGGGAGGCTGTGCAGTCCCTGTCATTGGATACTTGGAAGAACGGGTTGGTTAAAATCCTGAGCTATCTGATCTCAGAGCTGTCCCGCCTTGGCACGAGTTTGGCCTACAGACATGCTGTAGTAACTTCCAACTTGAACTGTCCTTTAACTCAGTAATCCTTTTGCTAAGTAAGATATTTTTAAATATCATCTGCAATAACTATTATTATATACATTAAAAGGAATTATAATTCAGATATTGACCATGTTTCCTTCCTCGGTCTCGAGGTCTGAGGGTGTAAAATGTGAAAACTGTATTTTTGCTTTTTTTTTAGAGAGATTTGGGATGATCTCAAGAGATGCGAGTCTCCAAATCTCCAATTACAGAAAGTTGGAAACTCATCAGTAACTATAGAAATTATGTAGAAATATAGAAAAATGTGCATATGTAGGTAAAAAATATTCTATTTTTAAGTCACTGTAGATAACTAAAAAACTTAGTACTGTCTTAGAAACCGTCAAGAGTCCTTTGAAGGATTCAGCCATTTGTGAGTAGTTGTGATCTATTTGATGACATAGTTTGCATTTTGCTCTCTGTGAAACCTGCCATTATCATGGTTATTTGTCGTTACTAGCATTGTAAATTGTTGTTTGAAAGACAGTACATGGGGACTGTGAAGAAATATCAGAATGGCATCGTGAAACCAAGTAGTAGAGCAGTAAAATGGCAGAAGAAATTCAGAGCAGAGCAAAGTGACACTTGTGGAGAATGCGATACTTGTTCACCAGTTGGTGATGAGCCACCCTGAGCATGGAGCGAGTTCTCAGGGACAAGCATGCGTTGTCTTGTAGCTCAGGAAGGAATGAATTTGAGTGATGAACAAGGGGAAGAAAAAAAGAATAAAACTGAAAACAGAGAATGTTGTTTGGCCAACAGATGTGATATTTATCAGTTTACAAAGCTTTAAAAGGCAATGGTAAGGGAGACTGAGAGAGATATAATGAGGACTGCTTGGTAGAAGAAAATTGCAGTTAGGTGATAGAGACTGGAGACCTGGAGAATCCCTGAACACTGAGTACTTGGTGTTTATAGCTGCAGCCAGAGACCAAGCATGGCTTTTCTTCTGCAGTCAAATGAAGCAAGCTGTAGTAAAAGAACATCTGAAAAGTTGATGGAAGAGCTCTTTGTGTTTCATTTTAAATGCTATTCATTGTTTCTTTTCGCACACGTTACTACGGCTGACACAAGGAACCTTTTCAGCATGCTCAGATATGCTTTCATTTGTTTATGAATAGCTGAGTTGTTCATTCTGTGCTTTAATATTTTTCCCCAAAATAGTCAGTTTTCTTTAATAAACACTCATAGTATATTGTGGCTTGCTTTTAGTTTTCAGGGCATAGAAAAAAAGCATAGTTGATTAACATTTGGTGTATTTCATAGCACATGCTCTTTGGATTTAGTACATCCTGTAGAAACCTATCTGTATTTGTCAGGTAGGTACTTTGTTTCCTTTCAAGAGTTTATAAGAAAATACTGCAGACAGTGATATGCAGTTCAAATTGGAAAAGCTTACCTTTTTTGTCTCATTATTCTTCCTGTAAGATTTTCAGAGTAGCTTATACATCTTATAGAAATGTAGACTGTAGATTTATTATTTTTGTATTTATATATCCGTTATTAATTTATATTATGGGCTACGTAAATTTAGCAACATCCTCTAGACATTTAGAAGATAGATAAATATTTTGTTTAAACTTGGATTTGGGTTAAAAATAAATATTCGAAGACATATAGATTCTCAGTTTAGATTTCGGAAAATCTTTGAGCAGTAGTAGATGCTAGCCATCACTTTCTGGGTTCTTCTTTTTAAACAATTCTATCACAGTCTTCAAAGTGCATACTGAAAAAGAGATATTTGCAGAAGACTTCTGCTGATTTCGTTGTATAGGTATCCTGTTTGGCTGATTGTGCACTTATGGTTGCTTCAATCTCTGCAGTTATAGGCTAACTACTCAACGAGTTTGAGTCATCTTTAATATGAGGTGATAGTCATCCATATGTATTGCCCTGTGCCCTTTGCAATAGCCTAGCAATCTACCTACGTGGATCTGGAAAAAAACCCACAAAACTATTCAAATCTTCAATCAAATGAGCAATCTATTGTTGGTATTATGAAGGTCTTTAATCTACAATAAATCTTTGTTAGAACTCATCAGAGCTTCTAGTTTGAGAGAAATGTGATTATAGCGCTCTTAAAATGACATTACATCATTGGGGTGATTGGTTTATCATTTGGAGAAGCGACATCAATCATAACTAGCATAACCACACAGCAAATGAATTCAACCTTTCTGCTGCTGAACAATGACACAATAATTGCTCAAAATCAAACTTAAAATGAAATCAGAAAATGCACTTTCTTTAAATATGATGTTAACCTAATGGAATATGTTATTAAAAATCATGTTTGAGGAAATTCTGTGTAATTAAAAATATGTGAAAATGTATTCCTTTTTTCCTCTCATTAGAACCTGATTTTAGTTGCAGAATCATTTTCTATGCAGCAGATATTATGCTGTTTTTAATTGAACTCCCATCACTTACATTCCTCTGCTTGTATTTCTTAATATAATATGCAGAACAATTATATTTGATGAAGGACAAGAGGTTTTTGAAAGCTGGTGCACCTGCTGATGGTATTTTGAAAAATACAAATATTATAGAAGATAATGAGACCTTTTACACATGGAAAGTTAGGTTTTTTTCCTTTTAGAAGAAGGTCAATTCCTGACACACCATTTTCTAGGATGGTTTCTTAGAGCTTACAGTAAGAATAGGTTTTTTCTTCTCTGTGTATTCATTCTACGTATTTTCTTTCTAGCAACGTAAGGTGACTCATCTTGTTAGAATGCCACTGTAATGGCTTCAAGTGCAATACAATAGAACAGACTTTTAAATCATACAGTGAAAAAAAAAGATAAGGGTTTTTGTTGCCAGCAGCTTTGCTTTCATATTTTCATGTAGTGCTATTAAACCTTATTTTAGAATCCCAACAGAAAAAAATACATATTTGTTTGTTTTTAACAAAGGTATAAAACACCTAGATTTTATCTCTTCACACAGTAGTTATTGACTAATGGATCCATAATTAGATACATTCATCATCTTCAACCATTGCAACAATGGGAAAGTAGATGCAGAATGGGTTTTGGAATGTTTTGAATTTGGGAAAAAGATGCATCTCTAAAACCTGAGAGTGTGCATTAGGCATTGTCATGATTTCCAGGAAGCTATGGAAGTTCAACTAGAAGGGCAGTCAAGCATAGTTTTTCAGTGTTAACATGTCTTTGTGGCTTAATGACAGTACTATATAGATTTGGCTTAGTGTAACTGTATTTGCCTGCAGACTTCTTTGGGTGCTACTTAGAAGATGGTTTGCTTTGAGTTTTTCACAAGCAGTTATTGTCATCAAGGGGAGGGAAATGGGGAAATAAGTTGGCTGCAGTGGCTCTTATTTTGTGTTGTCGGTGAGTTAGAATTGAACTGAAATATGATCAGTCCCTTATGTTTATGACCGCAGTACTTTATTATGTAAAATACTAATATTTGTTACATTCAGTACAAATATCTAAAAGGATCTCCTGCAGTCAACCTGACAATAACTTTTTATAGGATTTTGTAATTAGTCTGTAAGTTAATTCATAGAAACCATCTCATTGCAGTATGTTAAAAAAATCTTTACTTTTCCTTTTCCTTTTTTTTTTTTCTTTTTTTTTCCTGAAAGAGGTCAGAACTTTCATTAATACACTGTAATTGGTGGTTTTATTTGAGATCCTGTGCTGGGAGTGCTTGGAAGTATGTTTTCTAGCTCTCTACAGTCCAACATCAAATAAACATGTTTCCAGTTTCTGTTGTATAATGCAAACCCATACAGAAAAAGTCATCTCTGAAAAATAATTGAATCCTATAGAAAAAATAATTACTACTTCTGATGGTTACATATCACCCCTAACTGAATGGAGGAAGTGGTTTCTGTGCCTGCTCATTTACGGGATAGAAAATAAAGTAGCAACAACAGAAATCTTGGATCCTTAGCTGAGTTTTTTCCTTGCAAAAAATGGACTTTGGCTTACTTAGAGACTAAATGAAAGGGTTTGGAGATCTCAGTAGGCAGCTCCTTCATCTTTCTGCCAGAAAGACGTGGGTTTTAACTGTAGATAAGAAGCCTAGACGTGCGTAGCTATCCCAGCATGAGATCCAGTTGCTGGGTTGCTGGAAGAACTATTCCACAATTAAGTGGGCTCAGCATAGAGACCATTCAAAATTCTGACAGGAGTCTCACAAAAGGGAAGCACAAAGTCTGGCTGTGCTGAAGTGCACCTGGGGACACCAGGCTAACCGTAAGCCAGCAGCGTGCCCACAGCAGCCTGGTCTATGATAGGCAAGCACTGGCGGTGGGTTGGGTTGGGGAGGAGATGCTTCTCTGCCCAGCCCAGCTGTGATGCAGCTGGAACGCCAGCTGTGCTGCTGACCCCTGGTAATAGAGAAGGGGTCTTAGTGCCGTGAGCCCAGAGCTGGGCCACCAAGGTGAATGTGGGCTTGGTGCAGCTGATGCACCAGGTGAGGCTGAGGGGCTGGGACTGCTCAGCCTGCAGGAGAGAAGGCTGCGGGGGAGCTTCCCGATGGGCAGCAGTGCCCAGCAGGGAGGGCCAGGAGCCAGGCTCTTTGCAGCAGTGTCCGCTGACACAAGGAAATGGGTACAAGCAGAGATACAGAAAATACAGTTTAGAAATAAGAAATTGATGGTGGTTTTTTTGTTTACTTGTTTGTTTATTTCATCATAAAGGTAAACAAGCACTGCCCTAAACTGTTTTGTCCTGGTTTTGTTCATTTCAATCTCTCGCATGGCTTCTGAGGTCGCATGGGGGGGAACAGAAATGGAGAAGAAAGATTTCAGTCTTCTTCACTGTCACTTTTCTGTTGTAACAGCTGTATGCATTTGTGGAGAGTTTGGCTGGTGGCATGTCCTCCTGAAGCTGCTTTCACAGTGTATCATGTTGGACTCTGCTAAGCTGTGTGTAGGTCAGCTTAGCTTAGGTGTAGGTTCCGTGGAGGCAGTTAGGATTGGGCTTTTTTATTGGTATTTCCTCATACAGATTCTAATCTCTACCTCTGAAAGGTAGCCTGGAATTACATCTGTGTATACAATTATATTCGCATGGAAATACCATAAGCATTCTTTTTTTTCTGATGACATTTTACAGCAAGTTACCAAAAAAAATGTTGCAGATATTTTAATTTCTATTTACAAAATAAGAGGAAATTATGTATGTTTGGTTCATCATCACTGTTATGAACTCTGTACTATAGACTGTCTTTCCCACTCAGTACCCGTGGCTGTTGTGTGCTGTCCCTGAGGTAGAAGAAAGCATAACTAATGTCAAGAATTCTGTCCTTAGTGCTCCAGTGGATGACAACGACCAATAAAGATTTTCTTATTACAGTAGGTGAGGTTGAACAGAAGCTAAAACCTGTTGTGTTCTCAGTGTTTACACTTGAAGAATGGATCCTAGCTTTCAGATTTTAAGCAGTAGTCGTCTTCTGTATTTGTTGTTTTGAACCAAGGTTTTCGTTAGCCGTAAGGTCCTTACATATATTTGTATATATACACATATACACACACACATTGTTGTTTTCAGTGTGTTTTAATACTTTATTTCTCTGAATCCTTAACGTCTGCTCATTTTAGTTCTGTTTCATTCCTTCAGCGCCGTGTCCAAATTCACAGCCATGGGCTGGAATTAGAGGTGGAGGAGTAGCACAATGTGTGCTTTCACATTTAAACTGGAGAGTGTACTTTCTCTTAAGTATCAGCTCCATGTTGCTGCAACTATTACTGATATTATTGCTGTTGCTAATCTGTGTAGCATATGTTGACGATGCCAGCAGATGTCTGAACTTCAGCCAGAACTTGATTCAGACTCGATTCTAGCTATTAGATTTTGCATATTAATTTATGAATTTGTAACAGACAAGCAAATCTCGAGCAGAAGGTTGTAAGGTAATTAAAAAAAAAAAATACTATAAAAGCAATAGAATTGATAATTGTTTCTAATTCTATCACTCCTACATTCTTAGGCTCCATCATGGTACTGAGAGCTGAAGAGATTATTCTTTGCTGTTTTCACTTCATTTCAGTGTGATGCTGGTCGATGTGTAAAACTGTCAGCCTCTGTCTTGTAATAGCAGCAGCACAGAAAAGCAGTGGCAGCAGTAACTCTCCAAGGTTTGCTTTCGCTGATAGCTCCCTTAATGGCTGGGGAAGAATTCAGATACTACAGCCAGACAGGCCTTGGTTTTTCTCACTACCAAATCTTCTGTCCTGTAGCAACTAGTCTCAGGTCACCGATAAATGTCACACATTTGAAATTTAAACTCTGAATATTCTTGTTCCATGCCATTGTGCCTAGGCCTGGTACCTTGCTTGAGAGCTGAAAGGTCCTGCTGTTATAATTACACATCTCCCTATTCCCCATGGTAAGTCTGACAGTTGTTTGTGTTCAGGTGGGGCATTTTTTCCTTTATTTGTATGAAAAACCCAAATCTATAATGGTTCTTGTTAGTACTCTCTGCTGTTAGCTGTGTTGCATTGGAAATGATCTGGCTTTATAATAACATTGCCTTCTGATACAGTTTTAGTCTTCTGAAACTATACTTCCTTTCTTATGGGCAGTAATGTAGTTATAACAAATTTCATGGTGGTTTCTGCAGCTGTTTAAATGGAAAGGCAACATTTAGAAAGCATTTCACATTTTTAACTGTCACCTGCACAGTTGGGTGGCTGATTGAAAGTGATGAATCAAGCACGTGTAAGCCATGTGTGCACATCAGACTATAGAATCAAAAGCCTAACACTTAGACTGTGATTTTTTTTGACAATTATTTGCAATATTTGTACACAGGATGTTCTGTAAGTTTTTTGGTTGCTTTTTGTGTGAGTTGTTATTTTTGTTTGGGTTTTATTTTTGTTTTGGTACTAACAAAAAGTTGCATCGATCCATCCTTTCTCCTTATGAATCCAAGTATTGACTGCTAGGAGCATCTTAAAGGCAAACAGACAGTCTTCATCTGAGTCAGTATTCCGTCCATGGATTTCCTCATTTTGATGAGGCAGAGCTACACGCTTTGGGTGTATGTGCTTTATTGAAATTGTGATTGTTTCTAGCAGTAAATAATTATTTCTGGTTATGGAGTTACTTGAATAGATTTACCCATTTTAATATGCTTATAAATATTAGCTTTACATAAGACAAATCTATAAATATATATCATTTCTTGGCCAGTTATTATCATCTCTAGAAACTGAATTAATATTAAGCATGATTTAATCAATAGAAACTAGGAATTATTTTTTTTCTTGCAGAGGATGTTCAACCTTAAGTTAAAAAGTACAAAAAGAGGGAGAACTCAGCACGTCCGTGGAGAAAAACTGCTCAGTGCTTATTAATTATTCTATTATCTTTTTTTTCCCATTCACACCTCTCTCTTTGCCTCACAGTTCTCACAAGCATATCTTTTGTATCCCTTCTGCATAAAAGGAAAGAAATCTGAACTCTGCGTTGGCTCTGTTTACCTGCAGCAGCCATACTGCCCTCTGGTCGTATTTGCACTAAAAGGGTTTGTAGATAGAGCTTTGATGAAACTCTCTACTGAAAACGGAGCTCTCACCAGCACAATGTTCTCTCCTGTTATTTCCTAATCCAATTCCTTCAATAGACTAAGCAATATTATGAAGAGGACGCGACGCCTTTGCTTGCATTATTGCATCTTATTTTGTAGACTAAAATTTTGTCTTTCGCACAATCTCAACTTCAGCAGCAAACTTGTACAGCTTCTTTTACAGTATAAATGTGAGGAGGATGTAGTTCCTTCATTAAACAGCTGCTCTATTTTGATTCAGATTTACAAATGTTTCCTTTTAGAGGGACCATGGTGGAGGTGCACGTCATGGGGTTGATTTTGGGAGGCCAGGTAAATGTTCTGAGAGTTTGATGTGGTGGGATGCCTTCAAAGGTGAGCGCTGCATTCCAGCTTGGTTCTTGTCTGTGGGGCTGCCCTTAGCTTGCATCATGCCTGTGTACAGCTGGTTTACACAACCCTAATGGTTCAGAAACAGAGAGAGTTTGCTCAGTGTAAGTCTTGATGTGGCCAGTTCCTTTTTATTGCATACTGAACCTACAGATGAGAGGTTATTTTTCTCAAATAAATTGATCAACCAAAGAATGTTGGCTTCTTTTACAAATGTATGTCAGTTATTTTTCTGCCAGATTCTTCCACTGAAAAGCTGAAGAGTTTATGTAAGATTTGGCTACTGGCCTGAGTAAATGCTTACTTTTTCAGATATCTCAATATCGTGGCATGGGGGGAATCCCATTCCTTTTTGCCAGCTCCCCAAATGTTTCTACTGTTCAATCTGTGGCATTCACAGATGAGTGAAATTATATTTCTATGTACCATTTGTTTGGATTTCGGGTTTTCTTCCAGTCTGTAGCAATGCTTGCATTTGCTCCCAGTTCCCTGAGTTGTTTTTATTGCAGTGACCTTTTCAAGCTATGTAGGGTGCTGTTTGTCATTCAGATCTCCTTTGTTCCCTACCTCACCCCACCAATATGTTGCCTCGCATGTCACTCCTTCGCTGTTGCTCCTTTCTGTTTAATGCATTTGTGCTGGATGTCACAGGGCTGTAACAGTGTGATTTTCAGTAATTGAGCTTTTCTCTCTTTTTACCGAGGTCAGGTCTAACAATTTGTGAGATAAATAAATAGGTACACATGAGCAGAAACATGATGATATATTTATGTTATAGAGATGTATCTTACGTACCTGGAATCTGAAGAAAAGAAAAAAAAGTATTTCTATAGAAAAGAGAATTGGTAACTTAATATGGAATTTGTGTTGTTTTGAGAGGACTCCTTGCCCTTGATGATCTGTTGATTTCAGAGCAATAACTAGAACACTTTAGTGTGGTTATAGCACTCTACACATACCAAAATCCCAAAAGCCAGGAGTCTTACCCTGCACTGTGGTTTTCTCACAAATCTACCAAAGGAGGACTTGCATTCTCTGAACTTACCATGCCCTAAATCTTCCATTGTTAGTACAATTAGAGAGGTTTGGTATTGTTTCAGTAGTACTCAGTAAGAAAAAGACTTATGACATTGTTATTTTGAAACGGCTTTGTTGGTCTTAAAACTCCAAACCCAGGAGACAGTTGTTGGTGTATGGTGGTGATGGTTCGAGGCCAAATAGCCAAATAGTTTTTGTGATGGTAATTTAATCCTTCCTCTGAAGAACTGAGTTTACTTCATTGTTAACAAGTCTGTGATTTTCTGTTTTATGTTAAGTTTCCAGAGATGAAAAAGCAGAGAGCAACTGTGTTGTAGTTATTTTGTCACAGATCCTGAACTCACTGCCAGATGAATTTCTCTCTTCTAGTGCTGCTGCATACTTTGCCTAAGGTGTCTTTAACCTTGGGCATTTCATCCATTTGTGTGTCATTTCTAAATGAGTAAATCCGGTAAAATACAGTCAGAGCAGTGCAGGTTAGTCAAATGCTAAATAATAGAGGTAGAAGAGTAACCCATTTCTTCCTGTCTCTTTTCAGAAAATGGTACAAGTTTTCGTATGACTGGAGTTTATACAGATGTATATAATAAAGAGAGAAGTCTCAACTGCTAGTTCACGTGATTTGGACAGAACTCAAAAATATGGACTTTAGTGTTGCACTGTGAAATAATGAAATCTATAGTTTACAGTCTGAGTTTAAATTATTTTTTCCACTGAAATCAGTGGGAGTTTTGCACACTGAACTGCAGACTAGCTCCTCAGTTAATGCACACTGTAGTGAGGCGTGAAATGATCTGCCTAGGAAAATACAGGCTTCAAGCATTTTGTTTATCTATATTCTCACAAACATGTAGATAATTGTTTCACTCATTACAGTTCTGTCTGTAATAAGGGATAACAAACATGATAAGGTGTAAAATGAGTGTGTGAGTTCTGGTTTCTGAAAGCAGAATTTACGAAGCCAAGTGAAGGGAGTTGAGGAGTGTTGGAGCTCAGGTCATAATGACGACTTTAAGTTATTCTATTTATGTTGGGAATGAGAACTGGAACAGGAAGGAAGAGTACAGAGAGAACCAGACTGCTTGGGAGAAAAGGATGGATTTCAGAGGCAGAGTTTATGATTTGAGACTGATTTGCAGACACGATGAGTTTGTAGAGACCAGTGTGTGAACAGAGAGCTGATTGGTATGGATAGGGGCTGGGAAGGGAGAGTATCTATAAACCTAATCAGAGGAAAAGACTGCAGAAATTTGATAGAAACCATTGTTAAAAGGCATAAATGTAGTTCGTCCACACCAGTAGAACAGCCCTTTCCTCCAAATCATTTATAGAGAATAGCTGTATAATACCAGTCATCAGAAGTAGTCATCCAGAAACACATGGATGCACACAAAACTTACTTCTTCACTCATCACTTCCTCTAAATATCTTTTTCTTTCATTTTCTTTCTCTTTGTTGACAACTGGAAAGATTCCATATTCTCCATCTTTGAATTCCTCTGAGACCATGCCGAAAAAGTAAATGCATTAGATAACCTTGTGTCATTTTCTTGCATTTTTTTTTTAACAATTTCCATTAATAACCTGCTGTCACAAAGCAACTGGTACTGCTTCACAGCTCCTTAGGATGGCAGTTTTTTCTGAGGAGGCAAAGGGATTGCTCACTGAGACCCAGAATCCCAACAGCGTAGCCAGCTCCTCTGGATGACATGAAGTTGAACTGTTCAACAAAGTTTAGATCGCTACTTCTTGATGTTTAGCATTTCAATTTCTTTGAGCCAGTTAGTGCTGGTGAAACCTGCTGGATCAACAGCCTTTGTGTTCAGTGTTTTCATCTGAGGGTAGTATAGGATGGCTTAGAGAACAGTACTTTCTTTATATGATAGGAGATTTGGATCAAAATTCAGTTGATTTGATGCTTGTTCTTTCTGGATTTCTTTTGTTTGTTTTTCAGGTTTTTAGCAGTGGTTTTGTGGTCTGTTTTGTTTGTTTTGGTTTGGTTTGTTGTTTTTTTTTTTTACCATGATACTGAAATACATGCATTAAATGCAATGTCATCTTTCTGGGAATCTTCATCTAGAACTGTTTTTAATAACCAGTCCGTTAGGTTGAGTTGATTAACAAGCAAGTACATTGCAGCTGGTTCTTTGCAGGAAGTAATGCCCTAGCCTGCTGACTTCTATTAAAAAGATGTTCAGCAATGCCACCATTGGGTGGTATTGCACTCAGTTTGCGCAAAAAAATCTGTGGTTTAATTATTTTGGATTTCCAGAAAATCCTCTCAGGTTATTTTGTAAGAAAGGATTTGAAAAGTTTGAGAGTACTGTAGTGAAATTGTATCGTTTCAGCCCCTCGTTCAAATAGCGTTATCAAATAAAAGGAAAAAAAAAAAAAAAAAAAAAGCTTTTCTTCAAATAGTTTCATCCACTCTCTCCTCTGTATTTCCCAGCACCAGATTCAGCATCTTCCCCCACCTCCAGTCTGAACACTTGTTAGGTTTCTGTTCCTATTTTAGGATAAAATTATCTTCTCCCCGCAAAGCAAGCCTGGCACACATGTCACAAGCAGGAGTCGCTTCCCATTGCAGCCTAACCACAAGAGCAGCAGTCTGCCTTGCTGGGCAGCTGGGTTCCTATAGCCACTGCTGAGCTCTGTATGAAAGCATAGCCATATGTGCAAGTTTTGATACTTTTTCCATTTTCAATTTGTGTTTTAAAATATGTTGAGGATATGAGGTACTGTTAATTTCATAACGTTATGTGAAAGTAGCTAAATATCCCCGTGAGTAAAATCCACAGCAATGGAAAATGTGTTGGGCATTGCTTGGCCATCACACAACTCGTAGCACAGACCTGCCTGCTCTAATTGCTTTCATTCAAATAAAGATAACATATTTTCTCACTGTTCTTCCCAGGTATTTATTTTATCATTATTAATCTGTATTAGTAGATCGTGGTTAAAGACTCTAATGATTCCTACATGGTACAGTCTTGTTTGTACCCTGTTCATCAAAATTCAGGTAATTAAACTGCTTTCTCACTTTTATTTTATTCTTAAATTTTGTTTGAGCCATTAACTCCTGTCTTAATGCTGCTTTAGCACTTTTCTGTATGACAATCTGTTTTACAATTGCAGCATGTAAACCAACGCAAGAATGTGTGTAGCTCTATTTTCATTGCTAAGCAATGTGGAGCATTAAAATTAACTTGGGTGTTGTCATCGCTTACACTTTATGAGTGATCCAAGTCAGAATACTGGCAGTTATTATATGATCTTGATGTAAACCTTAGAATTTTTGCATACATTTGTATGCCATGGTTCTTTAGCTGAAAATGCTAAAAAGTTAAAGCATTTAAAAAAAAAAAAAAAAGTGAGCTGAAAATAATGGAATTATAAAATCATACTAATAATTTTGTGGTTACCCACTTCGAACATTATATATTTAGTCAAGCAGATGCAGCTCAAGATCCTTCAAGAGATCTGGGATCTGTGATACAAACTTCCCTGAGTTACTGCAAGACTTGGTGTCATTCCTCTTGATCAGGTGGCCTCTCTTCTCTTCTTTGAGAAACATGGCGGATGTTGCATTGGGAATAAAATCTTCCCCATATTTGCACTTTTTAAAAGCGTCTTATACTGTTTTCCTAAGAAAATCTAAGTAATTTTAAAAGAAATCTAGTGGATGGAGAAGTAATGGAAAGAACCAGAAAGGGCAGAGAAGCTTCAAGACCTGCCAACAAAGCATAGAGATGGAACTTGGGAGAATTTTTCGGGTTTAGAATCAAACTTTGAATTCCTACACTACTCTGTTGAATCCTTTTCATGAGATACTTCTAGTTTTATATTGATGAAAACTGAATCACCGGCAAAAATTAGTTGAATCTTCCCAAAGATGAGACAAGTAGAAGAGATATCATGCTGTTGCTGTTTGTGGTAATGAAGTCAGGTGGCTTTGTTGAGAACTGGAAGACTTCCAAAAAAGTGAGTGGTATTTTGGGGATGCTTAAGTATCACGGGATCAGAGCAACATAAAGTTCTGCTTTTGTCGTCACAGTGGATTATTATTCCTTCCACAAGCAATACTGGGCTAATCAATTAATCAAGAATTTGCATAGGTTTAAAAATATGTATTAAAGATTCCAGGAAATAAAATTTAGTAACAGTGTATGAAAACAACACATCTGATTTTTAAAAAATGGTTGTGTAATGAAGCAAATTCACATGGCAGTGGATTTGCAATTGAACTTGGAATATTGAAGTTTCTTTTGCAAAAGTAATGGGATAGACAAGTGAAATTTACTCATGCCCTGTGGATATTCATCACTGTGCTCAAATATTGCATTACCCAGTGTGTCACACAACCAGGAGTGCATTTTATATCCTGTATGTATATACCCACCTAAGAATATTCCATTCCTTAATGCAACATGCTGACAGCTGCCAGTAAAATTTGCTTTGCTGTCCAATGGAAAAGAATGTTCTTTACGAAGAATAGCATAATTAACATTTATGCTTACATGCTTCACTGCTCCAGTAGATTGATCCAATATACATGATACACGTGCAGCAGATAGACTAGCTGTTGAATTAGTGAACGTAAGTATCATATTTGTTTCAAAGATCTTCAAAATGTTACAGCTCTTGCTTTTCCTGGTGATCATCATCTCCTTAAAACTTTTGTCTGCAATGAGATAGAAAGTTTTAAGAGAATTGGACAAAATTGTCCCGTGGAAAGCAAGAACAAAAAACAATGAAGGATGTCCCACAGAATGGTTATTGTGTTAGAATGTTCTCACTGTTGAATTTCCAGCTGACAGTATGTTTGAGAAATCTTTAAACAGTTTTATCTCAAATATGATGCATTTGGTAGCACTGATTTTTGAATGTAGTCATTAGTTTTAAATATATATATATATATATTTCACACTGTATTTTTTTTTCTTGAGGAAAGTAGTTCAATCTCTGTTTTTAAACTATTAACCCTTTGATTATAACCTTGCCATTGAAATATTTCAGGAATATTATAATACTTTGCTATTAATATCTCAGGAGATATTATTTAATACAAACCGATATTGCTAGATTTATTTGGTTTTTACCAGTATCCAGCCTGCAGACCTGCAGAATTTATATGTGATTTTCATCTTGAAAATGTGTATATACATGCAGATAACTACTGTGGGTCACCTTCTCCCTCCCATATATTCCCACCTTAGTGGAGTTATCTGTAATAGTAGGAACATGTTCTGCTGCTTGGTTTGGTTGTTCTGTATTTTTGTTAAGCAGATATTGGAGACACTACTTCAGAGTTGATGGAAACAAATTTTTGCGTGGAAAGTTCTATGTGCTGAAAATCAAGTCACACAAACTTAAAAAAAATTTCTGTTAGTACAGGCCAAGAACTGATGGAGAGGTGGGTAACTGAGTCACGGGTAGTGACAGGATTCGAAGCATTCTTGAAGGTTATATTCTGTGCCATGTTTCTCATTTAATCACCAAGTAAGTTTTCAGAGTTTCAGAGGCTCATCACAGTCAGAGTCACTGTTCATTCTGACTACGTGCTCATTGTTTAGGTTACTAAGAATAGGCTTTACTCTTAAAACCCTTACTCCACAATATTGAATATTGGCAGTTTTCAGATTTCTGCCTGAAATGATCTTTGGAGTGGTTCTGCTTTAATCTTATACTTCAATCTGCGTTGAGAACAGGAGGCCATGTAAACTGGTTTCCAGAACTTTATGCTCAAAATGGTGTGGCATCCAATACGTGTTCCATTGCCATTGCCTGACACAGGCTAGAAATGACACCTTAGCTTTGGTGATACGGCTTTGAGACTCGTTAGCTGGTGCTGGGAAGTGTACAGATGGTGGCGTTTGGAAGCCAGTGCTTGTGGTGGAAGTCTTCTCTGTTTGAAGTCATCGACTTAATTGTTGATTTATTTGTCACTGATTTATTGTCATTTAAATGAAAACTTAATTAAGCAAGCTTTGATTAAAATTCCATACGAAGAATGATAATTATGCTCAGAATTGCTAACACATTGAAAATACCTCCTATTACCTGGCTGGCTCTTTCTGACTCCTCTGTGGTGTTTCTCACAGTGAATTTCTGCGTAGTGTTGCTCTGTCTTTAGCAGATTATAGAAGGAGTTAATTACAAATAAGTTCTGCAAAAGCCAGGAGCGAACACCAAAGTTTAACAATTATATGCATTATTTCTTGGAAAAATCTGTTGTTGCCTTTGTGCTTTGGCATATTCACCATTAATATACCCAGAATCAGGGTTGTAAATTTGGGGGCTTGATGTTTAGGTTTAATGATGAAGGGGAGAGCTAAAGGCTTAAGGAGAGTCAGAGATCTTGAGTCTGTTAAGGAGGAAGATTGAGCAGAAGTAACGAAATGCAGTACAGGGCAGTGTGGGCTGAATTAGAAAAGCTATAGAGTGTATTTGTGATGGGATTCATGGTTACCCCTAAGGATTAATCAGTGGACAGAGGCCTCACATATGCCACATACAACTCAGTGGTATTTACATTTACAGCCAGAATTGACTCAAGCTCTATACCAACCATAAATTGTCTCTATTGATGCACACGTACATGCATGCCCCGATCACAAATGCTGTAAATATATAATATGCAGCACATATATACTTGCTATATATATGTAGACATGTATTTACTAGTAAATGTTTAAAAAAAAATGAAGAGAAATCAGGTAGACTTTTTTTTTTAAACTAGGAAGAGTCTGGGTATCTGAAAAATTCTTCTGGACAAAAGAAAAAGGGCATTATCTGTAATTAGAAATAATAATGTGTAATTGGTTCATTTGCCATATTTCTACAGTTCTGATTTAGTTGAACAATGTGATCATTATGCCACCAATTTTCAATAGAGGTGTCACAATGAAAAATAATTGCAATATTCCACAATATTAACTGTACCCTAATTGCAAAAGTTTTGAAATATAATTACCATGAAAGCTAATGCGACAGGGAACATTAAGCATAATTAGTGTATTTTAAAAAAGGGAAAAACTGTTAGAAGCTTGTTATTGTCTCGTAAGGTAGCTTCAAATTAGCGAGATGCAGAGCACTTTCATCTAGGTTTTCTGTAATTTTCACTATTAGCACAGACTGCAATAAATTTATTTGACATAGCCCACACCTGCTAACCCTGCAGGAGAGAATTTCTAATGTGTACAGGGCCCAGGTTTCTTGCAGAATCTGTCACATTTTCACTATTTCCTGGGAGACAGCAGTGGGTAAGTTTTAGGGTTTTTGGTTTTTGCTGTTCTTTTTTTAATCAGTCAGTCATGCTGTATTGTTCAATTCTAACACTGTTTTAAGAAATTTTTGCAAAAAGGTGCATAAAAATGCAATCGCAAAGCACTTAAGCCAACATTAATTACAAATTATAAACTACCTTCTCTAAAATTATGTAGTTTGTATATTTTCTTAACAAAATGACCACATACTTTCACATAAAGCATGAAAGTTCACAGAGTGATTATAATCAGTTGTCTGAAGTGTATAACAGTGGAGCGTTCCTGTAGCCGTGCGGCAGGGGATGGGCTCCAAGCTGTAAAAAGCAGCAGTCATATTTATAAGGTCAGCATTTCGTAAGAAACATCTGAGATATTTCCACGCGTGCTTTTTTGATAACATTTTGCAATTAGAAACCGATGTCTGGTTTTGCTGTCGAAAAATTACTGAGATGTATTTTGGAATAAGCTGGGTCGAAACAAATGTACAGACAGGCAATGTCAGTTTAAGTATTATAGTGGATGCAGTTTTAAGAAACATTTGTATTGTTGGGTCCTAAATCGCTGAGGCCATTGAAGTTTCGTTTTATAACTGCTGGCTGGTACTGCAGGTTTCTAACAAATTTGGTGTTGAAAGGAAATGAGGTCGTACATGAGATCAGCTGGTACAACGTTTTTTCAGAGAATCATCTCTTAGGGAAAAAAAAGGCACCTGGTGTTAATTTTTCAAGTGTTATTTACAAAATGACCTTTTGTTTTCAGTTTAACTCTGATGATTTTTGATTTACCCAGTGTCTGACAACGGCAAATTTTTTTTTTTTAAGGAAATTTAGCCACCAGAAATGCTTTGACCATAATATTTTTTAGGATATATGTTTTCCTTTTTCCCCCTCTCTAAAAGTACAATTTAGATTAGGATGACCTAGAATATTATATGGAGAGCTGAAGAAAGCTCTTTTGTAAATAAGATTTAGTAAAGGAAGAACAGTGATGACACATGCAGTTAGTTCTGCATGCTCTCCACTCTGTATGTTACCATGCACCTCCACGCTGTTCCTTCCTGCTCCTTGTGCCCAGCTGTGGGCAGGTGGTGGCTGCGTGCCCCATCGCCATCCCCACCCTGCATCATCTGCAGTGCTCCTGAGAAAGTGCTGACCCACAGAGTGGGTGTGATAATCAGTCTTACCCCCCCGGGAAAAGTAGTGCTCATTTGACAAACTGAGAGCTCCCAGCACCAGGTTGCCATGTGGCTGCACAAGCAGTAACCAAGAGAGGTGCAGGAGGGGGAGCAGTTTGGTAGTTCTTCAGCATAGACGGCCAGGGAACGCCAGCAGTGATCTGTATGTTGGAGTACATCTCCTCCTCATTGCTTACCACCAGGCTAAGACTGTGCTGCTTTTAAAAGCGTCAAGATTAGCGTGTATTTCCCTTGGCTTAAGGGTGGCAGTCAGTGCCTCCTTTAGAGGATGCTCCACGGTGCTCACAGGTGCTGCTCCTTGTTCATCTTTCTGTGTGAAGTCAAAACTGATTCCTTATTGTTGGGTGCTCTGAATCAAATTTCCAAAATATGTCCTGCCTGCTGCTAGTCCTTTCTCTGGTAGAGAACTGTTTTTGATTGTGGTTTTATCCTCATTTCCTCTTAGTCTTCTAGTTATTTTGAGCCTTAGCAAACAGCTCAAACTTACTGCAGCAATGTCAGAGTCAAGGCCCTCTGCCAACAGCTGCCATCACCCTTTCTGAGCAACTTACAGCTCTGCTTCAGTTTTAAAGATCACCTAATGGATCTGTTCTTTTACTTTTTCAAGAAACTTGAAGTTCTGTGTTTTGCAAGACTTGCAGTGAGAGACTCATTATTTCATGCGTGCTGGTAATTCCATGGTTTAATTTCCCTGTTATTTACTATAGAAAAAAGTTATTTCATTAACTAAATTGCAACAGATGAGTGTAGAGAACAGAACTCTGACAGGCAAATTTAAGTATGTATTCACTATCCAAAATCAGGCCTTAGGTTTTCAGAAATTAAGCTCTGTATAGATTCCCATATGAAAAAGAAGGATTTCTTTCTTTTCTCCTTCTCTCTCAAACATCTATGCAACTACTCATGCATACAAATAAGCATGTAAATATTCAAAAGTGTAGATTTTAAAAAATACACCGTATGTAGTATCTCAATTGGACCTGTCATTACAACCACACAGGCATTTGTTCGTAGTACTGCTCAGCTTATCTAGAAATGCTACTTGCACGTTGATTCCTTTCAGACTTGTTTTCAGATGTGAGCATTGTCAGTTGTGGTGCTAAAAACTCGTGTTTGCAGGAAGGTGGCTTTGATGGGGAGCATCAGCATTGGCAGGTGCAGTGCTTTCAGAAATGCTGGCATTACTGGTGCTGACATCATGTCTTCTGTATTGGTACCGTTTGGGGGACAAATTAAAAATAATGCTCAGATATAAATGTTGTTCTTGACTGTGTGTATAGATGGATTTTAAACTCACTCTATTTAGCTTCCTCAGTGTCTTTGAACAGAGGAAGAGACTGGGGAAAAGATTATAATAGTTCACTTTGTGTCAGTCACCTACACCCACTGTTGCCCATGGAACCTTTGCCATGGATCAGTGGAATTACCAGTCCTTGGAGTGAGTGGGAGGATGCTTTTGTCTCTGTTCGTTGGTGGACTGTGTGTCACTTCTCTTTAAGGCATCCCAAAAATTATACATCTATGTCTTCTTCATTATCCCCGTTCTTTTGTCCCTTTGCTGCCTGGTTTTCATTGAGGGGGTGTTAAATTAAGATGGCAAGCCCAACTTGTACCTCTCTTTGTTTAGCAGGGAGGGTGCCTTCATTAATTAACATGGTATTTGGTTTAGTCAAAGTAACACTTGCGATCTAGAGGTCACCCTTGGTCTCTAAATACCGTTACAATTTATGTGTTTTATGCTTCACCATATAGAGGAATATCTGTTTTTTCTTCTCATTTGGATTTCCTTTTTATTTTTCATATCTATTTGAAGTCAGATATTTCTCTTTGGGATTTACTGCCATAAATAGCTGTCCATTTCTATATTCCCACCAGCTGTGTGTTTGAGTAGCACACAGCAAAGTTTATGAATCACTTCTCCTTGACAGTTTGTAACGATCACAACATTCTGCCACAGAGCCAACAGCAGCAGTGAATGATATTAGCACCCAGCTCTCCAGAAAACTCTGCTCAGTAATTAAACATTAAACCTCTGATGCCTATCATCATTCAGTGCCAAGACCCTTTACAGTACAGGTTTTGCTACATTCAGGTAATGATATTAGAGATGATAATTTATTCTAGAAGTGTAGCTATCTGAAGGATGAATTTGCTGAAATCAGAATTGCATTTATAAGCAGGCTTTTCAGGACTTTTCTCCTAATGCTGACTTTCACTATGCAGAAATATTTACTAAGTTAAAAATCCTCTGAATGTGGGATAATTGATGAAGAGCGATGAAAAAAACAATATTTAAAACAGTGGCATCAGTAGCAGTGCATATTATAATGCGGAGATCTGCTTTCATTCAGTAAGGACAAACGATCCAGCAGCATTTCAGCTCTGGGCATAGTTTCCAAGTTAATCTGCCACTGCTTTGTTGTCAGTGTAAAATTGAGATCAACTCAATTGCTAACAAAGCAGCTCTGAAATACCAAATAAAAATTCAAACTTATAACAAATAATGCACATCTGACAGAAATCATGAATTCTGCTTTCCATCGGTATGTGCACATATTTTATATTATTGTGATGAAAAATAATAAGGATAACCTCAAAGAAATGAATGGCTGAGTGGAGTTTGGTGTAGCAGCTGCAGTTCCTGCTCACCAGCCAAAGCTGCCATGTTCACTCACTTCAGCGTTAGTAACTGTCTATGTTACAAAAATAAGGGCAGAAGGAAGGTATCGCAGCCATAAAAAGCCCAAGCATGCAGAATGTTGCTCGTTGTCAGAAGTGAGGTTGTCCCTGCAGTCATCTTGCTCAGTCTTTTCCAAGGTCGGTGCTGTGCCCCGCAGGTGGGAGCCCTGTCTGCCCCTGAGCCCAGCAGCTCCACGGCAGCCCAGCAGCAGGGCTGTTCCCCCACCCCATGGCTGGTTTGTCTGCCCTCCTGTCTGTTCAGTACACATCATTTGCTTTTCTGTCCAGTCTTGATTCTCATTTTCCTTGCTCATTTTCTAATGTTTCTTCCTACTCAGGCTTCTAATCTTTTCCCTGTTTAGATATGTGGGGTTCCATTTGTGTTGGGGTTTTTTTTGTTATTTTTTCCTCCTTTCCCAGTAATTTTCAGCCTACCTTTCATTTACTGGGATCTTAAAGCCCATGCCTTTCTCTCTGTTCTCTCTGATTGGTCTGTCTTACTGTCTGCTTTAGCCTTGTACCTTCTTTGCTGTGTTGTTCTTTGCTTCCATTTCCCGAGCAACAGCTTTCCATTCCCCAGTACTCATTCACCTCAGCCTTATCTCTGTCTCCTGGCCCTGCCTGTTCCCTGCCCTTGGTTGGGTTCACGTTGCTGCCTTCGCTCTGCAAGGTGCCACCTCTCGGTGGCTTCCAACGCTGCTCTGGTTCTCATCTCAGTGTTGAATTTTGCTTGCTGGAGAAGAGGAGCAGTGCTGCTCTTCAAGCACCTGGTAGCAGAAGCTCAGACACATGCAGTTTTTGCTGAATTTCCCATCATGTGGTAACCTCGCTGCCCATCCCCAAGGACAGGGACACCATAAGTCAGGTTGCTGCAGAGGGGTGTATGGGGCTGTTTCCAGTTTCTAATTGTTTGGGTAGTATTTGTTGTCACATACGTTGAGCATTCTGACACTGGCTGTGTTGTGTTGTATTGGCTGTTGGGTACATATGATGTAGAGCCACCTGGAACTCCAAGGGAGAAGGGAGGGGCTTTCCTTTGATCCAGACAGGCACCCAGCTGCAAGCAGTCTGAAAAGGAGAAATTTTCAAAGTGAAATAAAGCTTTTGTGCACATGAACATGGGGACGACAAGAAGTGTTTCCCTGATACAGAGTCCCTGTACTTCCAAATGCCTTATCTCAGCTGCAAAGCACAAGGTATTCTGGTTGTTCAAACAAAACGTTGCTCTGTTTTCTTTCATGTGTTAAATAAATAAATAAATAAACAAAACATTCCTCCTGTATGTCTTCCAGAAAAAGTGCAAGCCAATTTCCAAAGCAAGACTATGCCAATACATCTATTGTAAAACGTTGACCAGGCAATTTGGGAATGTCTTTAAGCAAGAAAAACAGAATTTTGTAGTAAGCAGTATTAGCAAAGATTAATAATTAGTGGAGATTTTAGTGCACTGGAAGTATGGACAGATGTAAAATTGTCAGAAATGTGGAAGTCATGGAATATTATTTTTCTATTTTTCATTTATTATTTATTTATTTATTATCATATTTTTTATTTATTAACTTTTAGAAAACCCATGTTCTAACAGCTGCCGTGAAATTAATCTTTACTTACATCTTTGAGAATAAGAAAAAGCTTTAAAAGTCACTGTGCAGAAAATAAAAGAATGTTTACAAAGTAAATACGCTTTTTGCTTGGAATAATGATTAATTGAAGTTTGAAACAGCTGTGTTCAGTCTTGAGATAGTTGATATCTTCTTTTTAATGTATTTTTAGGATAGAAACAAAACCAACAAGTACTGAAAATACAAAGTACTGGTGCTGTTGGGTTAGAAACAAACAGTAGAAAACTGTTAAGATCCAACAGAAACTACATTCCTACAAAATAAAATACTTGAAAGAAGAATATTGCATCTTTTTCAGTATGTGATTAATACAGCTAATTCTTAATAACCAAAAGTGAATTCTGCTGCCACATGTTAGGTGATTGAATTACCTAATAGTCTGCTGCTGTTTTGAAATACGGACCTTTGGTCATTCGTAGAGAGCCTTTGGGCAGACTCAAATGCAACAGCAGTAATGCCCCACTGCATTTTTCCAAAGTTTGTCGCCTAATATTTAGAAAATACATTTCAAATAGGAGTTGGATTTCAGGCCTGGAGAAGAGCAAAATCCATGTGTCTGCTAACTCTCATCCGTACACACCTCAGCTTGTCCCTGTGTGCTTGAAGGTAACAGTATGAAATGTTAAACTAAGGAGGAAGCCGAGTCAACAAAGAGCTGCAAAGATTCTCATTTTTATCATGTGGTATTGCGGTCCGTAGCGTGGTCCTGCCTCCAGGCATGTGGGATTTGTGGTAATGTAAACTCCCAGTTTTACAGAGCAGTAATTCTGCTATAGCTTACCACATGTAATGGCTTTAAATGACTTTTGAGAGTGTTTCTTGTTCACATAAAGAAAAAACCTTCTTTTTGAGAGGTTAATATTTATCGACAGGTGCCAGATCTCGGAATTGCTCCCAAATGCAGATCAAAGTAAGCTATCTCCCAGTTCAGTGATGCTGCCCAAACATTGGTTGCAGTGGCATGCAACTGCATAAAAAATAAAGTGGTGACTAAAATTTTGCTTGTGGTAAGGTAGTTCACTCCTATTTGTGAACTTCTTTTGTATCAAGTTGAACATAACTTTTTCAGTCATCATGTGCTCTCATAACCAGATAGTTTAGGGACATTCTGTGCTCTCAGGTAGAGCGTAGCAGTATTGCTAACTAGGATGAATGATAATAAAATCGTAGAATCACAGAATCACAAGGTTGGAAACGACCTACAAGATCATCTAGTCCAACCATTCTGTCATCACTAAACCGTACCTCGTAGCTCCTCATCCAGACGCCTGTTGAACACTGCCAGGGACGACAACTCCACCACCTCCCCGGGCAGCCATTTCAGTGCCTGACCACTCTCTGAGAGAAAAAGTTTTTCCTTATGTCTAATCTAATCCTCCTCTGGTACAACTTGCAGTCATTTCCTCGGGTCCTATTTGTTGGCTGGGACCTGATATGGACCTCACTTGAATTTTGGAGAGGCTTTTTAGCAGCTGTCTGCAACTGACTAGTTTTCAGGTTGAATGAAACTGTTTGATTTTGTCATCGATATCTAGGCTAGAATAAGCATAAGATTATTTAAAGGAGCTTTGAAACATTAATTCATTTGGCAGACTGGTATAGGACACAACATGTTAAGGGAAGAGGAGAAAGGATGCTGAAAGCAATTAGAGAAACCTTCTGACAGCTCTTTCCAGGAGGTGAAGCCAACTTCTTGCAGGAAAGGATCTCCTGGCACTAGTGTCAGTGTTTAAGGACAGTTGTAACCCTCAAGATGAAAATGCAGGGTGGAGGGAAGGGCACGCTGAGATACTTGCAGATTGCTCCAAATGGAAGCAAAATTGCCACAACCATAAATACAATTTGTTTCTTCAAATCTTTTAGTCAGACACTTCAGAGATTGTTGGGTGTTTTAATATAAAATCTAGTTTCTTGTGCAATCAACCCTGTGATCTGAATTTTGCCATATGCATATTCATGTCTGTGTTTACATATGTGTTTGTCGATTGCATCTGGTACCTTAGTAATGTGTAATTTCTGTTTCTTCCTTTTGTCTGGAGGCCTCTCATATTACATTTAGATTGTATCCTTTATCATCCCAAATTGACATTTATGCTTTTACTGCTATTGTTTGCCTAGCTCCTCTCTGGTATGGATCAACAATTTGTTTTAATCTATGTCACTTCTCTTATCTCCCTCTACACAGAGATGCAGTCATTCTGCACAAGCGTACGCCTACAGAGATTGTGTTAGCAACACTGCGATGGTTTCCCCCCCTTCCCATCTGAATTGCTAGGGAATCTTAATTGCTTTTCCAGTTAGTTTACAGGAGCGCAGAGATGACTGCATGCGCAAGTCTGGTTTTGACGAAAGTAACGGTGTGCCAGGGCCTATGAATAAATAAATCTGATTTACATGGGAGAATGTCACGGCAATAGATAGGAAGGCACAGAATGGAAGCACATTGTGGTTTAGAGACATTATTCCTTACTCCTGGCTGGGGGCTGAGTGAAGTCCAAAGGGTGCTGCCCTACATCGGTAGGGCGTGTTCTTCTTTCTCTTTGTATTTCAGGCACGGCTGAGTTGGTAAGCAAGATTAACGTTTTGTGGATTTCTAAAATAGTGAAATGAAACTCGGGTAAGAGACATTTGGATTTCCAGAGGCCTTGGGAAGCTCTGGAGCTTTACGTAGCTGCTGTTTTTTTTCCTGTGGATTGTTAGCTTACTAGTAATCATTTTAACTGTTTGTGTTCAATCCCTTCCCCAAAACTTCAGAAATAGTTCTGTAGATAAAAAATGTCTTAATATGTGCGTACTGACAGATGTGGAGCTGTAAGCAAAGGCTTGAAACGAGGGAGATTTACATACTGAGCAGTGAATGTCTCTCTGTGGAAAGAAGGAATAATGAGAGCAATCAGAATAGCGGAGCAGGGAGCAGTCATGTAAAAAGTGTTCTGCAGTACTCGATAGATCAATTTAGGTGTGAAGGCTGAAAATGGGGAGCTAATGAAATAGTGAGTGATGCAGAGGTGTGCTACCTGTGTACCTGCCCAGTCCTTTCTCTGCATGCACGTGCTGCCCTCTGTGACTCGGCATGCAAGGGCCTCAGTGGCACTTCTGTTTTGCTTGGGGTGAATTTCATGCACCATGAGTTCGCCATTTGTTACAAAATATGATGGTGTCCGTGCAGTGCCTTCTCAGGAGGAAAGCCTGAGGAGTAGGGTGGGGATGGGAAATGGCTTTGTGTTCACATCCAGGGATAAATGCTGACTGATTGCAGACGGCAGACACCAGCTCAGTGGGAACTGATGAATATGTTTATTAGTGAAAGCCTCTGTGTCAGAATTTGATAGAGAAACAGGAGAAATGTCACAAGGAAGCGCAATGTGAATTTAAATTCTTTATTAAGTTACTTAGCAATGGCAGCAATATGTGTTTATCTATGTGTATATGTGTGTACATGGGAAGATAAACAAAGGTAATATTCCCCTGCCTCATTCAGATCTGGTAGCTCCAACTTTGTGAGACATCAGAGTAGAGGAACACAGTTCGTGCATTTCCTTCGCTATGGTATCCTTGTTGGTGACAGCATTTCCCGCTTACATTTTCTTCCCATTTTTTTCTTTTCAAATATTGACTATTGTTGTTTTTACTTGAAGAAAATAACTACAGTTTGGAGGAGTACATAGTGTGTGTCTTGAAGGAAGAATAAAAAGGAAATAAATTTTCCTTTTTCAGCGGTCTGCTGTAGTGTAGTGTGGGATTGAAAGCAACCCAGCAGGATGCCCACAGAAGCCTGACAGTGATGTGCCAGATAGGTAGTTCAGGGACCACAAATAAGTGATGGACTACTTCCAGCCTTTATGAATCATGAGATTCTTTTTTCTTTTTTCTTTTTTTCCACATCCCTCTAAAAACTGTGGCAGACATCATGTCTGTCTTATCATATGTGAATAAAGAATGCCTGTAGCACTGTAGCTCTTAAATTTATGACCTAGAGATGCCTTATTCTGGTTTAGTATGCAGAATCTCCTTGACCAGCAGCTTTGTTTCCTTTTGCTTTTAATTGAGGTTAGAAAAAAAGATGCATCCTCTAATAATATCTGTAGAGTGAATATGTTATACTTGCATCTGAACTAGCTAGTATGGATCATGTGTATTACTGAAAAAAAAGAAAAGGAGAGACAAGAGTGTTGCTTCTAACAGCGAAGCATTAAAAAGCACTGTAAGAGTAAAGACAGTGCATTATTGCGTGTCATTTATTTTACTCAGTTGATGCTGCCGTTCATTTGAGCAACATAAGCCAATGGCAGGCCTCTCACGAGTGAAAAGAATAATATATTCTTGCAAAGTACTTGCATCAAACAGGAAGCTCCAATTCCATTTACACAATGTATGTCCAGGCATAAACTGTGTTTGTAATACAGGTTGTTTACAAAAACACAACAGTTATTAGAAGAATTTTGACTCCAAATGTGTCAATGCTGAATTCCATCTCCTGTCCCACCGCCTGTCATCTACTTTCCATTCCTTTTGAAGGGCCTCACAATATATTTTATTCTAATTATTTTTAACAAAGTAAGATAGATTTTGAACTTAGCAATATTTGTTCCCTTATGTTGTCTCAGTTCTCAAGACCTTCTCTGTTCAGCACTGTCTATTTGAATTCTCTCAATTTCATGAACACTTTCTAAATAACGAATGCATTTTATTTCCTGTCCTGTTATTACTTTTTCTTTCAGCTATCTATCCCTATCATAAATACCAAATCTACAGGCTTAAATCTAATTTTATTTGGCATTGCATCTTCTATATTGATATAGAAGAGCTCCTTGGTCTCCAAAGTTCTCATTTTTTTTTCAATTTTTATGCATTAAAGCATGTGAAGTATCTCTGCCCTATGATATTATTGCTTTTTTTATTTAGACAATCCAGGCTTCTTATTCTTTGAGCAGCTTAACCATCTTGTTCTCAACTTAGCTTGACATTCTTGGTTCTAAGAATGTATAGGCCTTACAGCATGCATGCCTTAGCTTCATTTTAATGTATCCTGAATTTCTGTCATGGACTGAGTGCTATTTGGAAAAAAAAAAAAAAGAAAAAAAAAAAAGCAAGTTGCTGAATTCTGGACCTCAGTATTTAGTAAACTGTATAAAAGCTAATGTTGTCCGAAGGCATTAGTATTTAGAATACATGGGTAACTGCATCTGGTGGCTTTCCTGTTTCCATGTCAGTATACGAAGGGAGACTTAACATCTGAGCAGGTCAGTCAGGTTGGTGAATGCAGCAGTCACACTGTTTGAGCATGGTATCGTTTCCTTGTGGTTTCATCCATTGGCTTGTTCATGTCTCTCAAGTACAAGAATTTACAAACCCTTTATTTCTCGGACTTCTGATACAAAACTTGATTTGGAACCTAGAGTTCCTACTGGATCTATTTTTGGTGATATTTAACCTGATTTATTTGCGATGTGGAACTATCTTGTGGTGTCCCCCGCATGTTTGACCTGTCATTTAGAACTGCTGTCTCACTTGCACAAACAAAATCTACCATTGACTCTTAGACCGTGAAGTACTTCTGTTGTTCCAGTCTACAGTTTCTTGTCATAATGAAACGATGGCAGTGACAAACAAGAGAAAAGATTGCATTCTCAGTTTGACACCAGTGGCTGTATTAGACTCTTTGCTTAAGTGTGCATTTAGCTTAACTGTAAAAATTCTACCTTGAAATACAGTTTGGTAAACTTAGTATTTTTGCTTGCTATCTGTAATATGTCAAGATATGAGAAAATGAATCACAATAGGGGTTATCATATGCTTTTCTAAAATCTATTAAGCTTACAGTGGGTGGGTATTGTCTCGTTACATTATATTATTGATAACACTGTTTGGACTATAATCAGACACTTCTTTCATTTTCACTCAAGGAGCTCTATATAGCTCGAATTATATGATTTATATTTTACTTAGCAAAAAATGCATTTAATCTTCTTTCTGCTTGTTGAGAAGTTTGGGTTGTAAGCAGCTTGATGCTGCCAGTTTTGGGTGATGCAGGAACACAGAGCGTGCTAGAACACCGTCCTGTTTAATGAATGCTGCTTGTTGGTGAACACAGCTCAGACAACTCACAGGGCAGAAAAACTTCTTACTAATGGCCATGCTTTCTACCGCTCAGAATTTCCCAGTAAATCTGCCTTTAAAACCAGATTGAGAGAGGGGAGGTTGCTCCAGCCTGGCCCAGGATGCAGGTGACGACAATCCTGCGGCAGCCGGCATCCTCCCCTGCCCAGTGCTGGGGCACAGGGCAGAGGTGGGGCAGGAGGGGCACGGAGTGCTGCCCCTCAGCTGCAGCCAGCTGGCACAGCCATGCCAGCAGTCCCTGTAACAACTGCGATATGAAACCACGTTCAGGGTTCTGCAAGGAACATGGACTGTGTGTATATGCAGCGTATACAGGTATGTGATTTCTAGAGAGAAGGAAGAGAGGGAAGGATATCATAGAAAAGCTTTGTATATGATTTCACAGAAATGAAAAGCTGGAAGATTCTGGCCTGTGGAGTGGGATTCTTCTAGTGGAGACATAGCCTTTGAATGGGGACGTGGGTTGTCCACTGCCACGTGGGAGAGGAGCAAGCCAGGCAAAGAGTGCTCATCAGAAACATGCAGGCCAAGTAAAGTACTGTAGGCATACACAGCATAGCATTCATCATTTGTCTCATCCATACATTTTTTTGGTTCAACCCTTAAGAAAATTTCCTTTACTATCCAATTAGTTTTTATTTTATTTCTGGTGAATACTGTTAATATTAATTAGCAACATAAAAACAGAGATGCAGTACACTGAATCAAATGGATGCCTTTTTATGCATGGATTAAGACATTACTTTTAATTGTTTACAGTGAAATTTCCTCACTGTCACAGTGGTGTTACCAGGGTTATAAACTTTTTAAGTTCCTTAAAAGGAAACAGAAATGTATATTATTTTCTAGCTCTAGTGTAATCCACCATTAGTTACCCAAATATTGCTCCATTTGTACTGTATTGTGTACTTATCAAACATCTACATGACTTCTTAACTATTTCCAAAACAAAAGAGTCATTATTTACCCACTGTGAAAATAGCCTTGTGTTAGTGGTATTAGAAATCATTAGCTCTATTAAGTCCGTTATCAGCTATGCTAGCAGCTGGAAGCATCCTGCAGCTCAGGAGGGCTCCAAAACGTTCCCCAGTCATTATATTCTAGATCACTTTGTTTTCTTGTAGGGTGAAAACAGATGATAATCACATTCAGCCACAGGCAAAAATAGAAGCTGACAACACTGGTAGAAAAAGATTTATGAAACTTTTTATTGCTTGGGGCAGTATTTTGTAACAAGATAACAGTGTTGTCCCTTAGATAGGAGCAAGAGTGAACAGTTCAGTTATGTCTTTCTGTCATCTTGGTGCGCTGTCTCAAAATGACACAGTTATCACACCATAAATACAGCCCAAAGCATTACAGATGTCTATAAGCAGGATCCATATTAATTGTTAATGCGTGAAGAAGAGACGGAGCTCTTTATGTTACCCTAGGAAGAAGCAATCTATTTTTTTGAAAAGTATAGATATGTGGAAGCGTCATTTTTGTCTTGTCGTTGCTTGCTTTGAATGGGGTACGTATTGTGAAGTGTTGGGGCTGACATAATTCCTTTAATGGTCTTTGCTTGGCTCAGGCTGACACTTCAAACATTGTGTTTAGGTGACAAGATTAAAATGATTTCTTTAACGTGGCTTAAGACCATAGGTCATTGTTACTGTGTTTTGCATTTGTTGTAAAACCAACTCCTTGAAACAGGAAAAGAATTTAGGATTGAAAACACTGTGGCATTGAAAAATAATTGTGTACAGGAAAATATCTTCTGTTAACTTTCTGTGCTACAGGGCCATACCTATTGGGTTACTATTTTTAAAACTCTCAGAATTGAAACTGACATTTGGGATGTGTGTGGCACAGGAGTTCCCAGTGACATCTATGAATTTGGAAACAAGATGGTGTCATTAGGACTAAGGGAGAGGCACACAATCCATGAGCTGCCGGAGCAGCATCACGGCTGGCTGCACCTTCCCCAGGTAAATGTGCCCTGAGGCCTGGCCACCCACTCTTGCTCTGCCACTGCCGCAGCAGTTTGGTGCATAGCTGTGTGTATTTAGAAGTAATCACTGGTAGAGATAGGTCTGAAGTCATAACATAGATAGCTGTGATGTAGATGGATAACTATGCAGACATGTAGCAGTATGAAGCTGATGTACCCTGGTCAGTGCTGCATTCCTCCTTCCTAAGCAGTTCCCTTGTCCCACTCTTGACAGCTCTCCTGGCTGTTTCTCTCTTTTTTAATTTGCTCTCTGTTCTGCCTGACGTGTCTTGGAGGAGACAAAGTCTCCTGGAGGAGCTCCCCACCTCTCTATTTACCTTCTTTTTTAACCTATCTGCTTTGCTCTGCTGGTTCCCGTCGCTGTTGCTCGCTCTCACCCCAGGAATGTGAGGGGTTCTGCACCCCAGAGGCAGCATCTCCTCTGTCACGTTCTTTGCCTTCTCCTCCTGGCACTGCTGCTTCCACCTCATCTTCCCTCACTGCTTCTGTGATTCTGGGCCACCTGATGCTATGCAGAGCTCTTGGGCTATGCCTGCACCTTCTTCTCTGCACCAGGGTCTGCTGGCAGCCCAGCTCAGGGCCCCATCGCTGCTTTGCTTCTGCCCTTCAGTGCTTTCTCCTGAGCATGTAGAAATCATCTTTGTGCAGCAGGATGTTGCCCTGCGCACTCCTGAACACTCAATACCTGTATATGCCCAAACGACTGTGTGTCTAATAAATTTTTAACTTGATATGCATACATCCCATCATTTTAGAAATCTACCTTGTCTTTGCTTTCCTTTTCTTTGATCAGCTAATGTAAATGAATATAGTACAGATTCAAACTGAATCTGTAAATCTCTCTTCTGTTCATCTGAAGAGCAGGAATATGCATCATTTGAGTTTCTGTCTAGAACATCATCTGAAGTATTCATAACTAAGGCCCTGAAACTGTGACAAAGCTAGTAGTATGCCATTTCTTCTTATGTAAAATGCTCTTCAGTGTGACATATCTGGAGCAGCAGGAAAGGCTAAAATGTTTATTTTGCTCACTGGCCCAAACAGGTACACTGTGAACAAACAGGTATAGAAAGATCAGAGTTCTAAATGAAATCTAATTTAATGTATTCTTTATGTTGTATCAGGTTTTGAAACAGGCTGAGACTGCACTATATAAGAATGTCTGAATTCCTACCTGCTACGGAGTATGTTTGAGTCTTTGGAAGGAATTCAAGTAACCATTTTAAGAAGAGTTATTGGATTAGGAAAAAGAACTATGATGCGTTTCTACTTCTAGCTGTAATGATGCTCCATGTATATGGGCAAATGTGTGAATGGAGACGATTGCATTTAGAGAGGAAATTTCTTTTATCTATCAGAGAAGCATGAGTGTACAGAATGAAGATGAAGTATCCAATTTTGCATTTCTATGCCATCAAAACATTATGGTATTTAATGAGGACTGTTTCAGACACCCTCAGAGCTCTGGCACTGTAAACCAGCCTGCTAGGGCAGCATGCTGCTGTATTTGTGTGCGTGCTGTTTCACTCCATTCAGTCATTGCACCAACTTGCTGCCTTTCTCTTCCCTTTCTTGTTTTCCTTCTCCTTTCCAATTCTGAATGGCTTCCCATGCAATTACCATTGTGCTATGCCCTTTTCTTTCCAATGGCACACACAGTCGCAGCACAGAGGTGAAGTGCTGCTCCTGACCACGGGTTGTTGCCCACTGTGAGATCTGAAACAGGACACAGGAGTGGTTCAGGGTTTCAGCTGCCATCCTCACTGCTGCATTCAGTGTGTGAGTAAGGGCTGCAGTGAGTGACACCTCTTTGTGACTCTTAAGTTCACTTCATTGCAGCTTGGCAGAGCAGCACAGAGCTGCCCAAAGACTGATGGTGGTACTGTCTAAAGCTGTGGCTGCTGAGTGCAATTACATCCCAGCACCTTTTTTTGCCATACTCTGGGGAAGCGTAGCTCACACCAGCCATGGTTCTACCCAGCGTACGCCCACCTTCCTGTTCACACAAGCCTTTCTTTGTCAGTTGCTCCTAAATTTGACTCAGAGGCTGCTTTAGCAGCAGGTTCCCTCTGTTCGGGGGGTATTTTGCTGCCAAAACATACTTTTAATGAGAGGACCAGCTGTTCTCCCTCAGGACCAAGCTTCCACTTTCCCCTTTAGTTTGCTTCTTAATTGTCTTATCGCTGATGAATAATTTAATAATTTTTTTCTTGAGTGTTTCATAAATTTAGAGCTCAGTTAATATAAAGACACTGTACTGCAACACTTCCCCTCCCTTCATTGCACAGCTTGCTGTGTTTCCCTGAGCTTGCACCAGACAATATGCAAGTAAATTGAAGTAGTGTAAGCATATCAAGATGTGTATCAGAATCCTACACAGATGTGTACTTTGGGTTTTGTTCCAGACTACTTCTTTCTGATGCAGAAAATATGCATGGAACAGTCTTTAAGCTTTAATGATGATAGACTCTCGAGCCCTGCAGAGGATAGCTTTTGCTTTTACGTTTTTGTCAAAATGTACTAATTAGACATTAGCTTACAAATGTATTCCTCCCCAGTGGCTAGGATTTTTGTTACGTATCATTTGGAAAACTTACAATCAACTCTGTTTTTTGTTGTGTTGCTAGCTTTTTTAACAGCTACCTATAAGGTTCTGCAGAAGGATATATTGCAATTGTAGGTCTGTGTACAATGTAAAAACTGCCATTCTGATTCTAAAAGATCTCTTCCAACCAAGGACACTGTATGAGTTATTTTTCCTTACTGAAATATATGAGTTAAACGATCGCATGAGAAAAAAAAAAAAAAAGTATTTGAAATAATAGTTAAATCTAAACATGTTACTTTTCCATTAGCACCCACTGGAATTAGTTTTCTTCTGTTTTACTTTGTTACAACTGGAGAAATGACTGTGCCAGATAGGGAAGGCTTGCTTGGATGGGGATGAGACCAGGCTGGAACCAGAGCACTAGGGTTTGGTCACACGATACAGTATTACCTCATTACTTTCTATGTTTCAGTTCATGTTCCTCCAACTTTTGCTCATCTTATGAGGCTTTATGTAAGAAGCGCTATAAAAGAAACACATCCTTTGTCTTAGAGAACTCTATTACCATTATTTTTATGTTGTGGTTGTTAGTAGTGATAAGTTCAGCGCATATAACATTCACTAAGAGCAGTTTTGGCAGTTAAGAACTGGGTTCTAGATTTTGGTTTCTAAGATGTCTTTTAAACTAATGCTTTACTTTTTATTTCTACACCTCTTCTGCCTTCCCACATTTGTGAATTCATCGTTCAAAAATACTGCTTTCAAACAGGATCTTTGCTACCTGGACATCCATCTGCCTTTGTGAATATGTCAGAGATAACCATAATACGAGAGTTGTGTTTTAGAAGAGATCATGCTTACTCCTGATCTAGATGCCATATGCATGTAGCAACATGGGCGATAACCTTCTCAAGACACAGTCTGATTTTTTTGTCAGAATAAATTTCCTTATCAGTGAAGTTGCCTGAGATGATAAATGAGTGTAAATGAAAATCTTTCACACATGCAAAGAGCAAGACAAGTAGTAAAAATGAATGAATCTTAATTAATCTTAATTTAAAACATTTTTTTTTAAAATATGCTGCTATTATCATAGGGAGTCACAGATACCTACTGGGAGTCTTTCTGCTAGAGAAGACTTATTTTTTAAATTTGTTGATAGCTAATTTACTAATTAAACATTGAATGTATTTATTATTATTATATTTTAAATAATATGATGATAACCTTCACTTAAAATACTGGAGATATTTAGGAGAAAAATTGCCTTTTTTTGTAATTACTTAAGTTTGGCTTTTGTGTATCTGAACATTCCTTTAAAAATGTACTTGATAAATGGCCATGCAGAAAAGCCTAAATGTTGAACACATCTCTGTAGATAGCTTTGAGAACTAGAATCCTCCTTGTAATGTGGGATACTATTATCAAGCTACTATGAGATCTCACAGGAGACAGCTATTTAGTGTCTTTTTCCTTCATTCCTGCTGACTTGTGCCTTGCCCCAGTGTCTCAAAGCAGCAGACTTCGTTGACGTACTACAGAATTTTCCTTATCTCCTTTCCTCTCTGTTGTGGTTTCACAGTTTAACATCAGTGTCAAAAAGTTTTGCCCTAGGTCTCTGGATTTTCTGAAACTCATCTCTCACATTGTGGCTTTAACTGCCATGAAACTCCACTGGCCAAGGAGTTTAAGCAATTCACACACACTTTGGAGCAGAGATTTCAAACGTAGATCTTGATTACTTGTTATCCTTTGATAAAGCTGTTAGCCATTTTTTGCAAGCTTGATGATTGTTATTTAGAGGTTTTGGCCAAACTACAATTTTGGTATCTATCTAGTGTCACTGTCTTCTATGACTTTTATTGGATAATGTATTACAGTTATCTTCTTTTCCTGTTTGTAAATCCTTCGTTACTGTGAATGCAGCATAGCACCCAACAACTGCTTTTCTTTTCACAGTACTCAACTCCACTTTGAACTGTAATGGTCTCAGAAACTAGTATATGTTATCTATCTATCTATGTAGATATATATATAGCATACTTCTATGTTTATAGTACATAATTCAATGATCATAGCTACTGTTACATCTTAAATAGAAAATTGAATCTGTTCCCTCATTACTCAATTAATAACTACTATTAATATTTTCTATGTCTCTTTACTTGAGTCTGTTTGCATATCTGCTCTTCTCAGAAAAATGAAATCATGGCCGTGATACAAAGACAGGCAGGTAAGAGTTGTTATTCCAAGCTCCTGGGACGCAGCAGCTTTTAAAAATGATATGCTCTATAGACAACATGTGGAACCGAGGTATTTGCTGTCCTCCACACACCAGAGACAGGCAGCACTGCTGAAAGATGTTCCTGCCTCCAAGCACCCTGTTTGTTCTAGTAATGTGGGACTGCTCTAGTGTTAGGTGTCTGCCTGTAAGATTAAATGATCTCTTCTGGTTTGAAATCCCATTGCTTTTTTCATACTGGAGAGGTACAGGGTAGTGCTTTCATATGAACTGCTGGCTTAGTAAGTTGTCTTATTTGCTGATGAGCTGGTGATAAATTGTGTGAAGGCTTTCATATACTACCTCACAATGCCCTTCATTGGTACTCATTAACCTATGTTTTCATCTTCTGAGCAGCAGAACCCATTGTCTGTGGTACCTGAAGTTAAACTTCCCAGTACTTAGAAAAGCCAGGCAACTCCTGTAGGACTTCTTAGTCCAATGGTTTATGACTTTCATTTCTGTCCTGTACCAACTAACAGAGCTGGAGGCACATTTCCGTGCCTGTAGAAGACATGCCAGTCACACAAAGTCCTGCAGCTCCCTGCAGGAGGCAAAAGTTTGCTTCTTACTTTTAGTCATTTGTATTTTTCTTGCTTCTAAAAATTGAAACAACTTATTGAAGTCCAATTCAATTCAACATATGCGCTGTATATTCAGTATTATTTACTAAAGCTTTATGCACTATTCTCCTACTTATTCCACACAATGTACACAAATTTTTCTGCTTTGGTTGGGCTGACAGGGTAATACTGTAAATAATTCTGGAAAAACACTCTCATCCCAAATACCAGCAGAAGAGCATCGCACGGATCTTTATCTTCTGTCTTATCTCCTCTCTGATGCAGTTGCCTTCTGTAATTTATTTTGAGACACTTTCTTATAGATTTTTAAAATGATTTTAGATGCAGTAATTAGTTTTCAGAAGGTTTTGGACACTACATAATATGTTCTATAAAGTTTCTGAAATGATCAAAATAACGCACTGCATTAAAGCACCTGTGACTAGCATTTCTTTTATACCCGTGGAAAGCAGCTTTGTGTGCTAGCTAACTGGGTTATATAAAATCCAAAGTACTGCTGTAATAGCTTCAGGGATGACTTTCTATTGCACCTGACTCCAGACTCACAATGAATTGGAAATTACAGTATAATTATTCTTATGTCACTGTGAACATTTTCAGGCTCCCCCTTGGACCATCCAGGGAAACAGCAGCTTTCAAGCTGCACTCCTGTCACAGAAATGTCACCAGGCTTACGCTGCTGGCCAAAATACTTCTGCTCAGAAGTTTCCGTATGCTGTTCAGAAAAATGTCTCTGCAGTTTCTCTTTGGTGTGATTCTCAGTGTATCAAATTGAAACACTTTGGAGAGTGTTTGTGTAAGACTTTAGATAGGGTTCAGCTCCTTCCCATTCTGTAGAACCAAGCATAAAGAGCAAAATTTAGCATTCTGGATGGTGTGTTTTGTGGCAGCGGTTAACTATTTTTATGACTTGGAAATACATATGCCTGCTTTTCTTTTCAGTTCTTACATCAGTGCCCTCTTCAGGCAGAAGTCATACATCCAGACTGAAGATAAATACACCCTCGGTGTCTCTGAAATATGTTTTATATCTATTTCATTATTGGAAAATTAAATGAGAAGTTTGATTGGGAAAGATGTAAAGTGCATGGATTTTTTTTTTAATTGGAAAGATGACTCTCTAACCTCTTGGTGACTCATTTTTCTGTTATGTAAAATTGGAAATGGTACGCCTACCTCCGTATATATATATGCAGGTAGAACTACCACGGGGCACCAAATCTACATAAAGCATTATTATTAAAGCAATGTGTTTTGCCATTGACTCGCCATTATTTTGTGCAGCCGGTGTACCTCATACCGTGAGATAATGCATATTTAAGTGATGTATTTAAGCAAATATAATTTGTACGTAGCATCTCAGATAGTACTATTTTCAGAGCGGTCTTTTTTAATCTGGCACTTACTTGAGAAAATGGGCCGTGTGCCTGCAGTCCTTGAGGGCAAACTCTGGGTTATGTCCTGCATCTTTGTCTTCTCCCATGTGAGCGTGCACAACTTTCCCACCCACCTTGTGCAAAGGCCATGCCTGCTTTCCTTTGGCTCCCACAGTGCTGGGAGCAAGCTGCTGTTTCTGCAGCTGGTGTGTGGGTGCTCCTGATGTCTGCCCAGAGCCCCTCAGCACCGCCAGTCGCATGATGAAGTGGCAGCCGTGCTCTGTGTGCGCACCAGAAGCTCCACTCTGGCCAAGTTAATTCGGTTGCTGCCTCTTCTGCCTCCCGTGTGATGAACTTGTGCTCTTCAGGCTGGGAGCCAGAGCTGCAAAGTGCTTTCCTGGCTCAAACTGCACCAGTATGTGATTGCCTTGTAAGTGGTAAGGTAATTTACCTCCAGCGCTACGCAAAGGATATGGATAAAGAAGCATACAGATAACAAGTGCTTCATCCTCAGTCGTTCAAGGGATGCCACAGTCAGCATAGGCTGTAGAAGGTCCTGGACAGATACTTTATCCATAAACTCACCTTTCCCCTTTTCTGTGTCTATCTGGATATTGTGGGTTAGCAGTGGAGTTTTGGGGTCTTGTTGTGTTGGGTATTTTTTGCTGCAGAAACATTAAGTTTTTGATTCTAACATTGTGCAGAGGAGATGGCTGCAGTGCACTGGCAGAAACTGATAAGTGACTTGCACATAGGCAGTCATTCAACCTATTCTTGCCTCAAACATTATAAAAACGTGGACAAAAGAAGGAAAACCTGGCAAGTGGTATGGTTTTACAGCAAGAAAGAGAGTTAATGACATCTGTGGTTATGATTCAGTAACATAACTTGCTTCTTTCCAGTGTACATTGAAAACATTCTGAGAACAGTGAGATTCCATTTAAACTTTGCCCTTCCACAAAATAATTTGAAGAACTAAAGCAAATGGTAGAGCATGGCTTAAACCAGAGGCCACAAGGCAGATGAGAAGCCCTGGTTCCAGCCCAGCCAGCTCAAAGCAGGGCTGAAAGCCAGGTGTCAGCTGCCGAGCAGGGGCAGCTCCTTGCACGCTGCCTGCTGCTCCCTGGCTGCTTCAGTGCTTCAGTGCTTTTCTTTCCGATTCTGAATAGAGTGATCTGCCTTTGGAGAGGAATTAGCTTGGAAGGTGGCCTGTTGTTGTGTGACAAACCTATTACTCATTGTGGGAGCAGATGATGTGGTTTCCTTGAGAAAACGGTGTGGTGCAGTTATGTGAATACAGAACTGGGGTTGCTGAAGACTGATGCTCACTAAGAAGGATTTTATGTGGTTTCGGTTTATTCCTTTTTATCTTTCAATGCATCAGCTTCATTCACTGTTTCTACACATTGTTTGTATTGTCTGGATGTATAAGCTGCTGCATTGTTCATTTCTGAAAAATAATGTGTGTTTTTTCTTTTAGTTCTTTTGTGAGACGATTGAGGAGGTGTTTGTCCCTAGCATTTAATCATGGCACGTAGGATAGTGCAGCATAGCTAGGGTAGAATCTTCATTACTTTTTTTTTGTGCTATATACAAAGGTTGCAGGACAGCAACTGCTCTGCTCCGATCAGGGATGCTGCTGCTTCTGCTTTGAAATGGATCTCTTCAGTGGGAGCTTCACTTCTCCTCAGATCTTTGTGTTGGGTGGATTTAGTGCAGGTGTTACACAGAGTTGGAAGAACTTGGAAATTAATATGACAATGTTGAAGCAGATCCAGAGTGTCACTTAGTGCACCAGGCAATGTCTGAACTGCAAAAAGAGCTGAGAAGCAGCATTTAGAGGTGCGTCCTCGAAAGCAGCTCACTGTGGTGCCTGTAACCCTGTGACATCTGAGGGCATTCCAGCAGAGCAGGACAGTGCTGTGAGGAGGTGGCAGTGCCATGTGCCCTCAACACAGTTATGTTCACAGTTATGTTCAGAACAGTTATGTTCTGCTTTTTCTTGTTTCTTTTTAAGGAGACGTGCCATTTTGCATCTTACTTCAGGTGAATGTTAGCTCTGTGCTAGCTTGTTTTGTTTCACTGTTTTCCTGAATAAAAGGATGAACAGAACAAAGCATTTTTTCTACACTTTTAGCTTCTTGTTTCTGATTAAACCCAAGTAAGAGAATTGAATAACTTTTGTTTGCTTCGGAGAAATTTAGGTCAGACTTTGTGTTCTCAGATTACATAATTAGAAAATAATTTATCCTCACTCAGCTTCCAATTCACACACTTCTGCTTTTTATTTATTTAAAGAACTTTATGAAGAAGCAGAGTATTAAGATTTTAACTCCCTCCTATATATGTACGTAACCTAAGTATCCACTTCTGTATGTGTGTGTGTGTTTCTTAGTATTGATATATAAGCTTTTGTGCATTTTAATATATATCTCTATAATTTTGACATTGGTTTTTTATTTTGTATTAAATGCTACGTTCATTCTATGCCAGCTGTTTGGGGGTTTAACAGCTGCTTCTACATAGCTTGTTTTGTACAGTACGCTTTATGTACTGTGTGCAAACTAACTCTTGCAACAGTCCAATTCACAGTAGCTTGAATTCAGTTCTTCTTTAGCCTTACAGTAATTGCACATTAATAAGAATGCAGAGTTCTCTCACTTGTGAGAGCAGCCTCTGTGATGTTGTGGCTGGAGGATTCAGAGTCAGTATAGCTGTCGCTACCGTGTCTCTGGGAACAAAACTTTTTTGTTTATGATTCTTTCCTATTTATCCTCTGAAAGGAGAAACTGAATGAGCAGTTGCAGAGAAAATAGGAAGCACACAAATGTTCTGACTTAATTTTTAACACAAGGGCACACGTCTGTATTTTATTGCTTATCGAGATCCATTTATTGAAATCCAAATCTCTGTGCTTTGTTTAAAGCCAGAACGCAGACATGAGGAGAGTAATTCTACTTAAATTTCTATGCATGTGGATATTGTCCAAGCACATTTTCTTCTTGCTGTGTTTCCCTCTACATGCTCTTTGGAAATGGCACAGGACCCAGTGCAGATTAGACATCTGATGTTGTAGGAGGTCCAAACTCAGATTTTAGATGTCAACTTTTCTGGGCTAAAACAATCTCTTCCAAGCTTATGTCAGAGATGGCCAAGGAAAGGATAGTAAGGTGGCCAGCCCATGTGACAGCTCCAAAATTTAAAACATGTTCATGAAAGGCTTCTTTGTTTTTCAAACAGGGTAAGCATTCAGGCATAAAGAATTTCAAAAAAGGGAAAGAAACTTTTATGCAGATTGAAAGCAGCAGATGCAGCATCCGGAATTTATCATTCCCTTCTGAAGGTGTCTTGTCTGAGGGCAATTTCCATTTGCTTAGTTTGCTTTCCATTTGTCTTAGTTGGACCTGTGTTGTTTTTTCTTTGGCCTACACTGGAGGAAGGAAAGAGCTGTCTCCGCCAAGCCCCGTCCTGTGGCAGTTCCCCAGCTGCACCGCTGCCCTCAGCAGGCCCTTGTGCTCCCCAGGGCAGGCTGGGCAGGCGGCCCTGCCACCGTGTTGTGCATCTGCCCGCACTGAAGGAGCACGACAGTGTCTTCTCTTGGGCCCCTTCCCATGTTACGGGGGGGGATTTGATCATAACTTCAGAAATCAGAAGCCTCACTTTTTGCACCTATTCCAGTTCCTGGCTGCGTGGTGTGATTCTCACATGGCATTAGTCCTGTTTGAGCAAAAAGGAAAATAATTTTCCTTTTTTAAATATTGGCCTTAATCTGGATCTGGCAGTTAATTGAACATTTCAACAGTTTTTCTGTGCTTCATTGTTTTGTATGAAAATGGATCAGTCTAGCTGCAAATGTTTTCCTCTTGTGATGCTTTCTTTTATTGATTGATTCATTAGGTAAAATGGTCTTTGGTGTCTAAAAGAAACATACTCCATTATGATTATAATTTAGCTAATATTACTGGTTCTGATTATTGTTCACTAGAAAACTACAACTTGATATAATGACTAAAGCATGCAGTTCATAATCTACTTAGTGCCTGTTATTCTAAATTTTGCTCTTTTTATTAAAATTAAATTATTGCAACATATGGAATTATAAACTTACTATTTTGTGTTTAGTAAAGTGGCTATGCTAGAACGATGCCCCTTTATTCTATTATCTATGCATGTCCTTTTTCATTTAATCCTCTTGCCTTATCGATTAGCAGAATTTATTTTCATTATCCATGCAAACATGTCAGTACTCAAAGAATAAGAAAGGTGCATATCCTTCCTTATCTCCCCCCAAAATTTTCTGTCATCTTTCAATGAAAGAGGCTAAAAGACTAGCATTATGTTCAGATCTTGATGTGCGTTTGTGGCATTGCTAAATAGAAAAACAGAGGCCAAATCCCGATCACATGTAAGAACGTTGAAGATACCATCATTGCATTGTTGCTGTGTTTTCATATTTGGAACTTAATCTTCTTTCACTGGCACAAATACTGTTCCTTTGAACCTAATGAGCAAACGGTGAGTGAAAGCAGATTAAGATCTCTGATTAAATTTTATAGAAGCATAAAGACCATATTCTCAAAACATATTTTTAATGCATTAAGGTTCATATCCTTAAACCCCTGATAGAAACAGGGCAGAAAATGTCCCTCCAGGTGGGTGTACAGAACGGGCGAGCTTGCCCGCTGCCCTGCTTTCTTCCCTTTCTCTGCAGAGAGGCCACAAAAACTGTTTTTAAACCTCAGTTGAGTCTTTGTGGACATCCTAACTGTACAAACTTTAGGTGCTGTTTTGTATCTGATCTCTGACAGTCTGTGGTCTGATTCAACAGCGTTTCAGTAGCTACAAGTCCAAAAGGTACACAGGCATAGTTTCTGGTCTGTAGGGTCAGCTTTTTGGTTTTTTATCCAGCCAACGGTCTTTTGAAAATGCTGAGAAAAATACTACCATCAACATGGCTGTGATTTCTTTTTCCATTTCAGGCCCTTCAAACCATCACAGCCAGTCAACGCTGAGGCCACCTCTCCCTCCTCCTCACAACCACTCGCTGTCCCACCATCACTCGTCTGCCAACTCCCTCAACAGGAACTCACTCACCAACCGCCGCAACCAGATCCACGCGCCTGCTCCCGCTCCCAACGATCTTGCGACTACGCCTGAGTCCGTGCAGCTGCAGGACAGCTGGGTGCTCAACAGCAATGTGCCGCTGGAGACCAGGTGGGTCACGAGGCCTGGCAGCGCTCTGCAGTGCCCTTCGATCGATGAGGGGTTTCGGTCTGCCTTGGGTCAGTGGTGGTTTTAGTTGACACACAGTGAGAGTTCCTGGCATCAGAACATGTGCAGTACGTGTCGTCTGAATTGCGTTGCTCTGGGAGGCAGACAGGTGGACATCTCTGTCCTATTTTGAAGTATTTATTATACATTTGGACAGTTCTTGTGTATTCAGCTAGTGTTACTATTGTGGCATATCTTGCTCACAGGCACAGGGGGAACTTCTTATAAGTCACACTGACTGTGTTGCTGGAAAATTATGTGCTTTCCTGAAATCACAAACAGAGGCTCGTTTGTAATTATGCAAATATGCATTTTGGGAGACTTGAGAAACAATCCCAGATCCAAGACTGGTAGTACTATAATTTTCATTTATATTTCATCCAGCATGCAGGCTCATTTTAATCTCTTCTGTATGTGTTAACAGCTTGATGCCTGTGGGGCAAACAGTTGCATATAAATTTAAAGGTGCAGCACTTGGGTCAGTCAAATAACTAAGTGCCTGAAGGGCTGTGGTTGTCAGCACTGGGATTTGTGGTCATTCAGGGTGTGGGATGCCTGCTTTGAACAGCAGAATTTTAAAAATGCCATTGTGGTGACTTCTGCAGGAGCATGTGTTTATGTCCCTGTTCACAGACATGAGGCCAAGTCCTGCTGCAGTTGTCAGAGCAGCAACTGAACATGTGCTGGATTGGAATTTGCACACTTGAGTCTGCCCCTCTTGCTGATATGGTAGAATTTTACTGAATTCTAGAAAATTCAGTTTAAAAAAAAATGTGAAAAACAAGATTATAGTAGAAGAGTGATCTTGCTGGCCTAGATCTATTTGAAAACACAGAGTGCAGATAGGGCAGCTGGACTCCTTGTAGCACTGGCTTATGCAGTGGTTTCAGCTATTCAGTTGCCACAGCTCTGAGATGTTATGTTTCAGTTGCGGCCTTCTGGGAATTTAAGGCTACTCTACCAGCTTACATGCAGAGTAGCCAGCACAGTGTAGTTACACCTCCATACAGGCATTCTTTAGTACAGTGGCACCTGTAATTTGTCATTTCTAATGTCTTAAGATTGCCTCAGACATTTACAGGGAAAGAATTCCTTGTGATATTTGCAAAATGGTTCTTTGTCAAAATGCTGGCAACCCCAAGCAGTAACACTGGGCTTCTTTACATTCTGACTTTGTACCTATTTCCTCCAGTGGGGACTGTCAATTCCAGTACTAACTTTGAACGCTTTTCTGCTTTGTATCACAAACTCTCACGGAATACACATGTATTCGTGTTACTGACCGAAGTAATGCTGTCATTTTTGGAGGCTGCAGGACACCTGGCTACCAGAGAACTGCAGTTTTCTGTAGGTGCATTTGTCAGAGGTGAGCATGGAGATGCCAGAGAGTCTCCCAACAGGACTGCTGCTTTCTAAAGGCTCTCCTAGGGGTGCTTCAGGATTGATTTTTTCCATTCTGAGATGCACACCTGACAGGATTTTATGACAAGTTTCATCACAAGAATATTAACTCAGAAGATAAGGACTTTTTTTTTCTTGTTTGCAGTGAATTTTGCTGAAATTTATGCCTGCAGAATCACTGGAGACTTTCCAAATTAGCCAGCACTCTTCAGAGCTGGTATTTCCTCTAAATTCATGCCAGTAGCCACAAAAACAAATGGTACCTTTTTTGCCATCCTGTCAGTTCCGCCTTCATTTTTTGGCTTTACTTCGATGTGAGTGCTGATCCCACTCACATTGCCTCTTCCCAGAGCGCTGCACTTGAATGTTTCTCCCTGTTGGCAGTTGTTCATCTCAGCAGCGGAGCGCCCCAGAGTCAAAGCCACCGCTGACAGCAGCTGCTGTATCAGGGCCATCTTTCACAACTTTTAGTTTTCACCTTTTGGTTATCTTCAGAAGGTTCTTCTCTCGGCTGAAAACAATATGCAAGTGGTCACATTACTTATTAGAAACAGAAAGCAGTACCTGAGCTGTCTAAAGGGAATGCTTTATGTCAGCACTACAGAACTCAGATCACAATTTAGATTCCAGACACCTCTTTCTCTATCAGTGCCGAGTGCTGAAATCATGGAATGCTGCAGTGTGTGTCTGCATATTGTTATTTTTTCTCTGCTAAGAATGTTTTTCTCTTCCCTTCTTTCCTTTGTAATATTATGCTGTCTGAACTAAACCCACAGACCACTTGGAGACAGCACATTTTCCAAATGCATCTTTTCTCCATCTCTTGTTTCAGTATTGATTTTAGAAGGGTTAACCAGGTTTGTATTAATTTAGCATGACAGGTTCTTTATTTGTATGTTTTGGTTTTGTTTGTTTGTTTGTTTTTTAATGAGGCTTTTGATTCAATGCAAGCATAAGCATAAAATATGTTGATGAAATTCTCTATTTTTAATTACTTTTCAGATTAAAAGGAAAGTAAATTTAAAGTCAGTGTGAAGCTTCCAGGCCTGCTTTCTTATTTACTACAGCATGTGATAGGTTAGACCAGGTATAAGTATATAAGCTAGGAAATGAGAAACCATGGCGCTGTTAGTGGGCGCAGCCAGAGCAGGACAGGTAATGGCTCCTGGGACAGTGCCAGGCATGGCATGCAGTGAGCTGAGGCCTGGGGGCAGGAGTGGAGCTGTGCTGGGCCAGGAGGAGGGCAGGCACTCTCAGCCAAGCTGGCCTATCGGGCCACCTTCTAACTTGAGAGCAGCGCTTGAGAAAACTGATGTTCATCGTCAGTACATATCATGAGCAATTAATTGCTGTAACTGTCAGCAGTTATCCCTGTGTTTACGAGTGGCTGGTCCTTGAGGAGACTCCTGACCTGGCGGTGAGGGCATGGTGCCTGGCAGCAGGTGGCTGCTGGCTGCAGGCTGAGGGCGCCTTGCAGAGGACGCCATCTTTAATCTCCCTTTGCTTCTGTTTTTATGTTCCTCATCTCCACCTATGAAGGGAACAATTCTATCTGCTTTTGGTATTGTTCAGCTTATTTTGGGGACCAACTTTTGCTCTGAAGTGAATTTTTGTGCTTATTCTGTGTGATTTCTCTGGTTCCATTGAACAGCTCTCTGGCTTTTTCTGCAGGATTGTTACTGTTTCAGTGACAACCATCTTTCCGTCTTTGTGGAGTTTACTGCTTGCCCATATTTGCATGTACTTTCTTCAGGCAACTATAGCAGGTTTCCATTTACCCTCTGTGGTACTTTATTTTTAACGTAATTACACTTATCTGAATTGCAGTAGCTTCTTTTAGTGAAGCTAAAAAGTAGCAAAAATGCTGCTACAGAGTTCCTAGTTACACTGTTTTGGTGTGGTTAGACCTAGTTCAAGGCAGACCAATACGGATTTTATCTTACCTGGTCTGCTGCTGCTTTATGGCTGCAACAGGCCTCTGCTTTGGCTGTGTAATTGTTCTGTTTTCTTTGAAATTAGGGTCCATAATGGAAGGGTTGAAATATATTTAGCTAAGGATTCAGGAATGCGTCGCTGTAGCATATCGTGATGCTATTTTTATGGTTCATTTCTGCAGTACTTAGCTGCTTTACCTTTAGGCCCGCAGCTGCTGTGTAATGCTCTTTAACTTTTATTGTCCTCTTGCAGTCTGTTTCAAACCATCTCCTCCTCCTCCTCCTTTCCAAAGTGCTGGTTTCTACGTTTTGCAGTTAAGAGGTGTTTCTTTATCACTTCTTTAATCATTGCTTTCAATGAGGGTGAATGATGAAAATACTACCTTTGAACATCGCAGTGTGGGTCTCATTACTTCCAGACAGCCAGAGAGGCAGCGCTCTCTTTATAGGTTGAAATGCTTTGAGGGCTTCTGTATCACAGAGCACAGGGGGAAAAGCACGGCTCTGCAGGAAGGTTTGCATCACTCTGTGCACTGTAAGGTTCATCTCTGGTACAGGAACCTTGCACAGGGCCATCTGCAGATGCCAGTCAAAAATGAAATGACTCATAAATGAGGATAACAGAAGAGCTTCCATGATTGGATGTTTGTCAAAGATTGCCTAATGTGCTAATGCCTGTTCCTGTGCTTCATATTGATGTTAATTAATTTAGTTGGTATGGTTATAATTAATACTTAATCCAAGAGAAAAAAGATTAAATAGAAGTTAGTCTTATTATTTAATCTCATAATTAGTTTCGTACTTAAAATATTTTCAATCAAAATCTTTTAGCTGTAAATATAATTTTATGGATGTGTTTGTAGTTTCTTTGAGCTTTCTAAAAGGATTTGTTATTACGTTTCAGTAAAGAATGTAATGTACCAATATTTCTCCTGTATTTCAGGAGAAACGATGATAGTCAATGGTCACTCTTCTGGTAATTGTGAAATCCATGTTTCCTTAGATCTTGTGAGCTGTAGTAAAAAAGTACCAGTCAAAATCTGGGGTCATTTAAATAAAGTTGTATTTAAAAATTGAAAAAATTGTAAAAATTGCCCTTAAATAATTCATGTTGTTGTTTGAAATATTTGTCTGCTCCTGGGGTTCAAGCTACATCTGTTTCTTTGCAAGTCAAATTCCATCGTAGTCTCCCTGTGGGTGAGCCTGAAGGAGAGAGAGCACAGGGAGATCAGAGGATGGAATGGTACCGTGAGCTGTATCCTGCTTTGCACCAATGCAAAGTCACAGCGTACTAGAGCAGGGAAACAACTGTGCTGGGTGTTTTTGTTGCTGCAACCTTCCAGGCAGCGAAGCAGTGAATGCAGTGTGTGATGACTATACGTGGGCTAGAGCAGCCACTGCAGAAATCCGAGAACAGAGTAGGAGAAGAGTGGGATTTAGTGCTGAGATATTGGTTATTTATTTGAGAAAGAAATTAAATACCTGAAATGTTGTTAATACTTAAGTCAGATATTGTACCGTGATTGTGTCAACAAGATAAGCTACAGAACTTCTGACCTGAAAATATAAACTTGAAGTTTCTGAATGAGTAGAAACTGCAAGTTGCAGCCGCTCTTCACAATTGTCTGCCTGTTTTGAATAATGTCTCAATATTTTGATATCTTTATATATGATGCAAAATGTTCTGGAACAGAACAGTGTAACAAAATCTCTTTTCCCTTTGTTCATGCAAATTTCTAGAATATATTGGGCACAGCAGGCAACTACTTGGAGCAGTGAAATATCTCCTCAGTCTAATTGTGCTCTGTCTTATATGGCCTTCTCTTGCCAATTACTTAAACTATAAGACTACAGGTACATAAGCCACAGAATTTTGGCCCTTCTGAGTTAAAGGCTGGGGCAAGAACTGACACTTCTGTTTGCCTGTTCCTGCTTGAGAAGATTGCAGGATGGTTGTGTAGACTTTCCACAAAACTGGATCTGCATAGATAGATTCTGGATGTGTCTGAAAATCCAAATCATTTTGAAGAGGCAGTACAGCATAATCAAAAGTATCCATAGGGACTTGATGTACGTATGGGCCATGCACTTGCAGGAATTCAAAAAGTATTGTAGAAAGGTCATTTTTAGCAGGTTGCTGTAGTGATGTTTTCATAACAACTATAAACTCTCTTAAGAGATGAAAAAGAGAGTGGAGGGAAGCCCTACAAAAGCAGGATATGTACTGATGGTTCTGAAAATCTACGTAATGTACTCCTACATGCATACCCATAAGCTCAAAGAAATTTTTACAGATCACAGATAATTGCATATTGTCATGATCTGCTTGGTTTGCATTTTAAAGTTTTGAGTTGTGTAGAGTGTACAGGCAGCATGAATGGCTGCACAGGAGGAGACTAGGATGTTTAAGGTGTTAGTTTTTGTTTCCTTTCTTTTTGTTGTTTGGTTTCTTTTTTTGTTTGTTTGTTTGTTTTTGTTTTTTGTTTTTTTAAGCCTAAATGATATTATTAAGGTTTCTATTTTATACATTTATATGTAGACTGTTTAAAAAAAAAAAAAAAAAAACATTTTAGAGACTTGAATTTCTTATAGACATGAATAACTTACTAATTTAGCCCTGTTGCTAGTGCTTTTCCTTTATTTCTAGTTAAGAGTAGTGGAATTAAGAGTGAAGAGCTTACATATGTGCCTTTTAAATTAGAAGTGTTTTGAAAATTAGTACATTTATTGATGCAGAAAGCTAAAAATTAGCAGACCTATTGAAATGCAAAATGCTGTTGTCATTATTGTCATTAGCAGAATAACAGATGTAGGCATTATTGGATTTTGTCACTTTGACTGTAACGTATCTCTCAGAACTTTATAGACGAAATGAAACTATTTTTGCCCTTAAGAATTTAGAGGTCCTATAGTTTGAGCTGATAAAGGCTGCCTGCATCTTTCCAGATCTGCTTTATAGATTGTACTTCCATTTAATCTAAGTACGTATGTGGAGTAACTCATTTTCTGTGTTTATATGTGTAGCTATTTCTATTACTTTTCCCCAGGTGTTAGGTAGCAGTTTCATTGCTGCAGACCTGGAGAATAAACAACAGTGCAGATTTTAATAGCTTCATTATGCATCAAGGTGTCAGCTTCACTTAAGTGAAGATTCATCTGGTTGGTAACTAGGAAAAAACTGTTACCACCTTGTTTCTGGGTCAGTTTATGAAACAGACTTCAGCTGGGATCCAAGAGACTTTGCAGGAAGAATATGCATACATTTAAAGGGTAAACCAATTATTTATTGGCTAACTTGGGCAAAAGGCTACAAAGATTTAAGCTGGCAGGCTAAGTGCTAGTGTGCCCACCAGCTGTTGTAGGGCACCCAGGGCTGATTTGGGACAGACACCACTCGGGAAGGCAAGAGTGGCCCCTGCAGCTCCATGTTGTTGCTGAGCTCCGTGTGCCACCAGCTCCGCCACACCAACACTTCAACCCAGACGTGCTTTCTGGCCTTGCTCTTCTTTCCCTGTCAGGCCTGAGGCCTTTCCACCTTGTTCTCCCTGTCTCATTCTTGAGCTCCTGATGATCCTTGTTGCAGCAATCCTTCCTCTCTCCATAGCTTACACCTTGTCTTTCTAAGGGTTCTCACAGCTCTTTGTTACATCCCAGTGACTTGCTGAGCCGCCTGAGCTGGGGTGATGCTGCTGCTGGCTCATGTCATGCCTCGCATCCTGACACCAGAAGTGAGAGCCCCTGGAGCTGGCAGCTCACAGCTGGGGCATGAGATAGAGAGGGTTATAACCAACAATATCTTAATTAGCATCTCCCAGGTCAGGTGCAGGTTGTCCTGTAAAAAGGTATCAAAGGTATCCAGTACAGAGCTAAGAATGTTGCTGGGGTATAATACAGATGTCTTCTTTTCTTTTTTTTTTCTTTTCTTATTTTTTTTTTATTATTATTATTTTTTAACTACTCTGTTTTTGACTGTTGCTTTGGGAACGTTGCCTGTTTGTTTTTGTTTAATAACATGACAGATCAGGATGCCCAAAGGCTGGTGCCTGCCTTTTTTGTACAAAATATCACCTTCCTGCCAGGCAGCTTTCAATTACTGTGCTTTTGTGTGTCCAACTGTGCCTTTGTTGAGAGTCGAGACGGCGGTCACAGGCTGGTCTGGCACTTAAGGCAACACACGACACTCTGCTTAACACTGTGTATGTTTTAGAAGACATTGCCTTGGGACGTAGTGAACTCAGCCTTCAAGGAATCACGACCTCTTCCAGGGCTGGGAAGTTGGTGTTAGAACTTGGCTGGAGGCTTGGCAACTGCTGCCATGTTCAGAGTTATGCAGCAGAGAATAGAAGTGATAGAAGTGTTACCTCGCCGTTGATATCCGTTCTGAATTATTGTGTCCATGCCCAATGGAGTGTCCTTAGTTCCTGCATCATGCACAGTTAGTTGCAAACTCATTTTCTGCAGTGAGCTGAAAAACACAGAAATACTGTGTTCTTGTGCACATGGCAGCTGTGCCTGCAGCGTGCACTTGAGAGTGAGGGGTGCACATTGGCATGCTTCTGTGAAATGGCCACTTCCTTGACCTACATGTGTCTTAAATAGCTCTCCACTGAAAATGTATCTAGAGTCATACAACTTCCCCAATTGGAAAGGACCCACAAGGATCACTGAGTCCATCCCAGGATGACCTAAAACCAAAACTCTATGTCTGAGAGCATTGTCCAGATGCGTTAGGAACTCTGGCAGCCCTGGGCCATGCCCAGCTCCCTCTGGGCAGAGCCTTCCACTCACCCCCACCCGGCCCTCCCCTGACAGCCCCATGTCGTTCCCTGGGCCCTGTCGCTGTCACACAGAGCAGAGCTCAGCGCTGCCCTCCGCTCCCTGTGAGGAGCCGCAGCTGCCATGAGGGCTGTCCTCAGTTTTCTCAGGCACTCCACTGCGTTTGGACTTAACTTTCACATCAGTTCCGCTGCTTTGGATGTAAGGCAGCATATCTGAAAATATTTCTTTCTTATGAAATAGGAGCATATATGTCTACTATGTATTATTTTAAGGAGAGTTACATAAAAAGTGGTGGTCACAGAATCTAGAGCACTGGTAAATTTGGAGTTAGTAGTCCAGATGAGATTAATCAACCAATCTTTCCTCCTTCCACATAGCTTTTTTTCTCTACTTAATGTTTTTTGTAAGTAACCTCCAAATTCGTACTACACCCTGCTGTGTGCAGTGAGGCGAGGAGAGCAGTCACCTCCCCCTCAGAGAGCCCTCAGTTGTGTCAGCATGGCTGCTAATCCTTCAAGAACCCCAGAGCAAGGACACGCTATTAAACCTCCTTCGGGGGAGGACTGAGGCCCTTTAGCAACCAAATCTTCCACCAGCCTAACACCCAGAGTTCATTCTTAGCATAAAAAAGCGTTAGAACAGTTCATAGTTTTCTTTGTTCTTGGCTTCTTTTTGTCTAAAAGTGAGAAAACTGACATGAAACTTTGCTGCCTGAGTTTGACAGCCACTTTCAGGCTTTCATTGACACAAATGACATGGCTACTCTTCTGCACAAGAGTTTAGAAGACTAGATTTTTTTTTCCAGTACGAGCGGGCATATAAAGTTACATATATGTTGCATTGTTTCTTCTGCAACAAATAAATGTCACAACATGATCACATAAATATAATTGGATGTGATTTTATCAGAGCTTAAAGATCGCTTATTTGTAAGTCCTTGAATCAATAAATTGAGCTGTAAACTAATCTCTTGGTATGTATCTTTTCTGTTTATTATTTCCTATTAAAACGGTAGTATGGAAAAAGACACTTTAAGCATTACAGCTCTCCATATTTCTTTTTTCATACAGAATGAGCTTAGGATAGCATGAGAAGTGAAAGAAGCAATTTCTGTTATGGTACCTTGTTCTTCCTTTCTATTACAGTTTTTCATCTCAAAAAATGATAGATTTTTTTTCTCAGCTGGTTCTTGCAGCGTGCTGCCATGACAATCTGGCCATAAAGAAGGGGGGAAGAAAAAGATTTTTCTCTCAAAGAGTGTGGAAGTTAATACAGGCTCTGTCAGACCACTATTCCCTGAACACCAGAGGTCCTTTTGACCTGTGGGAAAATAAATGCTATAGAGAGCTCTGAATTAATGAAGAAAGCAAACTATAGCTTTTTCCATTTACCAGTAATCCACAGAACTGTGGACAAATGTCCCCTTGCATGCTGCTCTCCCACAGATGTCACCTCTGCTGGCAGTGCGCCGCGTGCAAGGCAGCACTCCCTGCTCTGCTGTGCCTGGGTGCGAGGGGCCGGGGAGCAGAGGCTGCTTCGGGAGAGCCCTGAGCGAGCTGTGGGACCAGCTGGTTTTCCATCAGCGGCATGCAGACTCCATCCATAGCTTTCATGGATGTTTAAATGACTGAAACTTTGCGTACTGGTGATCGCATTTTGTAGTTATCCTGTATAGAAATGCTCTGTGATGCACAGAAACTAGAGAGACTCTGCCAAGATTAGCAAATCTATTCCCACGTTTTCAAAATATGAATTTAGACCCAATCTCAATCAAAATACTAATCCTAAGTGAAGTGGTTAATGTGTTTTCCCTTACAGTATTTGATAGATGAACATGGAATATACATTTTGTTATTTACTTCTACTACTCAAAATTAAGTGAATGGATACAAGCAAACAAGATCATTTCTCTCCATAAACATTCATTGTGCAATATCTTCCAGTCTTACCTCTGAGAGAATGTAATTAATGTTGATAAATGCTTGTGTTCTTCCTTTGCAGCTTTGGTCCACAGACAATTGGTTGTACCAGAGCATGTCAAATCCCACATAAAAATATAGCTATAGATCATTGGTTTTATGAATAGAGTTCAGACAAGTCAATTTATTTCCATTAGAAGATGAAACTAAACTTAAAACTCCGGGGGCTACAGAAATTTTGTCCATTATGTTCTCAGTCATTCTGGTGTGCTTTGCAGTAACTTAAGGTGTTTCCACTAATCTGCTTTCCAGCTTCTGAACACAGTGCAGCTTTCCAAAATGGCTCGGTGGGTGTTTAACATATCTTTAGTTAAATGTCTTTCTCTTAATCTTCTGAAGATGTAATTACTGTACTCTAACATGGCATGAAATCTTCTAACGTTTGCCACTTTGTCAGAAATCCTCATATAGAGATAGCAAACTTTCCGCTTTTGAAATACAAGGATAGGAATTGAAGGTGTGACAAAATTCAGTTTATTCAAGTGTATTTTTTCTTGTTTTGCTTTGGAAATGGTGTATTTCCTCATATCCATTTCTGTCAGCCTTTTTGCTTCTATGAAGTTCTGAGCGAGTGACAGAGGTCATGTTTGCATGTGTAAATATTTTGCTTTTCTTTATATACTTCACATACCAAGAGTGGACCATGGTGGGACTCTTCTACTTTTTTTCCTTTTTTCTCCTCGCTGAAACAGTGTATGATTGGCATGTTCTATTAAAACATATCTAGATATTCATTCATTCATTTTTGATGGGAGCGGAGTTTCATTATATATCTGAGTTTACTTTAACAGTGCTATATTAAAATTTCTGTTAGTACTGCAGCTGCCTTCCTGGCTGAATAGCACATAACATTCCCGGGTTAAAAGCTTTGACATTTCAGATAAAGGCAGTGCCAAGGACTGCAATTTCCAGTTTGATTTTGTGATTTCCTGCTTTGGGGCGGGAGAAAAAGGACAGTAAGAAGCACCTGCTGCAGACCCTGAGGTCCAGGCCTGAAAGGGCCACACAGCGAGGGGGGCTGGCTGAGCAGCTGCAGTGAGTGGGAAGGAGAGATGGGCCTGTCTGTGTGTGACCCACGTCTGCTCTGCCTCACTACGTCTGTCCGTCCATCCTTCCTCACACCACATCTCCTGTCTGTCCGTCCTTCCTCACGCTCCATGTGGCTTCAGCCCCGAGCTCCTGTCACGGAGCAGCACTGTGCTCCCAGCAGCAGCAGGCTGACAAAGGGGCTAAAACTGCTTCTGCTGCTGTCGGTCAGGTTTAACCAGGCTGAAGGAATAGAAGTGTCAGCAGCTCTCATATAACAACACCACCAGCTTCATACCATCATTTCCCAACAGTTATTTTAATTGAATTGTTTTTCTTTTCAAAAGCAAACAGAAGCAACAGAATTAATCTGCTTGAGATACTCAGCAAGTGTCTGGGCAGCCTGAAAGGTTTTATTTCTGCTAAGCCTTGCACTTTTGATGATAGTTTTAGTTGTTCAAACCAAATCTCCCTGATTATTATTATTTTTTAATGGTTAATTCTAATTCTGGTAAAATCACTTCCTACAAGACTGTAGTCTTTCTAAAATTTTATTTTATTTTCTGTTGGCAGCTTTTTCCAAGGCTTATAATGTCACATCTGAATATGAGCCCTGTTACCAGACTGCTCCCCCTTCTAACAGACACAGTCTTAACATACTCAAACTTTGGTCACGTTGGTGTTTTAGTTACTATCCAGGCCAACTGCATCTAATCACAAAAAGATTCAGAAGGTTATGCTGACAGAAGACATCCTGACACTGTGTTTCAGTGACAGTTGTTTGGCTCTGGTGGCAAAAGGATTGTGAGAGTGTTCATTTTCCTTATTTCTTCATGCAAAGTCATTTTACTTTCTTCTTGAATTTAATCCATTATGTCATCTGGATTAGGAGCAGAAGATAACTTTCATAACTATGAGATTTCTTGTTTTCAACTGTAGTTCCATTTTTTATTTTGTTTTGTTTTTTTCCAGGCATTTCTTGTTTAAGACATCTTCTGGAACGACTCCGCTGTTCAGTAGCTCTTCCCCTGGCTACCCACTGACCTCAGGAACAGTTTATACTCCACCTCCCAGGCTGTTACCTAGAAATACATTTTCCAGGAATGCATTCAAGCTGAAAAAGCCCTCCAAGTATTGTAGCTGGAAATGTGCTGCTTTATCTGCAATTGCTGCTGCAGTCCTGCTTGCCATCCTGCTAGCATATTTCATAGGTAAGATTGTTCTCTATGTCAAATCACATGCCTATGTCAGCAAATGAAACTTGAGCAGATGAAAGGGTGGTTTAATCTGTTTTGCAGATCTGCGTAGTTACCGAGCAAAGAAAATTATTATTCTTTATACTGGTTAATGAGAAAAATACAATTCTCAAGTCCTGTTCACTGTCATAAGAGTGGGAACAAGACATTGATTCGGGATCCTCAGCGTGCATTGTTAAATGGAGCGATCGTAGGTGCTTCAAACAGGGGCTGATGTAATGATGTAATGAGGATTTTTTTTATGTACTACATTGGCTTTAAAATATTTTGCAAAAATGGTGATAGTGAATCCATAAGAGTAACTGAAGGTACTGGTGTTTGAATTGAAGTAGCACCATAGCATGCTGCATTAAAAAAAAAAAATCCAAAATCATTTTGAATAAGTCTCAGTTTATATCTCTTCACATACCTAAATTCGTCTTGTTTTTAGACCTCAGTAAGATAAATCCATTAGGTGTGCTATTGTTTTCTGCATGCCACATATCCTTAGTGTTTTATAAGGAAAACTCAAATTTTGTGCTTATTTTCTGTGTTTAGCATATTAATAATGACTACATTATGTTCTATTCTTTCTGTGGTCTTTTCAGGTTTTCTTTAAACATGCTCCTGTGTTTTTTTTTTTTTTGTCTTTACTAGATTAATTTAGTTCTGATTTCTCCCTCAATATCCTCCTCATTGTCTGTTGTTTTGGAGATTTTTCAAAGGATCTATACCAGTTAGATGTGTATTTTGTACCTTTTACAATGCCTTCAACAATATGTTGATAATGACATGCTACACAGATTGTCCAGCTTCCCTGAGTAAATGGCAAAATTGTAGTACCTTGTAAATACTTTCTAGACCCATTATGTTGGGGTTTTTGTTCATTTCTGAGACTCTTTGTGTTGATATTAATATGTTGCTACCATAAAGAGCAAGGTTCATGCATAATATGTGAAAGCCCTGTAAAGATGCACTGAATTTTCTTCCTATTTCCTCCATTGAGGAGGAGAGAGTGATTATTTTTTTATTTTTTCATTTTTGACCAGACAGCCTAACTCAAGAGTGTAGATAGTGCTTTCTGTGGAGATTTCAATTTTCACATTAATGGTCTTCCACAGGTAATTAATACACATGAGGTGAAAAAGAGCTGATGAGCTACTTCATTGCTTTTGTCTCTTTAGGCCAGGCCTGCATCCCAGCATACTCAATACTACAGAGCTAACCAACTTTCTGTGCTTCTTCTGTAGAAAACCTCAGAAGAATAGCAGGCTTAGTTTGATATATAAATAAGAAGATTGGAAAGCACATGATTTATTGAACTTGACAGTTATCATACAACAACTCTCTGTTTGAGTGATTATGCACATGGGAAATGATACACTGCAAGCTGAATATTTTAATCATGTGCATAACTTTGAAGTGATGGATTATGAGATGTGTTTTTCCCTGTTATTTAGGTTACTATAATCTAAAGCAAAACTTTGCAAAGTGGTTATTGCCTTCAATAGTTTCTTAACCGTTTAAGACAAGAGCTGATGTAAAACAATGCATAGACCTTTAACAATTGATGAATGATCTTCAAGTCATGACATAAATGATCTGTTTTGACAGAAGTTTTTGAGGTCTTTTTGGAAAAGACAGAAAAGAAAAGAAAACTGAAAGGAAATTGCATTGTCTTAAGACAATATCTTGAGACATTGTCTTGAGAACAACAGGATGGCAAAAAGGATGTGCTTAAGACCATTAGCTATAAGCTTATCCAGCCATCAAATTGTTGGGACTTTGCTGTTCTCCAATGGTATGACCCTAAGCACTGAAATCTCCTTATTACAAGAAACCTGAAAAACCTTTCCTTGTTCTGCAGTTCTCTGGAGGGATGCCTTCTCCTGGGCATGTGCAGTACTTCAGACATGGGAAAAATAATTATCCTCTCTCCTGGGCAAAGAGCAGCAATCCAAAATACCAGCTGTCTGCTCTTCTGCTGCTTACTTTGGAGCTGCTGACCTACTAATCCGTGAACTGCTGTGAAGACAAAATAACTCTGTCTTGTTCCATTCAGTCTCTTAGAAGAAAAAAATGTTTTTTCTGTTTTCAAGATGGTCAGAATAATGTTCAGATCAGACCAAAATCCCAGTTCTGTCCTAATCATTGAGACAGTTGGAAAGTGAGAGCTGTTAATCTACTGGGAGTCGTAGGATGTTATTTAAGTTTGACCAAGATAGGCAGGAGGAAGGGCAGCACTCTGTTGCACTAGCTCCCCCAGTGTATTTTGCTGTCAGAACTGAAAACACAGGAGACTCTTTAAAGGCACTGATAATGTTTTACTGCTGCACATGTCCAAAAAAAGCAAATTTCTTGCTCTCCACCAAAGCAGAAGTTGTATTATTGAGGATACATCTGCTAAAAATAATAGTTATGGAAAAAGTTATCAAAATTTGCAGTGAATGTTTCTGCTCTTTAGGTTTGTCAATATATCTAGGGTCCATGAAGATTACTGTATCAAAGGTAGCAAAGACGACTGCTGGACTAAATGAAAAACACAATGCTGGCAAATAGAAGTAAATTATATTGAAAAAATAGTTTGAAGTTCTCGTAGGCATGGTTTCTGAATGAATTGTCCTAATATAAGAGAGATGTGGGAGTCAAAGCAGTTCATTGAAAACATGCTGTCTTGGGTTTAAACATCTGAATTTCAGACTGCCAAAGATTAATGGTGTCATGAAAAAATTTCTAACAAGGGGTGATTTAAAAAGAGAGGCAAAAAGCATATCATAGAAGAAGATATAAAAGAGTATCAAAGTGATGTAGGCATTCTTATTGTCTTTTCAAGTAAATAAAAACAGCCTGAATGAAAAAAAAAAAAAAATCACAGTCCATAATACCCTTTGGAACTAATTGTCCTCCAGTCCTGTTTGAGATTTGTCATTTCACAAAGTCTGGGATTTATTCCCATTTTCCTTGGGCAACATTTGAAGAATGTAGAATCAGCCATTCGAATTAGGACATCCTGGAGATATTGGGCTGGTGGTGAAACCGAGTTACAGGAAAGTAATTTATAAAGTGTCAGAAGGAAAGCATATACCAAACGTACTGCCTTTGCCAGAGTGTTCACTTCAGAGATTATGGGAGTGATGAAAGACATTGTCATGTTAAATTGGTTTTTAGCCCTTTAGATTCATGCCAAACTTGGAGGGGAAAAAACAATAAATAAAGGAGGAAAGTGAGGAAAAAGTCTCCTTGCGCTCTCCACGATAATAACTCCTGCCAAACACTAAATACCATGTTCTTGTAGGCCCCTACACTGCTCTAATTTCTGCCAGTCTAACTTGGAGCATAGAAGAACATCTGACCATCAACATGCCAGAATGTTAAAAATGAGATAATATTAAAGTATTTACGCTTCTTAGAGGGGGGCAACAAGTAGAATAACATTCCCTGTACAATGAGTTCAGGGATGCTCCACTTAAAAGTAGCATCTCATGCTGATAACTTTTGGTGTTGGTGTGTTTTGTCTACTTCTGTTCTGCTCAGTGATACAGAAAAATAGAAGGAAAATGATAAATTATGAAAACAGCATAACAGTTTGTACTGCATCTTTAACTCATATACCGCATAGGGAAATGTTATCACTCATTTATTCTTCAGTGTTGTTTGACCCTAAATATGCTTGAGGCTCCAGATAAACTCCAGTTTTCTCCTTAAACTTAAAATAACATAGCCATGTCTGTGCTCCAGAAAGACCTGGATTGCCAAAGGCTCTGGCTGCTATTTAAGCAAATGAAAGTTTCGTTTTTATACCCTATACATTTATTTAAAATTAAAGCCTGGAAAATAGTGGCACACAGAACAAATATTTGGTAAGTTTCTTGCTATTAGAAAACACCACAGCAGATTTGTGAATATAATACATATAGGCAAATAAATGGTTAATTTATTTGGTTATCTTTCTCGCACAATAGTATTCATTTGTTTCTGTGACAGGCAGACAATAAAATGTATGGGGTTCTTGAGGAAATTAGGCTCGGAAGCAGAAGTCTCATCTTTTCTCTGCATGAAATATGTGCATAGACTACAGTTTTCATAAAATTGTCTTCTTTTGATGTTAATATCAATTTGAATTATTTTCATCCCAAAAATGAGTACGATATTTGCTAGTGTAAGAGCTTATGTGAAGTTTTTTTCATTCATATTTGTGTTTTTTTCCATTCATAAATGCAGCACTCAAACCATTACTGTAAATTCTTTCACTGCAGCATCTAGAGCACTGCAGATACCACCGCTCCCAGAAACATAGACGTGTAACTAACTGCTCCTAGCTTGACTGGCTGCAACTTTTGCCATTCGCAAGAATATTTTTGAATTTGGAAGACATTGATGATGATATAGGTCCAATTGTCTTTTTGACTCTGATACCAGAGGTCAGGATTCATGAAAATAGTTCACGCAAGTGGTTACTTTATGTATCAATTGATTTATTTTCTCTGTCTTTGAGCTGTTTTTGACAAATGACAACCTATGTTTCATTTGATTTCTTATGCTGCGTTTGTACTGTTGTTTCACTTTTAAAGTCAGAAAACCATTGAGCTGTTTTTGCCCAGACTTCACTGAAATCAAATATGCTAGGCAGCTGGGAAACCAAGACTGACAAAAGGGAAAACCATGCAAAGATGGAACCTCTGTCATGCGGGGGGCATCTGGTTGTCAATCACTGCTACCAAGTTTCACTTGAATCTTGCATCTTGTGAGATGAGATGGTGACAGAAGTTTCTGTTCTAAATTTGCAATGAAAATAGATATCACTTAAGGGGCAATAATTAAGTTCTAGGATAAGCCTATCACTCATTCAGATATTCGTCTTGACTGATTCATTCAATCTGAGGAAGAGAGGAGTGGTTATCTGGTGCTAGCTCTGACAAGAAGCTTTGAACCTTTCAAGGAAAACTATCTAGCCCCATTCTATAACAAAATTCTGCACTTTTGCTGGGAATTGTGAAGCTTGGCTCCAGGAACATTAAATGTGGAGTTCTCACTTAGCAAGGGTCCTATTTCAAGGTGCAAATGTGAGGAAGAGTCATTAGGTGAAGTAGATGATCTTGCTTTAAAAACAACATGCTCCTGCTGCTATAAATGCATAAAGAACAAGAGTATTTTTACGTGAGGTTATGTGGGTTTAGTTTGCCTGTGCCTTTCCTGAGTCAAAAATAAAGGCTTGATCTAGAGATTTGCTCCAAGAAAAGCAAATGCATTTTTTGCCTAGCAGAGATCTCAGAGATAATAGAAGTAACTGCCTTTCAGTGTGCAGGGGCAGTTTTATCTGCCTGTTCAATTCTTTTTGTCTTTGTTGAGGATTTCCATACCGTAAACCTGAGCACTTGAAACTAAAGTGAGCCTAATGTTTCTATAACTCAGAAGTGCCATCAGGTGCTTAGTGCTTGAAATTGAAAACCATTTCCACCTATTTACCAAGTCAAACAAGCCTACTCAGAAACCTTGGTAAGAAATGGGAGACCAAGGTGATGCTTTGTGTTGGGTGTTACAGGGATTTGTAAATGGGGAGAGTGGTGTTTGTTCTTAATGCATGTTGCACAATGCAATCCAAGATGAATATCCGAAAATATTTTTTCACAGATTTCTCAGATGCTGGTTGTTAAAAGTGTCAAAAGATACTGCTGTGAACGTGAGAAAAATAGCATAGCAGTCTCGCTGATGCTACTCTACTCAAAATGTGTGTGTCCTTAGTATCATAAGAGTTCTCAATGTGATCTAGCAGGATAATAATGGCTAACCTGGAAATCTTAGAGAAATAGTGCTTAAATTAAGTAGTATTGTCATAGAATCATTATTTATTCAGCCCAGTTTTTTGCTTTTTCTACTCAGACCTACAAGAATGGCTTCCTCAGAGGCTCTTTTTTTCACAATTTATAGCAGCACTGCTTTATGTTGTGTTTTACATGCTCCATTATTTCCCTACTGTGCCCAAACAGGTAAATATCCCGGTTTCATTGTAGCTGGGGAACAGAGCCTGTTCTCCATCCCATTGGTGCAAGGACTGATTGTTTTAGTAGTCTTGGATTTAATCCAGAACTACAGGTATGGAGTCTCATCAGGGCAAAGATGTAGCAGGGATAAGCAGATGCAAAACAAGTCTGGAGGAAATCGGGGAAAAATGATGAAAAACTTTGAGGCAGTTCAGTGAGACATGCTTTATTTATAGCCTGGCACAACATACTGAGATGAGACCATCTTTCTGAGGAAGGGTGAGCATAAGCGATCTTGAAGATTAAATTTTGCTAATCTAATGCTAAGTCAGATATACCTATCAAATAAATCTGCAGTCATTTTCTATGAAAAGTCAGTGTTCAATATCACTGTAAGATTTCACAGTTCTCGCAGTTCTCCCTAGGGAAACGTTGTTCTGTTAGCTGCTGTTTGTGCTGAGATCATCAGTTGATCATTTCTGGATTCATTTATATTTATTACTTGTTGCTGCGTTTCTTTGCTAACTGATCTTGTTGTTTTACATTTTGTGTGCTTACAGATTTTATTCATTTAAGCTTAGAAGTACATTATTGCTTTTAGGATTATAACTGTCGCTCAGTGGGGTAATAGTAGATCAAAAGATGTGACAGGGATTTTGTAAGTATGGCTAATGTAGCTGCTAAAACACTGTTATGAAAGCCAAGAAAAAAGCCCACAAATAAAAGATATTTACATGTACTACAGAGAAAAGACAAATATAAGAGGAACTTGCATTAAGACAATTTTAAAGTAGGAATTAAATTCATGTTGTGAAAGTAATAAGACAAGGTTACAGAACACAGAAGTCATGGAGGAAAAGAAATTGAACAGTAGGAAGAGAAATGTCACATCACTATAAAATAACAGAAAATTTAATTTCAACACATTAAATGGCGAATAATCTCCTTTCAGTAACTGAAAAAGCTGTTTAAGAAACAGTTTTTGGGTTCATTTCAGCTTTTGGTTGTTCAGGCTTTAATTCCATGTAGTTCTGCTGCATCATACTTTGTGCTGCCTACTCAAACTCTACTCAGATACAAAAAATATCCTGGCCATTTTATACGGTCTGTATATCCATATGCCTACGTGTCGTTGACTTGCAAGGGTCAGTGAGTTTGAATGCCTCACACATCATGTACACGTCATGTTGTGGGGCCTTGTTATTAATCCTTTATACGTTACTCTTGTAGGTATAATCAGGAAAGCAGTGTTTTCCATCACAATCTATCTGATTTCTGATTTTGCACTCTAGATTTAAGTTCATCACTTACAGGATAATTTAGGGATGAAGGGACCTCTGGAGGTCTCTAGTTCAGCCTTCTGCTAATACTCGGGGTATGTGTAAAGTCCAGTCTGGTCTTGAAGACCTTTTAGGACAGGGACTACATCACCTTTCTTGGCAACCTTCCACTGTTTGATAGTCCTCATGAGGAAAAGGTATTTCCATATATCCAATCTGAGTCTTCTCTTAGTGTATACCATTCATCTGCATCCTCCTGTCATGCACCAGTGTGGCTGCCTTCATCCTCCTGATGACCTGTAGGGTCTGACCTGCTGCCGTTTCGCCACCATCGCCTCCTCTTCTCAAACACAGCTCCCCCCAGCCTCTTCTTCTGGGACAAGTGCTCCAGCCCTAAAGATTCTAGTGACTTCCACTCAACTTGCTTTGTTTTAGTGATGTCTTTGTTGTACAGGGAGAGCCAAAACTGGATTCAGTTACAGTAGAAGCAACCTAGTGGAATGGGCTGGAATGGGCTGCCCAAGGAGGTGTTTGAATCACTGCCCCCAGAGGTGTTCAAGAAACGTTTAGATGTTGTACTAAGGGATATGGTTTATTGGGGAAGTACTGGTGGTAGGTGGATGGCTGGACTGGATGATCTTGGAGGTCTTTTCCAACCTTGGTGACTTTGTGATTCTAATGACCGCTGAGCGGATGGGAATAATGTCTCCTGGCTGTGCTTCTGTTCCTACAGGCCAGGCTGCTGCTGCCCTTCTTTGCTGCCAGGGCACACTGCTGGCTTATTGCAGCTCTGTCCACTGGGACTCCAGCACCCTTCCTGCAGAGTTGCTCCCAGCCAGCCAGTCCCCAGCTTGTTTCACTGCAAGGAGTTAGGCGAATTTCCAGTGAGCAGGAGTATCTTTGCCTGAATAATCAGGAGTGCTAAACTTTTAAGATATGTCCATTCACTGAACGAGTGAATATTTGTTTGCCACGACAAACTTCGATTATTGTGGTTACAGGAAAGCCAAAGCCTATTTTATTTCACACAGTATAGGTTGTATTCTTAGAATTGAGCAAATTCTGTCTCATTTTATTTCTCATAAACATTTCTGACATCAGAAGCTTGAATTAAAATAACAAAATGAAGAATGTAGTTAGTTGGAAAAATCATGCATTGACTTGTATGTGGAGCAGATTTGATAATGAGAGAATCACTATTGAGACCTCCCGTGTGATTATTAGACATTATTAATGTCTTTATCTAAGCTATTACTAATTAAATAGCAGAGAAGACAAGTATTTGTATTAATATAGTTCCTGAATGTCAAAAGAATTCCATTCTCACATATTGGTCTTACATAACCTTACGTAAAACATAAAATACACTGTGTGTTTAGTGGTTTGTTTTCTTCTTCTGGGATGTCCACATTTATCCTGCTCTATTGCATTTAATTTTTAAAAAGCAATATACATTATGCATAAGTGCTGCAGTTAATTTAATTTTAAGCTATTTTTAATTTTCTGGTTGGTTGATCAGTTGGTTTCTTCCCACATTTTTCTTAGTAAATACTTTCTGAGGAAGGTCAGAGAATATAAAAAGTTTTAACATTCTGATGCCACTGTAGTGGAATAGACTCCCTTTGCCAGTTGGGAACAGACAGCCTGTTTTTGTGGTGCTTTGGCCTGGACTAAATAATACTCTGGAAGATCAGTTAGACTTTTCCTTATATCCTGCTAGAACCTGTACGCTAACAACTGTTTTGTTTGAGCCTGAGTGTACCCCACTCCACTAGCACAAATAGTTGCTGGAGGATTTTGTGTTCAGTCATAAAAGCAAAAAAAAACAGTGCTTGATTTGCTGAGAAAAGTAAAAGATGCTGGAAAAATCTCAAGAGTATGCAGCAAGAATCCCAGTACAGCTTAAGGGCAGATGTGACCATGTAGCATCTCTGCTGGTCTGTGGTAAATGTAAAATACTTGAAAAAGAATGTAGGCTTTCAGTGAAAGAGATGCAATGAATTTAACTGCCGGCATACTGACAGTTACCATAGAGAGACACTGCAACATCACGGTCCCACTCACCTTGCCTTAATGGGTCTGTGTGCTGACATCAGACAAGGTCTTCTCCAAGGAGAGAGCTGCATGTTTATTACAATGCAGTGCAGAGCTGGGACCTGCAGATACAGAGAACTGTGTAAGAACTGGCCACAAGGAAATAGTGAGCTTAAAGAGAGGAGAGATGCAATTCAGGTCCCTGAGATTTATTGAGCCCAAAGTTTGTTTCACCTGTTGTCTCTTTCTTCATATATATATGCATATAGATACACAAATATATATCCCCTTCTACATCTTGAGACTCCATTAATCAGTGTAATGCAAGCCTTCAGCCACATGAGAAATGAGAAGGAAAACCTCACAGTGGAGACTGCACGTAAAGAAAATGCTTGGGATTATGATTATTCTTATTCTTGCATGGGGAGTATTTAGCTTTTCTTTACTCTTTTCTCTCATTTTAACTCTTAAAGTGATGTTAGTGTCTTTATAGTTAGAATTATTTTGAGCCTTAAAAACATCAAAGTTCTTTAACATAGGTCAGGGACTTGGAGCTTGGTTCATTAAATGTGTAAGGGTCTTTTTCATAAGATGAATTTTTCTGTACCTCTGGAGGCTTCCTGAAAATCCTAAAATAAATAATAGAAAAATAGTGATTTAAAACCTAATTTCTAATACAAACCAGACCTGGCTGTCTAGATGAAGAATAAGCTTCAATAAATGGGAGACAGGCGCAAGCCTCTTCAGTATGAAGAGTAGCGAGGATGCAGAAATAGAAATAGGTTTTTCATTACATGAGGGATTAGGCTTGGGCCAGAAATGCCAAATATTCTGTGGACCGCAGCTGCACTTTCTGTCTGCTGTTGTATTAGCTGGTAATAGTAAAACAATGATGTGATGGTAGAGACAGCTATTTGTTCTCAGAAATACAGAAAAGTTGTTTTCTTTGCTCAGATTGCCATATTGTGCTCTATGGTATATCTTAAACTTCAGTCCCTTTTGCAGCAAATGGGCTACAAATTAAAATGTACATCCTCTTTGGGCACCACCTGAGGATGTCTGTACTGGTGCTGATGTGCTCCCTTAGACAAGTTCCTCTGTTGTTCCAACACACCTTAGTCAATTTGGGGGCCCGTTATTAACCTGGGCCATTGCAATTGGCATAGCAGCCGTGGGCAGGCACTGCCTGGTGTGCCTGCAGCTGAGGTGTGCTACTGCTGCTGAAAGCAGAGAATTTATAGACATTCAGGGAAATGGCAAGATGCATCTTGATTGGTTGTCTGTCATTAGATGGGCATGTCATGCAGACTGCAAATAGTGCTGGTTTTCAGGATGTACTTGGAAGGGCTTCACTCAGTCTCATCGTAGAATATTGGTGAAGGGAAATTGCTGAAGGTTGAAAAGCTGTGATTTTCGTCGCTTTTTTTACTTTTTATATGGATCTCTACAGAACGAGCTCTGTCTCTTTTTATATCTTCATTTGTGCTTTAGCACAAATTTAACAGTATCTAATACAGTTTTCTTCATTTTTAGTTCTTTTCTTTTTTTTTTCCTGTCAAAGCTCTCTGCATGTTCTTTCTATAAAACTACTGTGAAAACCATCTGCTTGATTCTATTTCTCTGTGTTGTGAGGTATTGTTTTAATATGTTGTTTGATTTTTTAAAGTGAGCGTTCATAAATCACTCCTCTTTTCTCTCATATTTACCAGAAGAAAACTGTAAGCAGCTAGAACAGGAAAAAACTCCTAAACACAGTGCAATTTGCTTAACATTGATTTGAAGCTCCTGGAATACAAGATCGGTGACATAAATTGAAATAACACAACTTTTCTTTGCCTTCACTGCGTGTGCATTAGAAAATGTGCAGTTCTGAAAGCATTTTCCATGATTTTGGAAACACATTTAATATGGCATTCACCAGTCCCAGGTACAGCTGTCTGCATACCAACCTGCTCCTAAAGCCGACTCTCCCAAGGACTCCCTGCATCTCAGCTGCCTTCAGCAGCGCTGAGCAGTGTTTGCTGCGGAGTTCGGTGCTCCTCAGAGCAGGCAGCAGAGCAGGCAGGGCGCAGAGGAGTTAATGGTCACACAGATTGCACACCTGGCTTTATTTTTAGTGTAGTCATGACTCTGGCACAGTATATATATGTATCTATACGTAGCATATGTATAGAAAATATATCTATTTTTTCTTAGCTACACAAAGGATTTTCATAAGCTCACTACTGATGGGTTTGAGATGAGCAGATTACAGCACTCAGCTGATCACCGGGACGTTTCTGTGTAGATGCTTTTAGCCAAAAACTGCACATTTTCATAGCTGTTTTATTGCGTGTCATTTTTCTATTTTCAGAGCCAAAATACTTTTTTTGCTCTCTCGAGGCAAAATGGGCCTCAAATACCAAGGGCAAGATACGAGTTTTTGGAGGTAGCATTAATTCAGTATTTTTCTTTGCTCAGTAAGGTTGCTCATGAAGATCTTCAGATGAAAGATTTACTGATTTGATCAGAGAGCAGAAGGCAGGCTTTGAAAGTAGACTGATTCTGTGTTTAGGCACGTATGCACTTGTAGATAAAGGGAAAGGCTTACAATTGTATTGAAGATAAGAGTCAGTCTGTGTTTCCCTTGGCTGGAGATCTCAACACAATTGTGACCTTCCTTGGCTGAAAGAAAATACAAATTTTTAGATGATTTCCCTTCCCCTGAAGAGTCTTTAGGGCTTCTTCTTGTCCTCTTCTGCTGGGATATCATTTGTTAAATATAGTTTACATCCACATGCCTGTGCACTGTGCAATCTGTGTTCAATCTTTAGTAATTCATACTATTTATCAGTGCCAGCTGCGGACTTGGGGCGGTCATGTGTGTCACCTTTCTGAAAGTATCCCCTTGGCCTATCCAGGAGGTAGAGATCTCACAGTCATTAACCCTTTTTGAGGGGAATACATCTCCTGCATACCATCTATGATTGAGGTGGTTTTGCTTAGTATAAATGGCTGTTTCACTTTGAACTCTGGCTGTGTCATGGTATATTGTCCTATGATAGCTTTAAATTTTAAAGGTTTTTCTAAATATAAATAGACGTGTTCCCTAAAGCTTTTTCCTGTAATTCAAAGGTCTGGAGTGAAATGGCATCCTTGTAATAGAGTTGGGACTGTGGATTATTAAAAGGACAAAGTAGACAGGATTGTGTCATACAAAGTAGTCTGCTTGTTTTTGTGTGTCTACATGTGTGTAGACATTTACAAATTTAACTGATTTATATGTATATGATACTGTTTGATTTTACCTGCTTTTTGTTATATGTTTTTGCTATGTTACTACATGCACTGAAGTTGTACACAGAAAAGCTTCTGTGCTGTCCTACAAATGTTAACTACTGCTAGAGATTCACTGGTTTTTAGTTTGCTTATTTTGTGTCTTCGTTAGAATTTTACTGTAACTCCTCTCCTGAAAACACTCCATGTGCATCTTTCTGAGGTTTGCCGGATCTGCACACGAATGTGTCCAGTGGGAAACTTGATCAGAGTTTCTGCAGGGCTTTCAGCACAAGGGAGCAGTTCTTCATTTTAAAGAGTGTGAGAAAGAAAAATGACAGAGGTGGCAACTGGAAATACTTTCATTTTGCTAAAATTAACACTGTCTCTAAGTGTTTAATATTTCTGGAGTAACCCAGTATTCATTTGCCAGCAATACTTAGTAATAATGAATAACAAATTTTTTCTCTTTTGTAGTGAGTGTTGCTGTGACTTTGACCCATCAGTGCTCTAGGGTTGACTGTAGTTTCAGTGTAACATTTCATGTAAGCTTTAGTATAGCAAACATAAGGTTCACTGAGCCCCAAACCTAGGCTCTACCAACAGATTCACAAATCAACCAGGTCTTTGAAAAACTCCCTGTACATGGTTTCGTGAAAGAGGGCACTAGGGAAAATCTTGAGGCAAAAGTCATTTAGGACAAAGCAGTTTGTAGTGGTTCAGAAGTTGGGGAAAAGTCTTCTAACTCTCATTTTAATGGTCTGGATTTAAATACAGCCCTTAGTGGGGAAAAAAAATAAAAAATAAAAAACAAAAACAGCTGGAAGTACCTCAGGTACCTCGTAAATGTTAAAAAAAAAAATTCCTCTTTGTTTCACTGGCTGAAGGTCAGATGCGATATCCCACATACATGAGGTGAGGGGGGAGGTAGTGCAGATTTTTCACCTATTCCTCTCGAAGATCATCTGAGTCTGACCATCCGTTTTCTCCCTGCCCTTGGCAGCGGAGCAGGCACCACTTCACAGGGTCTCTCTGGCACAATCAATCTGTTGTACGAGCTTGCAAGTCAGAAATGTGCAGGGATGCCATGTTAGGAAAACAAATAGTACCAGTGTCCTCGCCAAGGACTAACAGATGGGGTAAATTCTGCTGTCCCCTTAGCAAAGCTAGCTAGAAAATTTATAGCCAGCTTTCTCTTTACTAAACTGAAATAAAGTAAGTCCCGGATCTACAGAAGAAATTCCATTCTCACAGAACTTGAGAATCTTGGCTCTGTAGCTGACATTGAGATTGGTGAATTCTTTGGATCATCACTTTTTCTTTTCTTTTTTTTTTTAATTTATTTTTTCCAAACTGTATTTCAGTACTGGCATTTTAATTCTTGACATCTCCTAGCTGACCCGGATGTTGCTGGTGTTGTTCAAAAAAATGCAGTTTTATTCACACGCTTGGATTTTAAGTGAAAACATATTCTGCAGTGCTCTCATCATTAAACAAAAGAAGCCATTGTTCTAAATGTTATTTTCCTTAAGAAAAAGTGAGTATCTTATTTAAGAGAGAAAATATATATATACATATTTATTTGCAAAGCAGTAGCTGCTGTGATTGAAATTAAACATGGAATCATGCTGCTTCTGATTAATTCTAGCACAGAGGAGACAAAGAAAGACCTGATTTTATTTTAAATAAGTTAAATTAGCTTTGGGTAAATAATGCTAGTTGAAGGAATTGAAAAGAAAGACAGAAGTTATATTTCCTACTATATGAATTAGTTATTCAAATTCAGTGAGATTTGTAAGAGTCTGAGCAGTTGGCTTTGTGTGTTGTTCTAGAATAGTATCAGATTCTATATTCTGGTATTTGAATGTGATGCAGTAACTAGAACAAAAGGAATCACATTGAGTTTCAGAAAGAAGCCACAGTGTGAGTGACTAAAGTACGATAGACAGCTCGTGTCTATGAAGGTAGCAAAGAAGGATAGACAATTTGTGCCTGCTTTTAGGTAGTCCAGGAGGAGAGATCTGTGTGAACATTTATGTTTGGAGGTAATGTAAGTAATTACCTCTTCACCAAGTGCTAAAATAATATAAAATTCACTGCATGCCCTTTCCAAAGAATCCCAGCCATTCACATCACCTTTAGACTATGTTATCTTTCCAGAATAGGCAGTGACAGAGAGCACTTCCTTCACAGTGAAAGTGAAGTGGGACCACTTAAGGAATCTTCCAGTTCTACTCCTATTGTGAGAGTAAATGGGAAATATTAGGCCCTGGGCTATCAGTCTATTGTCTTTTGTTATCAGGATATTCACTTAATAAAATAAAATTAATTAAAGTACAGTCTAATGTGGTGGAAACTATAGCAGTAATAATTAACTATTTTACATGAATGCTCTGTTGTGAAGGAAAGAAAAGGTTTATTCAATTTTCAGTACAACTTAATGAAAAGAACCTTGTGGAGCAAGGCAAAAGAGCAGTGTGTTACTGCTGCACTCAGGTTGATTTTCTTTTTGAGACCAGATCCCAGATCCTATGGACGTTTTCCAGCTTAGCCTGCTTTCCCACCTCGGGCTTACTCATCCATTTTGTGAAGCTGATACTTCCCACACATTTCAGTGCCATGATGTGTAGAGGTAGTTCTGTTCTCTGTGTCTTACTGTTAGTGAGGACGATGCGTTTTCTCATTTCATAGTCTAAAGGAATCTTGTGTCTGATTCCAAGGGAAATAATTTGCACAAGAAAAATACCGTTTGAGGAAACTGAGTATTAGCAATGCTTTTCTGCTTGTGCATTTGACAACTCTCTTCCCAAAGTGTTTTAAATATTTTAAATGTGTTCTTTTGAAAATACAGTCAATAGTTTAATCTTGGCAGTAATATCTTGATTGCTGATACAGATTTATTAGGAGTTATGTTGCAGAGCTGTGTGATGTCACTTCTGTTTGCATGGGACAGTTTCATAAAATTAGGTATTTTTTTCTTGATCATTAAAGTTTTAGTTCTTAAAATTCTGTTCTTTTTTTAATAGCTTCTCTATTTTTTTATCTGCAGAATTATTACAGAAATGTACAAGTTTTCCTGTTGGTGCATGTGACTCAAAGCACAGCTGTGTACATCTTCTTTTACAACTTTCACAATGGTTCTTCCAGCACCTGTATTCCGATGCACCAGTGGCAGTATGCATAGTATTGTGCTACTAAAAAAATCAGTACAGCTTCAGTCTGCAGCATTTCTGTGCATGCCTGCAGCAGACCACGTGTGCAGAGACAGAGCCTTCCTCACTCTCATCCTGTCCTCAGCAGCTCCGTGTCTTTTGGCAGATCTCATGAGGCTGCTGTGAGGAGCGTGATGGCAGCTGGCAATACAGCTGGTGCCACCTGGTGCTGGGAAGGAAACCTATTGGCTTTTGCCCCCAGCTCCAGGATGTTTGGTTTGCTCATAGCTGATAAACAGCCTCAGAGAGTCCAGCAGGAAGGCTCTGGCCCCGTTTGTAACTGAGTGAAGACCCAGGCTTTCCTGGACAATTTTTAGTTTAAAAATCCCAAGCTCAGGGTTGAAGGGTTTAAATTAAATTATGCAGAAGTTGATGAAGAGCTACAGAGGGAACAGTCTTCTCTAAAGACTGCATGCTTTAACCCCAAATTTCCTCCTTTGGTCTAATTACCAGACAAGCTCTTGTTGCTCAAATTGTCCCTCACTTCTCAGAGCTGACAGTTTTTTTATCCTCCATACACAGAGAATACAAGTTGCTTCTTGATTCTTTAAAAGGAAAACTGAAGAGATCGTGTTAGTGTTTTCCTTGCAAATAGTAAGGTTTTATATTGCCATCTCACTATATATGACTATAGCTGATGTGGACAAGCTCCTGAAGCTTTCATACAGTCAGTCTCATTGCAGTTTTCCAGGAGGGATTAAACTTCATTTCTCTGCTCTGCATGGAGTTACTGAACTCCAGTTAGACTGTATTGTTCTTGGCTTTCATGGAATAGATTCCTATTAAGATATAATGGATACATAGGCTTCGTTGACCATAGTTGATCACGTATTTTAAAACTGGTACTGTGAAGGATGTCAAGTTTAAGGGTGTAGTGCCATCAGGCACATTTTTTGCTCCAGTTCAGATCAGGTGCTGTTACTGAAACCTTGTAATATGGAAAAATTGGACGTGGAATGCTTGTGTTATTCAGGATGGCTCTTGTATTGATATTTCTGTAATGAAACCTTAATATCCTTGCCGTTGCATTTACATGACAGATCTAGTGAATATTTTAGAAAATTGTACCACTAATTAAGAAATACGGTTTGAGTTATGCAGGTGAAATGTATTCAGCATGATCCTGTAGTGCAAAATTTATTCTCATAATCATGGCTATCAGTGCTGGGGGAGCTATTCTAAAAATTAAAACATCCCTTTGTAGATAAGATTTTTTAGGCTTTTTTCCTATTTTCTGATATTTTAAGAGTTGCTAAGTTGTAAGATACAGACAGGGAGGTAAGTTTACTTAATATATTTTGTTGAATGTATTCTATAAAATATTATTGTGATCTGTGGTTCACTATTGTATATCTGAGGATTTGCTGAAGCAGAATTGTCATAAAGAACAGTATGAACTTGATTCGTGATTGCATTATTCCTTTCTCACGCTGATACAACTACACTGAAAATAATTGGCTTACACCTATGGGATGAATTTGACTCTGTCTGTACTGAAACGTGTAGTTTTTTGTTTGGCATTTGCTGTACCTTAAGAAAAAATCAGAAGACCAATTACATCAAATCACAGTATTCAAAGAAACCTTTCTTTGCTCTGTGGAATAGAACTGATCTAAAACATTTATGTGCTCAGAATTTTCTCAAAAGCGCACTTTTTTCTTGCCCTGTATTTAAAAATTGATAACCAAGGGGAAAAGAATGTTGAGTTATAAAAACTTTTTTTTGCTTGTAATTGTGTCATCCACTGGTAAAACATAATTGAACTCAAGGTTTGCATTTGCAAATGACCTTGACCAAAGTTTTACAATTCAAATAATTTATTTAATGACTTAGACTATCTAGAAGGGTAGAATCAGATAACAGGGCAAAAACTGTGTAGCTCCCACTGAGGACACTGTGTTTGGCAAATTCAGAAAGTGACTTTTTCTGCCCCTAATGGGATGACTTTAAGCTCCGTTTACAAAGAAATTCAGTATGAGGTAGCAGTTCAGACTGACACTGAATGATCTTAGGAGTCTTGTTCTTGCCTTTGGCTTGAAGAGCCAGCTTGTGATCTCTCTGGGGGTACCTGGCTCAGCAGCCTCCTGTAACCAGTAGCCTTTTATTGGCCCTGGTTTGGGGAATAATGTTTGCTTCATTGCTTTCTGCATATGGAGGCTGTTACATGTCACCAGGATGACATTGCTTTGTTGTGCGTTCTGCATGAGCACTGAAATAGTTCCTGCAAGGCAAAGATGGCTTGATAGCATGTCTGCTTGGTACACACAATTCCCAGGCTTGCACCAGATATAGCACGTATGGTCTATTGGTTATGGAAATAATAATGTATTTCTGTCAGTCCTCATTGCTCCTTCTCCCTTCTCCCTCCTTAAAGGGGAGATGCATGCTTAGACTTTCTCCTTTGATTCAAGCTTTTAAACTTCAGTGCGTTTTTTTCCTGAGTGGAAATGAAGGAAGAAGAACAAGAGAATGATTACATACCATTAAGTGCTTGAAGATGAAAATCTTCAGTCTTAATTTCTCACCTTGAAGCTACTATTCGTTTCTTCCTGAGTAAATTCTTTCCCAGAAGCATTAGTGACAAAAAGCAGCTGTCTGCATGGATGTCCCCTTGTAAGCATGTGTTGAGTCTGTCCCAGGGGGTGCTTACCCACATTTGTGGTGTATGCTGAGTATAGCATAAAGCACTTTGGAGGGTGAGTGTTCATTGCTAATGTGGAGTATGGAAGTTCCATAAATTCACAAGCTGATTGAAGTACATGTTGTTCTTTCTGTTAAGTTCTTTAGGGATCTTTTAAAAGGCATAAACCATTGGCTTTATGACTTCTGAACAGATAGAGCAAGCTGTCTGACTGTACCTGACGATGCTCTCTTCTAGATTCCTCTTTTCAGCCTCAAGCTCTCCTCACCAACTGTATTTTCCTGGAAGTGCATTCAGGTATGACGACAGGGGATGAAATGACTAACATCATTTCTCTCATGAAGAGTATCGATCCTCACATGTGCTGGTCATTCCTACAGCTGACAAGAGGTAGTTTCTGGTTATGTGCTACATCACTGCCCTGGGCAGGGCTGTGGACAGACACAGCGCACTCAGAACAGCGGAAGCTGAAGTGCCGCGCTCCCTGCTCAGCGCAGAGCAGTGGTTTCCTAGCTGGCAGATGGGAGTTACATTGGCAGTGAGGAGTCCATAGGAAACTAAGTAGCTATATGTGTCCCTGAGCATTAAGTTATCTTTGATTCTTCTTTTTCTGGCTATTCCCAGTTCTGCTATTTCATAACAGCCAGGGACCTTGGTCAAAAAGTAGTCTCACTGTGCTGCAGTCTTGCTCTTAGGCTCTGTCTCCCTTTCCCATGTTGTGTATACGTACATTTGAACATCTTCTGGAATGTCAAGGATATTGTTTATAATTAAGTAATGGCTATTATTTAAAATACCACTTGAATGAGAGGATGTTATACCTTTAGATTTTCTCCTTTGGGGCAACATGTGTTTCAGTAAACTCATCAGAATTCCACAAACGTGTAGGTGGCCTCAGCCTGCAAGGTGTTGGGTTCTGCATTTCTCAGTAGTTGTGCTTCATAAGAGTTCAAGTTTGTCATCTGGTGCTCCTTATCTCCTCTCACATAGATGCTGTAAAATACTGGAAACTCAAGGATCAAATCATTGCTTCCTTTTAGCTTGGAAAAATATACACGGTTAAAAATAATTTAAAATGGAACTTCCCATTATGACCAGCACTGTTGTGAGAAATGGGCTGAAAGCCATACAGTTCCCTCCTTGCCAAAATGGGGTATGACCAAATTTGTTTAGCAGGCTTTTCATAAGTGTCAGTCCTTACAGTGAAAGCTCCTATTCTGTCACCTGTTCTTAAATGCATCAAATTTAGGAAGCCTGCTGCAGATGGTATCAGTAGCTTTACTGATCTGAGGCCTTGGGCAAATTCATTTGAATTGCTTTGAAACTGCATATTCAAAATTCAATAAAATAAGAGGGTCTGATGGTGCAGCTGCAGCAGATCCCCTCCAGCTGGATAAGCCGAGATGGTTTCAAGGCCCTGGACTAGCAAAGCCTGGGTGCGATATACAGATTATACAGATAGCTGCCAGGGAAGAGCTTTTGGCAGGCTGAGTGCAGCAGTACCCCCTGCCAGCAGACTTGGGAGTAACAGTGGCTTTCGTGCGACGTGGCATCTTTTGCTGGCTTTCCTAGACAGAAATTTGTTGGTGCAATAGTGGCTGCAGGCCAGTGGGAGGGGATTGCCTCAAGGGTAAAGGGATGGGATGTAGGAAAAACAATAAAGTCAGAACTCTCCAGTTGTTCTGAAAGTGACTGGCTATCCTGAGTGCCTCGGTATGAATCCAAAATGATCTGCTCCGTGGGCGGGTTTTGTTAAATTGCATTCAGAAATCATATTTGCCCTTGGGCAAATACCCTTGCTTTTATGCATGCGAGGCAAGTCACGTGCACTCAAATGGAATTCACATGGTGCTTTAGTCAAAAAGCTAATGTCAGTCATCATACCTTTTATGCATATCCAGTCCCCTGGTTCTTTATGCCCATTTACATATGCAGAAATGCTTTTTATTATTACGTTGCCTGTAAAGCATTGATCTATATAAGCAGTACAATTTACTGCATTATAGACCCTTCTCTGCCTATCTGTTCAGCACTCAAAAAAAAACAAATCAAAATTGTGAGGCATAAAATATTTGATTTTCTGAGATTCTTTTGTGTACTGTGCACCCATGCTTCCCAGATAGCTCATTCTGTAGCAGTGCATGCCTTATCTCTGCAGCGTTGGAGCACTGGTATCCTTGTGAGCGTCACAGCTCTGGCAGCACCACACAGTGCCTAAAGGTGAGCTAATGGCAGAATACATGCAGGGACGTTACTTGAGCGCCATATCATTGGGCTGCACAGCGTGTCCCTCGTTACTGAAAGGGCTACCATGAAATTTAATTTAGAATTTTACAGACGCATTTTGAATTGGAAATCTGTGTAATAACTTTCCCTTTGCTCAGCCTTTTAACTGTGAAATTCAGTTGGGGAGTTCTGAAGCAGCAGGTAGCGTCGCGGCGCTCTAGAGGGATTTTGCCAGAATTCAGCTTAAGTGCTTGCAAGTGTCATTTCCATATTTAACTAATTTCAGTTTTTAATTAGCTCCATGTGAAAAATGAGAGTTCACACCGAGCTAAGCTGTCAGCATAGAGCCTTGTTTCCTTTCTAGCCTCTCAGGACAATAATTGCAGCATCCTCTGCAGTGAGAGTGCTCAGCCACGGCTCGTCCAGTCCCTCCCATGGTTGCCTGGCAGGGAGCGGGCGGGTGTGTTGTGTCTGCAGCGCTAAAGTGGGGAGGATAAGTCCTGAAAATATTTCAAATACAAAACTGGTTTAGTAAATGTTCAAAGAACCTAATAGGTCTGACTCAGAAATACACAGCAGAACATAATGCACCCTTCCCTCAGACCTCAGCGGCCCTTGTGCAGTCAGTTATGCTGTTCAGAACAATATCTGATCGTTTCAGCTTCGTTACTTACTGCAGTGGGTAATACTGCAGCTTAGAAAGCACAGTGTGAAAGCCATTTTTCTCACGGTGCTTTCTGTTAGCCGAGTGCTAACAGCACAGTCCTCCAGAGGCTGTTCCACCCCAGCGGCCTTTGGCCCTCTGGAAAGAGAACTGCTTTTGCATAAAATTCCATAACACAGTGTAAGGAGGGCAATTTGTTAATCCCTGTGTACGAACTGAAAGTTTACCTCTGAGGACTTGAGTGTAAATGTTAAAATGTTTGTCAAGAATGAACTGAGAGCTGCAGTTTATGTAAAATCTGCAAAAAGCATGGGATGTGAGCAGATTTCTGAAACAATGTTATGAACCGATAGAGATCCTGAGTGTCATCTGCATGATGTATGTATCATACCATTCTTCATTGTTAAGAGAATGCAAAAATGTCAAAATCACATTTAAATGGAAAATTGGTGAAATTATTTTATAAGTTATCAGTTTTCTTTAAAACTATCCTAGAAGGTGAGCTTTGTAAAAATTGATGGGTAAGTTTGATGGTGTCCTGGTTCTACTCTTTGTTTATATCCAAACAAAATTAAGTTGGTGTATATTTTATTTCTCACTGATTAGTATGGGTAGCCACATCCAGTAGATAGAAGCAGATTTTCTCTATTAGACCATAAAATCAAATGCATCTTCCTCAAATTGAAACTAATAGGGAAAAATCTCAGCTGTAGCTCTTGCTCGGTAATTAGTAATGTTGTGAAAGAAAGTAAATAAGCTGCACTAACCTGTCAGGCACAGTGACACAGTGGAGTTCCTCGTTTTTCTTTTAAGTTATTGAGGAGCAGTTTTGATACCTGCTCTGAGATAAAGCAAATATTCAGAAGCAAAATATAAGGGAAATAAATGTAACAGTGAAGAGTAAGGCTGAAGTGCTAGGTGGGTTTTGACTGTAGTGTGGTCATTTTTTGTTATTTCTGTTTTTAACATGTAGTGTTTACTCCTTCAGTCAAAGGAGAAAAGGTATGTAAGGCTGGTTTGGTTGTTGGCTATCCAGAGAAGCAGAACTGGAGTGCTAGCTGCTAAATATTAACGTGGAGTTCCTGATAGTGTCTGTTGCTTTTTACCCCTTGTAGCTTAAGTGGTCTTGTCTTTGAGGGGCAACCCCTGTTTACTTTATTGGTATGCTTAAGTAATATTGTCACATATGTTAAAATTGATTTTATTACCCATTTAATGCAGTTTGGTTCTACTGTATAAAGTATATCGAATTGAGTTGATCACTGGAGTCAGAGGTATTTGTGGGTGTGTAAACTAGCTCATATTTTATTCTCAGATTCATTAATGGTAAACAGTGATGCATATGCTAATGCAGTTAAAACTGTTGACTTTGGAAGGTAAAGGTTTTTTCTATGGGCTTTATTGCTCTCGCCTATAGAAAATGCCCATTTGTTCAGGCATTGTTATGATATTCACAGTCTCCAGTACTTAAACAGAAGAGCTCTGAAGTGAAGCTCTCTCCACTGAAGTCAGCGGCAGTTTTGACCTTGATTACAATGGGCCTTGATTTTCAACAGCTCCAAACCGACTGTTGATGAGCGCTGTGCATTGCTGACCTCAGACTATGGAATTGGCTGCTTTGCCATTCTGTATGCGAGATGGAAAGCTTCATTAAAATGATCATGCATCAGATGCCCTATACAATAATTTGCCCTCATTTTTCTGTTGTGGACAGCAGCTCCATCTGCAACAGATCTCTATTATCTCTGCTATAAATTTTGTTTTATCAGGAAGAAAATCAAATTGAGCCAGCCGTAAAAACTCATGATAAAAGGTATAATAGATTTAAGGTACAATAGATAAAGAAAATAATAAAAATTACTATTATTTAATTAAGTGTATATTATGATGGTGTTCCCTAGTTGAAGCAGGTTTGAGCTATCTAAATTATATTTAATTATCTGCCATTATGCACAGTGCCTAAATGGACTGAGGTACTCTGTTGTGCAGTCAGGTTTGTTTCTCAGGACTTGAAATGGGTACGCAAGCTTCATTGCTATATAGGCCAATGAAATTGTGTAACAGGATGTTTTGGTGATCTATCTACTAATCCTGTATACATACACACACACACACAAATTTGTGGTAAATCTATTGCTGCATTTTGAAAACTTGCAGCTCTGCAATTTAAAGATAAGGCTGTGATCTAAAACTAAATTCCTGGTATGAATAAACTTCTCACTGATTTCTTTATTCCTTAATGTAGTTCCTCCTCGGTGTGATCTTCCTGCAACCATGTCCTCACTTGCAGCTCGCACTTTCTCACCTGCTCTGGAGTTCCAGGCAGGACATTGAGAAGGCATGGATACGGGAGGGCAAAACCTTCAATCTCTGCTCTGTTGGTTACTGCGGAGGTTAAATAAGAAAACCTCAAACTTGGAAATCTGCCAAGAGTAAAGCATGCATAAGATTGAAAATACAATAGAATCATAGAATCCTTATATTTGGAAGGGACCTTTAAAAGTCATCTAGTCCAGCTCCCTGCAGTGAACAGGGACATTTGCAGCTCAATCAGGTGCCCATCCAGCCTGACCTTGGCTGTCTGCAGGGATGGAGCACCCACCACCTCTCTTGGCAGCCTGTGCCAGTGCCTCACCACCCTCACTGTAAAAGACTTTGTAGCCAACCTAAATCTCTCTTTTAGTTTGAAACCATTTCCCTTTGTCCCACCACAGCAGACCCAGCTGAAGAGTCTGACCCCTCTGTTCTTCTTTAGATACTGAAGGTCACCCTCAGCTCTCCCCCCAGCCTTCTCTTCTCCATGCTGCACAACCCCAGCTCTCAGCCTTTCCTCGTAGGTGAGGTGTTATAATCTCAGGTGTTACAGTCTCAGTTATAGTAAACCCATTACGAGAAATGGTTAGTGGAAATCGTGTAAGGAGAACAGATAAAATATTTTCTCAAAAATAACTAAAATCCAGTTTTAAAATTACTTCTTTTTAAAAAAAGTACCATTAAAAAACAGGAATAGTACTTAGAAAGCCTGACTGTTTCTTTGTATAAGACATCTGTTAAATAAAACCTATATTTTTAGTTTTCAAGTATGTTTCTATTCTGGATCAGTAGAATTTTTAATTCCAAATACATTACAAACATCAGCTTTGCAAGGCATGTATCAAGTGTAATTCTGCCTAGATGCTAAATATAATCTGTAATTGTATCTTAATTCCAAGATGCAATTTAGGCTATGTTTATAATATATCTTTTGAAGCCCATCATGAAGGAAGCATAAACAGTACGTAGTATTGAACATGAGCGAAAGCTTAGAGAAGAAGAAATCATGTTTATTTTTCATCTTTTTTTTCGTTTATTTTCTCTTTGTAATGAACTTCTACATTCAATAATTATTTTGTGTAGAGAGTAAAACCTTACATTTTCTCACTCATCCAATGTTTTACATTCACATGATTCAATTAGACCTGTATAATTTCTGTTAAGGGGAGAATATAGTCTGCCTGGAGAAACTGCTCTGTATTGCACTGAGGACAGAAATCTGGCCGTTCCTAATTACATAGTTCAGTTTCATGTAGTGTACGCTAAAGAGCGTTAAAGGTAAAAAGTATTTTTTTAATCAATATGGATAACAATCAGAGGTTCAAGGTCTGAGTGCTTTGGAAGAGTGAGATGAGCAGAGCTTCATCCAGCATGTTTGTAGAGATAGGGCAGCTGCAGTTTTGGAAGACATAGTCCAGTAAATGTTTGACATGATATCCCTTAGAACAGTTAGTATTAAAAGTAAAGTTGCAATTCCAGGTGCATAGTGTAATTCTTGTAAATCTGTGTACCAGTGCTGTAAGAGAGTGTGTTGATGTCTACATTCCTTGAAACTGCAGTTTCAGATCTCAGCTAGGTTCTTCCTTCTGGAAAAGAATAGAGTACTTCATTCGTGATAATGGTGCCTTTTAGGTGTGAAATTAAAACTGAATTCAATTTGCTTTGTGTTAACATTAAATGCTCACAGTTGCTCTGAGAAATTAGAGTTTCTATTGTGTTTTTGTCAAAAGTATCCCTTTCTGCTGCTGTAAGCCTTTTTCAGAAGTGGCGGTGTTTTGGCGCTGCTGACGGTGAGGATATTCTGCAGTGTGATGTGGGACCTTTCAGGCTGAAAGATACTATGTTAATTAATACAAATATAAACACCTTTCTGATTAGTTACAACCACCTAGTTCAGATGCAAGACCAAAAAGGCTGCAGCCTTGGCTCTTTAAATTGCCATAAGGAGTGAGTTCATTTTATACATTCTGAGGAACTGATTAATCTTGTGCCAGTTTTCTATGCTCTCTACAATCTAAGGGCTGTCATGAGAATAAATGAATAGTGCACTGCATTCTGCCTCCCTTTAAGGTCTTTGTTGTGAGATTCCAGATTGTGAAGGTAGCATGCAATACTGTTATCCTTCTTGTGACAAAAAAGAAGTCTCTCAGAAAGTGGCACAAAATCAAAACATTTCAGTTTTCAGGACCAAAGAGAGAAAAGTTAAAAAGTATAAAATAAGAGTTCTTTGTCAGTCCTGGCCAGAACAGTGCCTGGGGAACTGAGAGCAATCCAAGGTAGCACTGCTGTTCCTGCAGTCGGAGGCTCTGTCGTTATCCTTGGAATTGAGGATGGGGAGCCATACCTGCTCCCCACTGCCACCCCCAAAAGTAACAGCAAGTGTGTGTGTAAGCTTTTCAAGTATTTTGGAAGTAGAAAGGCTGAAGTTGGATATAGAGGAATGAACTTTCAAAGCATTGCATGGCAGATAAGCAGACAAATCACATTACCACTAATGGGATTTGTGGGCATATCTTTCATGCTGTGCTTTGAAAATTCATTCCTTTCAATTTACTGACGTACATGAGGAAAGAAATCAGTTAGCTTGGAGGGAGTGTGTGAACAATTTAAATTAAAAAAAAAAAGAAAAAGGTTTTTTTGGGTCCCCCCATTTCTTCCCTATGAACACAGTGACAATCAAACATCTTATGGCTCTCCTTCCATTTCCTGTTTCATCTTCAGTAACATTTATTCAAATGAAAGCAATTAGTAAATCTCAGCAGAAGTTTGGCCTATTATAAAATGCACCCATTCATAGATTTTTTTAATGGTATTTCTATAGAATGCTTCTGGGGTTAGAAATGCCTCATAAAGCAAGAGCCTTGTCCTAAACAACTTATCATCTAGGAGAGTTTACATGCTGAGGGTGAAATTATGCCTGAGGAATGCTTTCCTATGGGTAAAATTGTTGAAGTCAACTTTCCATTGTGCTTTCAGAAAGGCACTGTATCCCTGTGTCAGCCTGGTGAGCAAACAGAGCGTGCCTGACATCTCTGCCATGAAGGGGAGCTCTGTGCTGCCCTTGTACTCAGCAAGCACTGGCACTGCAGAGTGCAGAGGCAGAAATAAGAGTCTGCCTCAGTTTCCTTCTGCTTATGTCCTGGAAAGCAAGGGATCAAAATTCAAGTTTTACTGTGATGACATTTATAAGACCACTCTTGTGTAGGGGAAGATAGAGTTGTATTTTCTCGGCAGCTGCAGAAAGGCAAGTAGAACATGCAGCCTAGTATGTATTACCTGTGTTGTTTCATAAGCCTGCTGGGTAAGTAAGTATTCCTCAAGATATTCCTAGTAGTATAAAAAGTCAGACTGTGCTTCTCTTTGGAAGGTTAGAAGAGATTTAAGATTATGATTATTATTTAAGTACAACTGTTGAAGAGGTCAGACACAATTAAGTATAGAAAATAGAAATGCAGATGAACAAGAATATCAGTTTAATTCAACAGATGGAAAAATTAAAAAAAAAAAAAAGTAAAAAGATATAGAAATAAGCAGCAGTGTAGTTAGTGAAGTTCTCCATTTCTTAAAACTGTAAATTAAAAAAAAGAAAAGCAATACTAAGAAGATATCATGTTCAACATTATATAGGATAAATAAGGCTAAAAAAATTGGTTCTTTGTTGGGCTCTCTAGCCATAATCCAGAAATGCCTATTGTTTTGTTGAAAATAGTGAGAGCTGTGACTTCTGAAGTTGTGCATTTTGGTAGTGCTTTAAATGGAATTCCCAAATGTAATTTTAATTCAAAATTATTAAGAACATGTAATGCATACTAAATAGCATAGTGATGATTTACTGAGAATTCATGGCTTTGGAAATGAACCGTCCATTTGTTATTGAACATAGTGGTCATGGTCAATAAGCCATACTTTTTGTATAAATTGTACAATAAGAATATTAAATCTAGATCAAGTGATGTATGTTTGAAATGGTATTTTAACCTTTGCTGCAAACAACTGAATGCTCACAAGTAGAGGAGACACTGATCAGTACATCCAAATATTTTACACGACATCTGTAGGCTCGTTAGTAGTAGAGCTGGCAGTCTAGAGACTTTTTTAACCTTAGATGTCTTGTATAAAATGTTACAGCTGAAGTCTCCTCTCTTGTGCTTTTGAAATCTCCAGCAAGATATTTTAAAAAAATACTTCTCTTGTAATGATAGCTTTTCTTTGCTCTTAATTAAACAGGGTATTTACTGTTGTGCTGGTGAATAACTACACAAGGTTGAGATGTGCAAAGTGAAAAACAAGCTTTGTTTGCCATTTCATACACTGCATTCCCAGCTCATTTAGATGTACTGAAGCTTATGCCCTAGGGTACCTAAAAATCACACTGCTTCTAGGAAATGCTTTGTGGCATAAAAATTCAAAGGTTTGCCTGTGATGTGTTGATCTAAACATCACTTGGTGTGTCTGGGCTGGTGGATGGGTAGAGGATGTGCCATGGTACAGTGTGGGGGATAAAAATACATCAAACGTGTCAAGGAACTCGGGGACACGTAGATACACCAAGGAGTGATGTATACGTGTAGGAACAGCTGTGTCAGGTCAGATAAAAGTCAAATAACCTCATAACTTATTGCCAGCATCCAAATGTGGATGTCTTGTATGAACAAGCAGAGCAGATACGTACTTTTCCCCACTGATGTTCCAACCTCTGGTTTTGGGTTGTCTCTGAGAAGCAGGCAGGTGTCATGGCAATATTCTTTACTTTGTTCACTTTTCCCATATGATTCAATGTTTGATGCTCTCTTTTGACTTACTTGAATGCTGAATTGAAATTTTCAGAGAACTTTATCATTTAGCTCAAACTTTCTCTGTCTGAAAACAGTCTGCTCAGAGACCATTATTTTATACTCGGAGACCATTACATTATACGTGGAGCTAAGGCTACTCTTCTCCAGTATGTTTTATTTTATCTTAATCTTGAATTTTGTCTGCCACTTGACTGTGCAGTCACTCAGTTGCATTACATCCTTATGCAGTTCTTGCTCTACCTTTGCCTTGAACGACGCCACATCAGCAGCAGACTTGTCCCCACCCTGCATGGCCTGGTTTTCATTTGGAACCCTACCTTACCTCAATTTTTTTTAAATACTATTTTAAATGTCACTGTAGATAACGGAAGAAAGAAGACACTTGTCCACCCAGCAGTCCACGTGGCTTTGTTTTGCCTTTAGAAAGTGATTTGGGAACACGATAGCATCTACTGAGCTCTCTCAGAGATCCTTAAGAGTACTCCAGCATCTTTGTTCCAGCCACACTGGGTGTCTCGCAGCGTGATGTGTATTTCTCCTCTGCTTGCCTAAGAAAACCCAGTGTGGCATCAACATAGTTTGTGTAGGCATCAAGCACATTTCTTTCATTGGTAATTCACGTGCAACTATCACACGTTTGCTTTTGATTTATTTTTTTTAGCAGACTGCAATGGAACCAAAACCATTCTGTTTCCTGAGAGTAAATTATCTCATTATGAAAGTTTAGAAGAATGTCAAGGAACAGGGAAGAACTGAAAGTTCTGGCAGCTAGTCCTGAAATATAGGAGACACATTGCTGTGTATCTAGCAAAGAGAAATGATAAGTTGTTCACATGCATTCATTTTAAAACTGCTCTCTTTGAATAGCAAAGTCTCACGTCCTGCAGTAATGGTTTTCCAAGCACTTCATCATATGTTAAACCTGAGGAACCACAGTTTACAACTTTCTGTGGACGCTGTCCTATTCTGCCAGTAACAGAATACAAAGGAGCTTTTGTGTAATTGCAAGTCCAGGTCCTGAGGTCCAGCAGCTTTCCTTCAAACAGCTGACGTCTATTAATATAAGAAGCCATGCAGCCCATTGTAGCTGCATACTGACAGTGCTTGTATTCCTCTGCTGCGCATGCAGACAAAGAGTGGCCAACAAAATTACCTGGGGAAAGGTAAAAAAGCCTCTGCAAAACAATCAAGACTTACTGAAGATCTTTTCAGGCACGTGTTGCCAAATCCCTTTGTGGGAAAAGACTTTTAATGTCTGCAATGCAGACCTACTGCGTACATGAACACTTGCAGAATTGCACGTCTCCCCATTAAATGGGGAGGTTGGTGGCCCTGCATGTGGCAGGGGGGTTGGAGATTCATGATCCTTGTGGTCCCTTCCAACCCTGGCCATTCTGTGATTCTGTGATGAAGACTAGCTGTTCTCCTTGTTCAGTTTCTAATAATTAGAAGGCGCTACCAAAATATGGCTTTCAATTGAAACTTAATTTAGCAAGATCTGGTTGTGTGTGTATGTTAACATGAATTGTCAAGAGCTAGGGAAGGCTCCTTACCTTTGTCATTACACTCACCCAATAATCCCTGCTCCCCAGCTAGAGAGCATCAGTTAGAGCCAAGCACAATGTTCCCAGGCACTGTGTAAGTTTTTCATGCGTAGTTCCCCTATTCCTCATTTCTGACCTTCAGACTCCTGCTGTTTCTGTGTAGGAAACCTCTGCAGGAGAGGCTGCTAACTGTGATGTATCATAATTCCCACTGTAATAGGGGCACATGATCACAAGGGATCATGATTGTTTTTTTTTAATTTCTTGGATACATTTATTCTTGCCAGGTCATTCAGGTCACCCATCTGTATGTTCACAGAGGAATCAAATGCTAAGCTTCTTTCACCTTATGCAACTATACGGACGGTATGTTGTTTTAATGATTTATAATATTTATACAAAAATCTACCTGCACATCCACTTTTAATTTATATAGTCAGTGTAGTGTTTTAATGCATCATAACGTAATAAAAAAAGCATGTGCAGAATTTTTTTAAACATATACGCTATAAAATTGCCTGTTGCTAAGATTTGTTAGGAACCTTTTGTTTCATCTTGTCCATGATTCATTAGGCCTGATTTGGAAATCATACTTTTGTCACTCAAAACTAATTAAGTATACCAGAATAACAAGAGTTATCTCACTCTTCATCTCGTAACTGATCAGAAAGGAGATTCTTTCTAGAGTGTCCACTCCCCTATGATAGAATAGCCTGCATAAAGCAAATGTGCTTTTAGTGTCTGTTTTCTAATGTTGTTTTTGATGCAAACCAGTTTATTTTTCACATGAAAAAAGATGAAGCTGCTGAAGTTAATAGAATACTATGACTAGATACCTCCTGATGAAGTGAGATCATAGTTTGCTAGGTTCACAGGGTAAAGTAGATAAGGGGAAGTGCTTTACAGTTGTTTAGTGTGCATGGCAATTTGGAAGGTTAGTATTTAGAAACACTCATTATTCTGAACACATTTATAATCTTCCCAACTTTTTGAATTGCTTCAGGAATACTGAATTTCCTGATAAAGCAGTGATGTATATCTCCCAGTCCTTAACTGGAAGATGCACTAGGAATGGGAAACGTGATGATCGCTCATCCGTGTATTCCTCCTTTTAAGGAGTACCGTAGAGGGAAGGTCTAAGTGCAAAAATTGATTCTGTCCTGTTGGCATGCTCTCAGTTATAGTACTCCAGTGAATGAAAAGACCAAAGGTCTCCCATTTTAGAAAAATGTGTGCCGAGGGAGGACAGAGAGCTTTCCTAGCTTGGAAAATGTTGTCCATTAGACTGAGCCCTGACTGGTGTGAAAACTGGGGCTATGGCCACAAAGATGGATTGAACTAAAGAGGAGTCGTGGAGAACATTCAAGAAAGTTTCACATGCAAATTTTCTCATTTGTCTGGGGATCTGTATGCCTTTGGGGATTTCTTAAAATAAGGTGTGATTCATTCTGGTAACCTGTACCATATGCAAGTCTTAGATTGATACTTGACAGCTGTACCACCTTTAGTGCTAAACAAGCTCTCTGCTTTTGTTCGTGATGGACATGCTGCTTTAGCTTCCAGTTTTATTTGCTTTCACCGTGTGTGCATGCGTTGCTGTGGTAAGGTTGGTTTTTTGTGGGTTTTTTTGGTTTTTGTTTTTTTTTTTTTTTTGTGTGTGTGTGTGTGTGTGTTTTGGTTCTTTTACCTAAATTTCAATGGTTTCATTTCATGTGTTGCTGTAGTCTCACTGTTAGAGAATATAAATGTACAATTCAATCTCCTGAGTTGCTTGTGTTAGTGTTAAATGAACCAGATAAACTGTGACAAGCTCAATGTTTGAAATTCAAAGCCAGGACGTGGAGAATGTGCTTAAATGCTGAGGAGGAAAGCAAACAAATGCAATTAAATACCTACAAAACATACAGAACTGTAATTTATAAATGTATCATATGCATAATATAAAATGGCACTCCTTCTGAAGGGTTAATCTGTAAACCAAATGTGGAGCTCGGGAACTGTATCTGAGTAAGTGGGCTGGCGTGGAAGAGCAGTGCTCCCCTTGGTGATCCACGAGGCCACGGCTGTGGGCGCCAGGCAGCCCCCAGTGCCAGGTCTCCAGTCTGTCTCAGCATATGGGTCTGGCTGCGTGTCCCAGCTCGGCTGGCTGGCGGACAGATAGGCACAGGAGAGAGAAAGTGTGGTCAGAACCTGACCGGAGTGTGGAAAAGGAGGCAGTCATGGCATCACAGATTGTTTAGCTGTTGTTTGAAACGGCAAACAAATATAAACCAACAATAGAAATAAGCAGAGAAGGGACAAAAATTCCCAAGCCCAAATTTTTCGTCTGATATGCATGCACTCAACTTCTGAGTGGATCCCAGTATTTCTAATTAAATGGGCTTCTGCTTATTGCTTTGCTGGAGGCTTTTTTTTTTTGATTAACAGAACAAAAGGTTAATCATATAAATTCCCCATCTCGTGTCATGCTGAAGCAAGAGGGAATAGGTATCTCCTTGTTCTCACTGCTTAGCTGCTATTCAGGCTTGCTATGTGCAGTACAAACACAGAGCTCTCCCCGCAGGCCCCCATGACATACTTTTCATACTGTGTTCTTGGTGGAAGATGAACGCTCCTCACATTTACGATGCCGCTTGTCTTACTGGAAGGGTGGGGATCGAGCAATGGCTACGTGAGCTGTGCAGGAGATCCTCATCTTTGGCTCTGCAGGGAGCTGCAGCAGATGCGCAAACCCCTGCCCCATTAAGAAGGAGCCGTAATTGCACCTACCTCGTGTGTTTGTGATTAAAACACCGAGCGGTGCAGTCACTAATGAAATCATGGCAAACTTGGAAGCAGATGGATCAAGGTTTTCCTTAATATCTTTTTTAATTCGTTGTATAAATCTACCTGGTAATTATGAGTTAGCAACTATAATTCTCTTGGACAGGCTATTAGTTATGATTTCTTTATCTCTTTGTTGTAAAGAGTGGTTCATACTTGAAGCAACAGAATTTCATCTCCTCAAATGACCTACATTTATGGTTAAACCTGCAATAAAGAAATAATTGCAACTTTGAATAGAGGATAAAACACCGAAGTCTAATTTTCCACTCCTCGTTTTCATTCTGGGAATCTGCACTGCCCTTTGCTTAGGATGGAGGCGCAGCAGGACTCCTGGTGGCAGCAGGTTGGGGCCCAGCCCTGTGCTGCCATGCAGCGTCTGCCCTCAGCGGGGCCAGGCAGGATCTGCCTGTTTCGTGAGCTTTGCCGTGCTGAAAAGAAAAGCGTTTGCTTGAGATTAGGCTGAAAAGCTCTTTAAAACGTTTGTTTTGGCAAAGCGAAAGAAGTTGTAGTCGAATAAGACATTTGATTCGATAAAACTTTTTTATCAACTTTCCAGGAATTTATTTCTATTCCGTAGAAATAAATTCTGACTTGTTGCTCAGCTAAGCATCATTTCAGGTTCATACTTGGTTATTTTTCTTCATTTGTAAGAATATATGTGTGGATCAGTCACATCCCCGTGGATCCGTGTGTTCCGAGGCGATGTGTCTGATGGTGTCTCAAGCACTACAAACTGCAGCCCTGCAGGAACTGCTTTGCCCTGACACTGAAGCTCACAGCAGTTGGCAGTTGCCTCTCCTGTCCACACCACAGCGCTGGCACGAGGCACCTTACCTCGTGGGTCTGACATTGCAGGAGGGAACACTGCTGGTGCCCATCACTGTAATGCTGGTGTTCTCTGCCAGCTGACAGCGCGTCCCTCAAACACCACTGCAGCACATAGCTGAAAATACTGAGTTCTGGGTGGGGGAAGTGAGCGAGCGAGCAGGATGGAGCACACAAAAGTGAACAGAAACAGCACGGTGGCCTTTTCAGTCCTCCGCCTCTACTCTGCATCGGGAGGATGCCACGGGGATAATATGATGGAAGTATGGAGATGTATTCAGGTAGCTTCTGTTTATACAAAGCGAAGATGCACATAAATCCACAGCTGAGTGATTCAGACCTGTCAAGTCTCATGCATTATGCACGGGAGTTATTCAATTAGCCCCCGCTGCCGCGCCTATAGCTCACGCTGTTGCGAAGGCACTGCCGCAGCCCTTCTCCCACTCCAGGATCCTCAGCGCCGGCCGTGGCAGCGCGGCGTCCGCTGTCGGTGCGGGGCCGGGTGCGGTGCGGGGCCGGGATGCCCGCGCTGCTGGCCGCGGCTCAGGCGGCGGAGCTCCTTGCGCTCGGTCGGAGGATTGGCAGAGCCGGGTTTGTCGGTGAAGCGTAACCCGCAAAATTAAGACAGAAACTATTGAACGTGTCGATACGTTGTAATGAACGTGACATAATTGCACGCTGTTAGCGTCCGCACAGCTAAAGCTAATGTTACCGGCAGCGAAGACGTTGTCGCACGCGATGTAAACGCGGGCAGCGCCGAGTCTCCGAGAGCGGCTCCGCCTGCGGCGCTGAGCGCTCCCAGCGCCTGCCGGGGCTTGAACTGATCCGCTAAAGAAAGGAACGGAACAGATTTATGGGAGTCATCGGGCTCTTCTTTTGTGTTTCGATTTTTTGCTGTTGTTGCCCGTTGTGTTTGTGTTTCTTAGCACACTGCCGTTCCTCCGGCACGAGCCGCCGTAGCGTTTT
>JAOWBP010004313.1:3840643-3875569 GCA_028571105.1 Tragopan temminckii | reverse complement strand
GCGCAGGCCGCGGCGCGCGCCGCGGCCTGCGCTGCTGCGGCGCGGTGCGCGCCGCACGTTGCCGTTATTCCTTCGCTGGAAGGAAAACCGCGTGCCGTAGAGGATGAAGAGCGAGGGCAGCGAGGAGGAAACGTCTGGGAGCAGAAACGCTTTCTCAGTCTACGAAAGCGTATGTTACAAAGAGAGAGAAATTACGTTATCACAGAGAGGCTTTTGCACATTTAAATTGCATGCTTTCTAATGATGATGAGGTTCAGGTGTTTGCTACATAGCGCTGCGGCTTTCCCTGGCTTCTAGAGGAGCAGCAGTGAGGCAGAACGAAGCCTTCCAGCTCCAGGTGCCCACGGAGTGCTGCGCAGCAGGATGGGAGCGCTCCGTGCTGGTCTGCAGCACTGCTTTGTTTAGAGCTGAGCATCGCTTTGTTCAGAACCCGCAGCCCACGCCGTGCCTGCTGCTCCCTGAAACGAGCCTCAACTAACAAGCGCTAACGCAGGACGCGTGCATGGGATGGATGGGTGAACCTCAGCCAAAGTGGTGCTGGGAGCAAAGCTGAGTTCAGTTCTTTGGCATGCCCGGTCCTTTTACAAATTGCAGATTTGCTGCACCTCTGCTTCTTTATGTTTTCTGTGGAGGCACCGGCTTTGGCTTCCTCCTTTTGTTGGAATGCAACGTCCTTGTTGTGGCAAGACAACTGTAGGTTTTCAGACAGCAGCTTGTTGGCTTGGCTTCCATCTCCTTACTGTAGGTCACGCAGTGGATGAACAGCACATCCCTAAGTACCTGGCAGAATGTTTGTATTACTGCTGAACTCTTTCCAGATTGCACACAGGTGAGAGACCCTATGGTTTGAGGCAGGAACCTGAAGAGCCTAGGACCTCAATTATGGTCACTTAGCAGACAACTGCAGTGTTTAACACATTTCCAAATTCCCTCCCCTGCAGCTTTTTGTTGCCATCTCTGTGCAAATGTAGGGCAGCAGAATTGTTGAATTTGAATGTTCTCATCTGCCTGGGGCACTGCAGTGCAAATTCTGGCAGTGCATCCCAACCCTACACTAATTAGCATTGCACATTTCAAGAGACAGAGATGCCGGCTGTTGGGGATTGGTAGCCTCCTGTGGAGGAGACAGGAGGCAGCGCTGCTAGTTATGTCTTAAATTGCTGCAGTTGGGCTTCTTCAGAGTGTGTTGGAAAAGTTTTCTTCTGACATTTTGTAGAAGGTTCCTGAAATGTTGATAATTTTGTAGGAGGAAGGAGAAAATATTTAGGTAAGTAATCTTCCACAGAGGAGTAATGGGAATGACAGGCTTGGGTGAGCACAAGGAATATCTGAAACAGACATTCTTGTAGCGGGGAAGAGCGAAAAGTTTTTCTACTTCACCATTCGTTCTATTATGTTCAAGTTAATATTGCTACCCCAGCAGTTTTTAGGAAAGCCTCTGACAGCTTTTAACACAACAACCATTTTCAGGACTCTGGCTGTGGAGAGTGACCTTTTTATAATTGACACAGCTCAGGATGAAGCCATTCTTTTCAAAACATGGCTCTCCCAAAGAAACCTTTAACCCCTAGTCTGAAAACAGCCACTTAAACACAAGCTGTGCCTACTCAGCAAGTAAGGCATTTTAAAGAAGAGCAATTCAGACAGGGAAAAAGAGGCAGATATTTCAATTTGATCTGCTTGTTCCTTATTAAGAGCCTGAATTTAGGTAAGAAATAATAAAAATGCAATTTAAGGGAAACGTGAATTACATTATTACCACATTTTCTTATCAGAATGAAAACAAAATTCACTATTAAGAAAACACAATTGCACATTTTTTGTAATTGCACACTATTTCTCGCTGATGCTGGGGTTGTCTGAAAGGAATAGGCAAATGCAGCGGACAGAAAAGTCCTCAGTGCTGCTGCAAAACCGCAGGGGAAGTCCACCATACTCTGACTGCAAGAAAGCGAAGGATGACTTCCTTTGCCTTTAGACTCTCTTAGCTGTGCTGAACTCCAGATTTAGATTAATCGACAAATTAAGGAGATTTTACCTTCTTAACAAGTGGTAAGGCAGTAGTCCTTCATAGTGCATTAAAAAACAAAAGTTGGTTCTGCCTTGGAGTCGTGGAATTGCTACAGAAATTGGATAGATATTTAAAAAAAAAAAAATCTGAGAGTGAAGCTTGTTGGTCTATTACTATTACAGAAGGATGATGTTAGAATTTTGGTGTAATCAGTCTAGAAGAGGAGAAAGGAAGAAAGAGAGTGTTTGGGAACAATCATTTGAACTAAGTGACCTTACAGTGCTTTAGTTTGCCTGGATTCTGTTAGTCTGTGCTGTGAGTGTATTCTAAATTTAAAATTATATAGCAGGCTGGACACATTTCCTGACAGTATGTGCAGTTTCCTTTCTAATTGACAGAATGTACTATAAAAGTCAACTTTAATCATTTCAGAGTGCACCTAAGATAAGTGTAATTCATTTGGAACTATCCGAAGTAGCTCCAGCTGCAATCCCAATTGCAGTGTACTTCAGAGATTTTTTTCTGTTGTCTTTGGTGTACTCACAAATTCATCAGATTTTATACTACTTTAAAAACAAAAATCAACAATTTCTTTAGTATTTTTGACTTCATGATTTGCTAAATTAAGGCTCCATAAAGCTGAAAAACAAAGTACAAGATCAACCCTAGAAATGAGCATTTTAAAAGATATCAACGGCAATTGTAGGCAAGGAAAGATCAGTTTGGATACTACATATGTTCATGAATTGGAAAAAGGAGATTTGAATGTATGTTCTGATAGTCAAATATTCCTGGGGTTGGGTTTCTTTGAACCAGCCAGCTTCATCCAGGTTCATCTCAGTTAGTGAGACACTTCAGTAAGTCCACCAAAGCATGCGGATTTCAACAATACAGTTAGCACCAGTGAAGAATACTTATTTCCAGTTATCACGTTCAGTACATACAATGGCAACAACAAAATGAAGGAATTTAAGTCTTCTGTTAAATTTTACACTGTCTTCTGGTCTGAACTTACTTGCTTGAGATGAATGCCTAAAACCTATCAGACCTAGGGAGACAAAAAAATGGGATTCTACTCATTTAGCAGAAATTTGCTTTGCATTGGTATGGAAAACTGAAGTCTGCAGTCATAGCAAAGCTGTGTAGCTTGTCTTCATCTCTCTCCATATTATGCTGAGAAAGAGTTGAAAGGTTTGCATACAGCAGTGTTTTTTCAACATTTAAAAGGTTTTATTATCAGAGCAGCAGACAAGCAGCGTTAAAGGAATTATTAATACTCCAGATCGAAAGAATCTTTACATACTGCTTGGGGTTCAGGTGAAATAAGTTGGTCCCTGACCTGAGTGCCAGGAGCAATGACTCTGAAAATGCCACAGTCAGAAGGTATCAGACTGGGGGCCGTGAGGAGGGACTTCATTTTCATGTCGCAGAAAATTATAAGATTTAAAACAAAAAACAGACCTCAAAGCTCATTAACAGTGTAAACTGCATGCATCTTTTGGTTCCAACTGTTTCCTTTTAGACGCTTTGAACAGATGATCAAGACGTAATAACAATCAATGTATTTTAAATGTCACTTCCGTTATCTTCATTCAGTTTAATCAAGACATGCCGTCATTTTCCAGGTGGATTAATCTTACTAAGTATTTATGTGGCTAATGTAACTTAGATCTTAATTAACTTGTTAGTGAGCAGGAATAGTAATGTGGACCCTATGAAGGGTGGCAGATGTGGTCTTCTGAAAATACACCAGTCTCCAGGGCTGCCTTAGCGTAAGCAAAGTGTGTGACTAAGTTCAGCAGAGCAGAAGAGGAGTTCTTTCTACTTGCTGTGATTGTGTTGATGATGGTGGTATGAGTTGCTATGTTCAGAGTTACTTGGTATTATACACCGTCAGAGATGGCTATTGCAGTGATGCAGGAATCCATGCTAATATGTTCTTTGCTTAACGCTGGGAACTAACAGCTCTTTGTTTCATTTCAGTTATAATTTGCTTTTGATTCTGAAAACAACAAATCTTGTGAAGCTGTGCCCATGGGAATGTGAAAACGTGCCCATGTTTCTGGGTGTATCAGAGTAGCAGAGAGACATTTCTTAATTCCACCCGCAGGGCCAGATTGCTTGGCTGCAGCTGAGGCAGAGCAGTGGTCTTAAGCAGATGGTTCCTTTGCAGAATTTCTTTCAGCACAATAGAAATATGCTATCCTGGCCAACAATCCCGATGCTGATTTTTGTTTCAGATGCTGTTTTGCTGGACTCCTGGAAGCTCATACAAATTCAGGAGCTTCCTTCCTCTTCACTAAATAGAGCTCGTTATTACCTCAGCATCTTCAGCATAACTGAAGTTCAAGAAGTGTCATAGCAGCTTCTGCAGACAAACCCTCATTTCCTGGCTTCTTACATTATTGCAGTTCTGGGAATTTGTTTTGCACCAACGGTCAATCTACTTTACCTGTTTTTCACTTGGGTCCTAGGTATTAGCAGTAGGTATTTTGAAGTGTAAGTTCACAGAGGAATTAATAAGTGAGATAGTAATGCATAGTACTGATTGATTTCTTTTTTTCAATTCTGAAATAATAAGAAATGCCTGGTCATATGAATAACAAACTTACGTGGAGAAAAACGTCCATCATTAAAAACGTTATTAATTATCATCATTTGTTTTTTGGCAGAAAATCAGTGGAATGCATTTTTGAATGCTTACGTATATTTATTTTCTTTATTGAGTGATTACACGGTGATACCATACAGCTCATTGGAATTCTGAGTCAACTGTAAAAATCTCTAGTGATACAAAACAGAAAAATGAGTTAGATTTAAAGATAAGGAAAGCTATATCTGCAGCGAAGAAGTGGAGAGGTACTGAAAGAGAAGCGAAGGAGAAAGCTCTTTAACAATTGTGCTGATATTTATTCCTTGTAATTAATTTGAGATTATCCAGATTGTTCAGGTAATTTGTTATGGATGTATCGGAATGGTTATTTTGCCAGATATTTTTCAAAAATATTATCAAGACACATTTTGCAGCCATCTCTGTTGGAAAGGCGTACAATCAAAGGACTGAAGTAATTGCTAATTTAAACATGATGTCTGTAGCAGGACACTGGCAGTAGCCAGATTTAATTTTTATTGTTTTAAATGTTGACTCTGATGTGTCAGAGCAGCCTATAAACCCCAAGTTTTCTCATCTCAGTGCAGGTGCAGTTCTGCTGCATCGCTGACACTGCCTGACGTAATTTAAATTAAAGGCTAAATGGGCATGTCGTATCAGCTGCCACCTTGAGGCTGACCTCCAGCTCAAAGATGAAGCCAACTGACAAGGAGGGGAGTTTGCCTCGCTGTTGTCATGTATCGCCTGTCTGATAGCTTCAAAGGCAAACATACTAGAGCGCTAAAACAGTCTTTTCAGATGTATATGCCAAAATAGTAATTCGACTGGGTAAATAACACAGCAGTTTAAATGAGTAAGTGTTATTTAGTTGATAAATGTATGTTTGACTGAGAGATTGAAATGACTCCCCTGGGTAAGGAGAAGAAGTACGCTTTTAAAACTCTCTTTTGCGGATGTTTATAGAGAGGAAATCACAGGGGAAAAAATCAAGTATCCATAGAGTTATGGAATAAACAAAACTCTAAGACAGCCACCCACAGCAGAGAGAATGATTTGGGGGTTTATTTGCTCACGGTAATATGAGTTCTTTGGTTTGGTCTTTCTTCTCGGATTTGTCAGTCTGTCACGTCTGTAACTTCACTTAACTGCAGTTTATGTTCTTTGAATGTGATCTGCAGTGGTCCATCAAAATGGAAAAGCTTCTAAAAATAGCTGGAGGGAGTGAATCAGGTGGAAAGATGCATGCTCTGCATTAGGAGGTGAAGACTGAAGGAATCTATAAAAGAGGTTTACTTTAAGAGTCTCTAGAGACAAAGTTTTTAAGTGAAGCTGTTAGCGCAACAAAGCTCTTGTAAGTGTAAAGCTAGGATGATGGTGTTCTGCTTCTTAAGTTTTAAAGAAGTAAACTGAAGTCAGTTGGCTAAGAGTTGGTTCAGTGGCCATGTGTACTTTGCATTTCATTCCTTTATTTCTAATTTGTGTTGTAAGGAACGTGGTGCAGCCAATGTCGAGACCCTTCCTATGCTATTTTTTATGTGACTGAATTACTGTTGAAAGTGAGAATTTTTAAGAGATGATGATTAATATTTGTTTTACAAGTATTGATCTTACAGTGTCACGATGATGGCCAGCTCGGTGCACTGCCTGTGACAAAGCAAGAAGTCCTGCCAAGATGCTTGTGTCCATTTTGTGTTTTGTAACAATGGGAGAATAATTCAGCAGGAATTTATGAAAATATATTCAATAATGCATAGTCACTAGAGCTCTGCTTGCTTGCTGGACTTAAACTTTCCCAAGAAATTAGTTGAAAATATTTTGACGTGACTCCAAACATTTGTAAGTCTTACAACTTCAGCATTATAACCTAGAGCCATAAAAACAGGAACTCTTGCATTAAATTCTTAAAATTAAAAATAAGGGTCTCTTTCAGCATGCCAGACAGAAGACAGCAGCTAAATTTCACATGCTCGTGGCATGGGCTGAATGCAGAGCAGAGATATGCATTACTCCAGAAATGAAGACTTGAAACTAAGGAGCCATCCATCCATTCCATTCTTTGTGGTTTTTGTTTTTTTTTTTTTTTTTTTGAGGGGTTAAGTGTATCTTCATCACATGTCTGTCACTTGATAAATGCTCATGTAACTCACTTTTAAAATTCTCTGCTGAGTTGAACTCCTCCAGCTGTCACAGTCCTTAGGAATTGCTAAGTGGAGTTTCTTGAAACACTGAAATATTCTGGAAGGAGTGGTTTGGACAAGTAGAAAGTAGGTCAGCTATGTAGTAGAGCGAGAAAATAACATCTATGGGGAGGTGCTTCTGAAAATAATGCCTAACCAAACTGAATAACTGCAGTAGTTTTAGGAGCCTGAGTCGTGACTTTAGGCTGATTATTCTTTATTAGTTTGCTGGTCTTAACTACCATTTTAAGCAATTTTTACACTAAAGCTTAATTATTTTCATGAGAAAAATAAATTGCCATTTTGCCATTTAAATTTTTTTTTTTTTTGGTAGGTTTGACATTCAATATATTTCACCTGTGAGGTGTGCACCAAAGTAGTGTGAATGTAACTCTGGTTCTCTTGATGACTAGAATATTCTCTTCTAAGCTTGGTTGATGTATTACGTGATTAGATCCTCCTGGAAAATAGCCTTTCTCTGTTAGAAATACAGAACAGAATTTGTAAATACAAAGGAGGCTTAGGCTAAATTCAGCCTCTATTGAAGATCTGTCTTTTAATGGTAGAAAATAAACTTATTTGTGAAGTAACTCAAGTGAATATACAAACGCTGCTCCAAAAGTATTGCCTCCTGCTTTATTATGTAGGCTGAAATGTGTTGACCGAAATGTGCAAATCAGATGCAGCATAAGGTCATTATAACCCCATGTCAATTTTAAAGTGTTCAAACAAGGATTCATTTTTCTAGAATTTGTTCTGTGTGGTAAGCTGTAATGCTGTGTTGGTAGCTGGCTCAGGGCTTAGTAACTCTGATTAGATATACAATGTTTATGACGTGAGGTAAATGTAACTATAAGCTACTTTTTTCTTTTTTTTTTTACCTGCTTGGAGCATTGGATTTGTGCTGCTGACACAAGCCATATCTCTGACTGTACAGGACCACTGTTCCACTGAATGCTAGAGTTGGAACAATAAAGTATTGCTTCCAAAGAACTGAAACAACAAGCAGATTTCACTGCAGGGACTGGAGGGGAGGTGGAGGGAATGGCTGTTAAGGTGAGGCAGAGCTGAGCTACAGATTCACACCTGCTTTACATCTGGCTCAGTAGATTACATCTTTCAAAGATTTGCAGTGGAGTTGGTGGGCTGAAGCGACTTTGTTGCAGTCATGAAATCAACTGAATTGAAAATACACAATTCAGATTATTCACTGATGAGTGAACAGATTCAGAATATTGGAAGAGGTGCTGGTGTATTGATCTTCTCACCTTTACTCCTTATGCAGCCTTTATCATAACAGTAATGCTTATTGTCATGCTACCTATAAATAGCTTTTTTTTTGAAGGCTTCTCTTCAACTGCAGATGTCCTTAGGAAGAGTAAGGACTAACTAATTAGTCAGCAACTAATTCTCCTTTCTTTACAGGCTGTCTTTGCATCTCTTTCATTGGTTTAAGAGCTGTAATGATAAATATATGTTTGATTGATCCATTAGCATAGAAAATGAAAAAAGAAAATTTACCAAAAACTGGGTAGCAGTTGGTGTTCAAATCATTCTTTTACCACTTGAAGACGCTGCCAACATATCTGTTTCATTATGTACAAGTGTAAGTGCTGCTAACAGATCACTTGGAACCAGAAATAAAGCAGTGCTATTGCAGCTCTCTCAATTAAGGATAGCCAGGGCAGAAAAGCTGTTATGTACTTACCTGCTGGAATTACATGTTGTTCTGTGCCATCCTGTTGCGTTCACGTGGTGCTGAAAAACATTTCAACAGTACCTTGCCACATATTGAAAGCGATGTTTCACCATGACAAAAACGTGAAGTAAACAGCTGAGCTTTTAACAAATCCTGAGGTATTGGAACCATCCAGTATGTATCAATAGCGACATTAATGACACCTTTAATGACACCATTAATGACACCATCACCTTTCTGTGATGGCAACAGAAATTTGTCTTTTTCTGGTCTTTTTAGTATCTGTTACAATAATTAAAATATGGACTTATCACCAGGTCGCTTGGGGATATAGGACACAGAATGAAATGTTGTATGCTGTAGCTTGAAAGCGCTGTTAACTCTTCACCTATCGCACTCTGTGTTTAAAATATGTAACCTCAGAACCATCCTGATCAGCTGCCAAGCAGAAGAGATTTACACCAAGTTTTAAAGGCTATTTCATGGGCTGGAAGCCAGAGCACTCAACCAGAAGGGCCTTGTATCTTGGCTTCAATAATGCATGCTGAAGAACCATCAAAAGATGGATTTTAGCTAACCCTGCAACTGTCTGTGGGGAAGAGAGAGACCTATAGATAGGTCACTCACTGCTTCAGACAGAGAGAATTAAAAGGCAGTGAATTGAGCTATGCTAACTTTCTTTAAAGAATAAGAAGACGCATGTTATAGTATAGAAACTTTTCTCTAAATCCTCTTCTGTGCATTTCATTTCTTCTACCAACTCTATTGTCTGTGAACGGGGATTTATTGGACTGCTTTGCTATGTAAAGGAATAGTAATAAAATTTGCAATCAGTTCATTAAGATTGAAATTACACCTTCAGTTCACCTTTCTGAAATTTTTTTACATGCTGGTTGCATAGAAGACAGCTGAAAAGCGCAAAAGGAGATTTCTATGTGCTTAAATGAGTCTCTAAGCAGTCACAGAATTGAAGGCTCAGAGGAATTAGAAGATTGCAGATGCTTCACAGAAACAGGTTCAAAGCCTTCTTTTTTAGCATATATGGACCAAATTCTTCCTTTTTTTGTTGAAACAGCAACAGATTGGATGAAATCAGGAAAGTCCCAGTTTGATTTAAACGACAGCATTGTTGTAGATGTTAATCATGAATGTCACTGCTAAAAGTGCCTTTATTAAAAGCAGTTATCTCATTTGATTTATAGTTGATTTATATTTGTTTTTATTTTTTAGGACCGTGGGTCACTAGGAATAGCAGCATAGATAGTGGAGAAACAGAAGTTGGCCGCAAGGTCACCCAAGAAGTGCCCCCTGGAGTTTTTTGGAGGTCTCAGATCCATATCAACCAGCCACAGTTCCTGAAGTTCAACATATCCCTAGGGAAGGATGCTCTTTTTGGTGTTTATATAAGAAGAGGACTCCCACCATCACATGCACAGGTACTTTATCCATGTATTTCTTGTCTGTACATATGAAAATTCTGAAGTTGGGAGAATTTGTTAGGTTCACATTTGAGCTTTTGGAGCTTAAGTTTAGGGATTGCATGTGTTATTTGGGGGTGACTCAATTTTTGATATTTGCCCTGATATTAAGTTTTCTAGGTTATTACACACCTTAACAGTATTTTGATGAATGAAATAACCAAGCACGATGTTCTTGCTAGTTGGGTTTTTAAAATTACTTTCAGTTTGGCATAAAAGGTTTTAAATCTCTGAGGAAACTGTGGAATCAGTTGCGATTAACCTATCCAGTTACACACCCATCAAAAATGATGAGTGAAGGTGGTTGGATTCACAATATCAAAGCACTATATGCAGTTGGAATGCAGCACAGCTAGATCTGACAGCATATCATTTTTGGTCTTTGTAGAAGTTTCAGACTCCACAGGATTTTGACAGTATAGCTGAGCACACAAAAGGCTTGGGCATCACTGCTACCCAACCATATTAGAGGACGGAATACTGTGGCCATGTCTGGAAAGCTTTAATTTTACTGTTTTTCCATCAAAGGTGGTATTTAGGCTCACTAAGACGTTGGGCAGGTCTTGCAGCTTAGAATCACAGTTCTTAATTTCTAACTGACTACAAGATGAAAACTCTGCACCACCGCTTTTTTGCATTGACTTTGTAGTACATAATTAAGGGTGTAGATAAAGATAGCCTTATAGTGGGACCAAATTTATGTATCTTTTTCCTCAAGGCTGTGCAGTGGTGTTTAGATTTCTTTTGCTGTAATAATAAAGTGACATACTTTATTTTGCAGAGAGGAAAAAATACATTTAAAGTCATTAATGTGAATAGAAAGATTCTCATTTATTTAGATCAGAACTGTAATGAGCAATAATATTTTGCAGTTGCACATACTGAAAGGAAAGAGTCTCCATTCTTTAGAGAACAAGGGAAGGAGAAATAGGAACCTGCTTTTGGAAAGGAACCTTTACTTCATGCATATCCTTGCTGCTGAAAATCAGTTCTTCATTAAAAAATCACCAGCTACACTTAAATGCTTGATTCAGTTTATGATTTCCAAAGATCAAATTTAGAACTTTGAGGAAAAGCCTTTTCAACATTCATAGATGCCTCGTCCAGGTTTGCAAAGAACTGATTGTATGTTTTCATTTGGCAAAGCAGACTGCAGTTACATGAACGATTAAGCCAAATGGAGAGAGACTTCAACATAATTGCGTTGTCATACAAAGAAAGTATTTTCATATTGCTTGCAAGGAGGTTTCAGCCCTGAAAGAACAGTGTCCATGTGTATGCACAAAGTCATGATAGAAGGAGTATCTGTAGAAAGCTACACCTATGTTAACTGAATTTGGGATCTGCTTATTATGGATCTAGCCTGCATTGGCTCTTATTCCTTGGCTGTTATTCTTGCCAGAAGTCTGAATTGAAATCCAAAATTTTTAAGCTGATTTGGGTAGAATTGAGAGAAAAGGTTTACATGGATTTATGACTTCTGCTTTTAAGAATTGGCAAGCAAGTAGCTTTATGATTATGCAAGCTCCATTGACTTCTCGTATGCTGTTAAGAATTTTTCTATGACTTACCAAATGTTTCTATCTATCTGATATCCAGATATGTCTGACTGGTAAAAAATGAAGGCCAGCGGACCACAAATGAAGGAGGAGGGCGAGTGGTTTGTTTTCCATGCAGCCATGGGCTAGGATATAACATCCTGAAGTTCTGTACAAAGATCAGATAGATTGGGAAAATTTTTATATTATGTTGAATAATTTTCAGCCATTTTCAGACATCCATCCATCATAGAAGATATCCACCAAGAATATGATCCAAGGCTGGGACCTTTCTCGAGGGTGTTTTGATTTTTTTGGCACTTGTGTTTCAATGCATTGTCTCAGGCAAGATAATGTCTATGGATCATAAGCTGCACATGAGGCAGTGACGTAATTCATTGAGCATGTCTCATTAATGCAGAATTTTGGTGCTCTCTTCCCGTATCATTCCACCATGGAAAATCACCCAGCAATTTAGATGATGAAAACAAACAAAAATATAAATCATGAAGTAAAAATAGCTTAGGGCAACCAAAGCTCCAAAATGACCATCAAGATTTTACGTAATTACAAGTTAATTATAATTGTCTAACATAGTGGAGGTATGCCTCTATCTCTTAGAAGAAAAGTAAGTAGTAGTACAAAATAAATATAGTTTTTACTTCAAGCCGAACATTAATTTGTACTGCACTGTGTTCAGCTATATTTGTTCCAGGTTTCATTATAATGTTCTTGTCTGAGAAGCTGAGATCAAGCAGAGTTCCATTCTTTCCTTCGTTAAACCTTTTGAGCACTGGATATAAATTTCATAACCTTTCAGATAAATTAAATAATGAGAAATACCAACTGTGGTTCCAATTTAGCGTGAATCCTCCTCAGAGAACCTCATTTCCAGTCTTTAGTTAGTGGAAGCAGTTCCAACCTTCTTCCATAACTGCATAATGAAATCCCGTATTCGTGCAAGTTCTTGGTGCTTTTCACTGGGGATAATATAGCAGAAGGCTGCTATATCCAAGTCCACCCTAACTGCTGCCAGGAGAAAGAAAAGCAAGCTGTTACACACTGGAGTTGGTGAAAGGAAGACCTGTTCTGACAGAAAGAAGCAGAGTGGTTTTGTGTTAATGAAAATCGTCTGAAGTTAACACCAGGCAATATTTTAGAACTGAAATTTGAAATCATTGTTTCTGCAAGTTAGGGACATGAACTGTAAAGCAGAGAACAACTTGACTTGACAGTTCATCACTGATCAGTGCTGATACGTCAAGCCTAGCAAAATCCTTTGTGGGAATAAGTCAATAATCAGCAAATTAGGTACATGATTAACCAGAGACAACAAGATGCAGTTCCTGTCTGTGGGCCCTGCTGAGATGTAGCCTTCTCAGTAGAAGCGTTTAGCAGCTATTCCAGATGCGTAGTTCAGTCAGTCAAACTGATGTAGCTGTAAACTTCTCTAGAAGCAGCTGTGTGCCGTGTGTATGGGGAATGGAGCTCTAGAGGAGAGAGAAAATATTTTGAGTGGCAAGCAGACTAGAAAAAGAAACGCATTGCTTTCAAAGAAAATTCTTCCAATCTAGGTAGTACTGCATAGAATTAGAAAAATGTGCAGTACAGGCTTGAAGGATCGTAGAAGATAGTCATATTAATAAAACTGATAATGTATGGAAAATGAACTGTAAATGTCGAACAATGCATGAAGTGATCCTGCAGAGATTACAGCAATTATGTTACTACACGTTGTTAAAATATTCCAAATGATGCATGAAATAAAGTAACCGTATAGAAGCATCCCTACCATGTCTGGAGAAGGCAGTGCATAGAGTTGTTTTGCCTCCATTTGCAGCAGTGTTTTCTATTTAATGAAAGCCATTTTGATTTAGAACTGTCTTTAGTTGAGAATAGCTGAGAGCTTCAGTGTTGCCTTGCTTCCCAGCCACTACTATAGCTGCAAAGTGATCTGGTCACTTCAGAGCTCTGTGATGGTGACTGTGCTGTTGTAGTGAACGCTGTGCTACACTGCACCCATTGTGTCGTGCCACGGTCAAGATGCACGTTTAAATGCTGAAATAAGCTCCTTGGCTGTTGGCTGTGTGGGTCAGATGTTTCATGAGTGTATTTTAATGAATAATTACCAACTGGATTTGATAAAGAACTAATTTTAAAGCACTTTGCAAACAAGTTTTCCTGACATTTGCTTTATTATTGGCTTTGTTGCTCTTACAGGGCTTTAGCATAAGATGAATACTACCCACAATGCCAGATATGCTTTTTTCTTCTTCTTTTTCATTTCTCTCTTCTTTTTTTTCCCCCCATCTAAAGACACATCCATTATTAAGACAAGAGCTCTAATAGCTCTTCCTTTTCAGCTCCTATTTTCAAAGACTGTTAATGATTTTGTGGTAGTATGCAAGTAGTTTCAAATCTAAGAAAAGACTACGTTCCAGTGCCTGAGAGCTGTTTGCTTCTTGATGCTTTTGCAATTGGTTCTCTTCTAGCAGGCAGCTGTTCTCGACAGATCTTATGAACGGATGTGTGGCATTGTGCAGTGGATGGCATTGTGGATGGCGTTGTGCAATGTGGTCACTATCATACATGCAGTGTTCCCACACTGTTTTTCTGACTTCTCATGGTTACTGGAAAAAAAAAAGACCTTATTAGCCTGTGAATAAAATGCATCAGAGGAAGATAGAAGCACTGAAGGAAGAAATTATAAAAACAAATTGCCCAGAAAGAACTTAGAGTGATATTTAGGTTTGTAAATAAAAGTATGCAGTAGGGTTTTGGTATGCTGTGTAGTAAAATAAATGAACAATCATGGAAAGCATGAATTTAGAATTTGTTTGAAGAAGTAGCCTTCTTTATATGGAGCTTTAATCGTAGCAACTACTCTCCCTTGCAAAACTGAACTGTGAAGATGTCATCATTTGTGATTTCTGGTGCATTTTGTTTCTGGGCAGATTTTAGTTGTTTTTAGTGTGACTTTCTGAATGAAGCTGCAAAACATAAAGGATCATTAAAAAAAAAAAAAAAGCCAGTGAAAATTAAAAACTGCTTCAGAGCTGATTTTGATAGTTGACTAGATCCATTCCCTAGTATGTGCAATTTAGTTTTCCTCAGTAGTTGTTTTTGTTAGATGAAAAAATTACACGATTATGAAAGTATTTATTTTTGTTTCCTAGATGTGTCTTCTAATCTGCGCCTATTTGTCAGTAGGTAGCTTTAAAGCAAACGTGATATTTTTGGAACAGCATTGTATAATGGTAATTAGTCATGCAAGTGGAGTAAATCAGGAAATCAACAGGGCAGCAAGAATCAAAATGATGATCCAGCCAACCATAGGAAGAAATCATATCTGGTTATGACCTTCTCAGTGACCTTTTGGTCAGGGATTTTAGATTTTGGGGTGCACGTACCCAGTACTTCCATTAAGACTGTACATGCAGGGAAGCATGATAGCAGATGAATTATCTTCTTTCTCACAGTCCTGGGAATCCAGAGAGGGATAAACATTTATTGTTATATTCTACATCAATTTGCGGTGGCGCTTCACAAGTCATAAAGTTATTGATGTTTAGTCATTACACTTTTGCCTGAGCATGAAATAGTTCTTCACGGTTTAATTAAAGAGTCTCTATAGTGTGTAGTTAAAATTATAGCCTTATGGGGAGCCGTGCCAAGAGACCTGCTCTCTCTAGGTCACACCTGTCATTGTGAAAAGAGATTCTGCAGCTAGAACTACTTCAGGCAGTTTCAGCCTGAGTACTATTCCCCTTCGATCTTGCCAACTGCTGAGCCTTCTCTGCTATATGAGGTAGAATCAGCATCAAACAGAGGGGAGGCAGAGGAACCTGCCAGCATAAGCAGAGATGAACAGCATGTTGCCAGTGAGAAATGTCAGCTTTTATTGCTACTTCCCTAGCTGACCCTTTGTGAACGATTGTTCTGAGGAACAAGATTTCTTTTTCCCAAGATGTTGCCCAAGTAATAACATTTCCCAAAGAGGTGATGAGTCTGTCCTTAACCTCTGACTGCTAGACAGTAGGTGTTAGTAATATTTCCAAATGTCATTGATTTAAGAGATAGATACATGTGTGTTTGGCACCTCGGATGCTCTGAGAGTTTCCGACATGCCAGAATTCTCTAAATCTCTGGTGTGCATTGGCTTAAATGCATTAATTTACCTGATGTATCTTCTTTGGTGAAAATCCTGTGTGAAAAAAGGCTCAATAAATGGCAATTAGATTTTAACAGTTTGGTGAAACTTTTTATTTCATGTCGCTTATTTTTTCCCATAAGTAAAGGCATTGGGAAGAGTGACTAATGCTCTTACTGTGGCAGTAGCCTTCAACATTGGTAGATACAGGCTCCGACTCCTGTGCTGTCATGGATTTCCTTTGTGGCTGCATACTGATGTCATGGTTTCGTGTATTTAAAAAGAAAGTACTAGTACCTCCATACTTTTGCCTTTGTTGTAATGCAAGTCTGTTGAGTGCTCTGTTGCTCCTATTATAACCACTACAAAATTTCAAACAGAAAGGTCACCTTTTATATCACTGTTTGAAATAGATGTGCAGTATGTCACTAACTCATTAAATCAGTCCAACCTTCTGTCTCTTCTACAAGAAGGGATAATCTTTGTTATTTTATTGCATATTGTGTATTATTTGCTAGAACTCAATGTTAAGGAGTGCAATTCGATGTACAAGACAGTCCTTATGGATCTTTTTTGGATGGAGGTTGACAGTTTTCTATTTAAAATAAAATGGAGTGAATGTGTATGGTTTCTTAGAACTGCCACAAGCACAGGCTGTACGTGCTGGAGATAACAGAAGGAAGTGCAGTGAAACTACTGGCCAGCAAGCATGTGCTTTCACTATATTTTATCGAACACATCTCTTTCTTTAGATGTGTCTGTCTCTATCTACTCATAGATAGATAAATGTGTCTAAAACAAGATGTATTTTCATAGGGGACTTGTTATACAGCTATCAAAAGATGAGATATTTTTTCTTGTTTCCTAAGGACTTCCCTTAGATAGGGGCCATGAGAGCTGGGAAGCTGAGCGTAGCATCAGATTGAGAGCATGAGAATCACAAAGCTTAAAGACAGAATAGGAGGGAAAAAAAAAAAATTAGAAAAAAAAAAGAGCATTAGGAGTTCTGGTACAGCTGCTTTGCTATGCAGAGTTATTCCCTATTGTAGATTAACCAATATTTCTTCTAGTCTTTGTTTAATTGTGTGATGCAGTGGCATCTCCACTGGGAGGCTATTACTGAGCTTAATAGATGGGAAGCTTATCTGACATTCATCTTAAATTTCTTTCTTTCTTTTTTTAGTTTCATACCGTTAATGGTGCCATCCCTCTTATACTCTAAGTAATCACTTGCTCTGCTTCATCTGTTTTCCAGAGATTAATGTAATTTTCCAAAGCATCCAAACAGAAATTCTCAGTTTTCCTTAATAGAAGTTCAGTGCCTTCAGCTACCTGATTTGTGTTATTCCTTTTCCATGCTCCCTCTGGTTCTTGTATCCTCCTTACCCCTGATTGTTCTGCATACAAACTCAGGTAAGCAAACTGCTCTGTGATGTCAAACTTCCACGGTGTGTTTTAATTGGATACTAACTTACATTGTGTTAGACAGACCCATTTTTTGTTTGTGCTTTTCTGTTTGTTTTTGCATTCTGGGGTTGTCCATTCAGTTATATGTCTGAAGGTACATCTGACATATTTGTACATCTTGCAGCCATAAATTATGGCAGGTGATAGCTTAGGAATGGGTGCCTCTCTCATATGTTAAAGTTTTCCAGCTTTGAAAGCTCTGTAGGAACCTATTTTGTGATGGGTCAAAGCGTTGGTTTTAACTTCTTTCTCAAAACTGATCGGTCAAGAAATACTGCTTGTACATTTTTAATCACCTGTGCAGAGAAAAGATGCCCAATTCTGTGTCACTTTTTAAGAAAGCAGTCATGAAAATCTGTGTGTTCAAGGGGAACCCAGTAGATATTAGCTCCGTATTAACCTGTCTTCCAGAAATACCATTTTATGATGTTTCTAATACAAGACTATGTGAGATTTTGAGATATCATTCTGTATTCTGGTCTGTTTCTTTGGGGTTTTGTTTTTTTGTTTTCTTTTTTCTTTTTCTTTTGCCTACCCTGCAGTATGATTTCATGGAACGCTTGGATGGGAAAGAGAAATGGAGTGTGGTGGAATCCCCACGGGAACGGCGAAGTATTCAGACTCTTGTTCAGAATGAGGCTGTGTTTGTTCAGTACTTGGATGTGGGTCTGTGGCACCTGGCGTTTTACAATGACGGCAAGGACAAAGAAGTGGTCTCCTTCAGTACAGTTATTTTGGGTAGGTATTTCCAGAAGCTGAGCATTTCTTCTCTTTATTGATACGTTCTCATACTTACGTCGTAATACTCTCATTCAATCTTTAGTAATCAGCCTCTTTGTCCTTATGTTGTGCATTTTTTCTTAACGCTAATCTCAAATGGGTCCAGTGGGGTGTTGATTTTAATTTCATTATTTTTCTTTTAAGATTTTTGCATTCCTATAGTTCTTGAGGTTAGTTCTGAGAAACAAAACTTCATTCTCCAGTTGATGTTCCTCTCCCTTATCACAGTCATGTTTTATACCTATTTGCTTCTCCAAAGACCCTTCTTTGTAAACCAGCAAGACACTGTATTCAACAAGAGAGCTGTTTAATCTTTGCAGAAAGATGGTACAGAATGCTGACAACTAAGAATGAGGTTGTTTGCAGTCACCTCAGAGATGAATTTAGCCTGTTAATTAGGTATATGCTGTATTACAGCTAGCGGCTCGCGTAGTGGTGAGCATCTAGCTGGCATTCATCTCAACATAATGGAATAAATGGCAGAAGAGCATCCAACCTATGATCTGAGATGCTTTCGGTTTTGTTACAAGAATAGGCTTCCATTTATTTGAAAGCCAAACTGAGCATAAGCTCTCCAAGCTTTGTCAGAAAATGTGTTGATCTTTGGAGCGTTTCATGAGCTGTGAAAGTCTTATCACAGTAGCATCAAAAACTGAAATAGTCTTCATGCTATTCCATCCTGGCTGGTAAAGTGTTAAATGGGACTATATTGCACAAATCTATTAGTTTTGAGAAAGAGAAATTGAAAGAAGTTGAACTGAGTGAGTCTGATGAAAAATATTGGAGGTCTTTTCCAGCCTTGTGTGATTGATGATATGAAGCTTTTTCTTCCTTTTATATTATTATGAAATTTAGTTTCTTAGCTGAAGTCCCAGGGGGTCGGGTAGGATAACCAGTACTGTGGTATTAAGTAGGAACCTAACTGTTCCTGTGAACTTCAGTTAGGATGAGAAAACATTTTGGTTTCCGTAGTTCATATGTGGTTTTGAAAGGGTTACTAGGTGCTGTGCATAATGTTATGTATTTGTGTATCTGCCCATAGAAGGCATTTTCTGCTTCTTCGAGAACAATTGTACTTGTATCTTGGTATGCTGCTACTGTGGCTTCTTAGAAACTCTTCAGCTACGATCAGCTGTCCTTAAAAGGGCTGGCTAGCCTGAGCTACAGCTTTCAAAAGTATCAAAGGTCTAATGGACAGGTAGACTATATGATAGTGCAATAATAGTGATTGGACTGAAATACAGAGAAAAATATAGTGTTTTATCCAGTTCACAGGTTATTCTACACACACCCAGTATCAGACGTTTCATAATCAAAAGATCAGAGAGAGATGAAGGTTTCTCTGATGTGAGAGGAGAAAAAATAACAGATATGATGTTGGCTCTCAGGCAGTAGTAAGTTTGCTGTGATTTTGAATACATAGAATTGTGTGCCACGAAGCAAAACAATGAGTAAATCTATAGACAAACTACTTCATGAGACAGATTGATGTTTTTGACCATTAAACATTACAGTTCTCCTTTTCATTGTTTACATGAACTATTTAAAGAGAATAAAATAAAGGCATCTTTTTGAAATGTTGCTTCTTTTTATTATTATTATTTCATTATTCTTATTACTATTATTTACTAAGTGTCCTGCAACTGTGATATTAGATTTACAGTTCCGCGTGACTCCTTTTCCTATTTTCAGTTTGGCTGGGCAGAAAAGCACTCTGTATGGTTCTAATAGTTCCAAATCCAAAATTTATTTTCTGTGTCCTGCAGCTGCTCTTTGTTTGGTGTCTGGGACTGACATTTAATTTGGGACCACGCAACCCACAACAACAGGGAATTATAGTGAAGAGTAACAACATTCCTTTTATATTTTTGTACCAGTAATTCAGTGTTGAAAATATATTCCGACGAAATCCAACAGCTTTCAATTGAAAATAATTTAAGCATTAATTTCAAAATTGTTATTTAATTTCCGCTTTATATTGTGCAAAGCAAATATATATGTCATAGAAATAATAACAAACTGTGGAAAACATACAGCTTGGTACAGCTGAAATTTTATCATCAGGCTGGTGTGCTTATGCTTCACAGATTATTGAAGTCACCAGCATTTCAGTTACTTAAACCTGGTGTTAAACCTTGCCCTCTGGCTTTACAGACCTCTTTGTCATCTGCTTGCGTTGCTACTTGGACTTTTTTCAGGCTTTTTTTAGTGTAATGTTTGCTGGAGCAAAAGAGCTGTTCTTTGTCAGGTGCAGCAGACATTTCTGTCAGCTTTCTTAACGAAGCTTTGAGTGTCTGTAGAAAGAAAAGAAGATAGACTCCTTGGGATAATCAGTTCCACATGGAACAGTGGTTGTGCAAGATCAAAGTCAAATTGTAAGAGGGAGATTGTCAATTTTCCTGCTCAAGTATTATGTTTGAAATATAATATGAATTCAAGTATAACTATAAAGATCGTAAGAAGCAGTTTTGGCTACCTGTTTGAGCAGAAGACTTGAGTGCTAGCAGTGAATTTGAGTGCTGGTGGTGCTCAAAGACTTGCCACCTTTAGCCTATCACTAGTTCTCTACACTTTCTCATGCTGCCATAAATGTTGGTAACTTTCTGCTTCCGCTGAAATTTGTGCTGTTAATATTATTAGTTAGTGTTCTCTGGTTGTCCGCTTAGTATTCTTCCAAGTATTTAAGACAAAATAATGTTAAGAAAAACTAAGCAAATAATTTCCAGGTGAAATAGGAACCAATTAATGTGTCTGTGATGTTTGTATTTCAGATTCAGTGCAAGACTGTCCACGTAATTGTCATGGCAATGGCGAGTGTGTTTCTGGTGTCTGCCACTGTTTTCCTGGATTTCATGGAGCAGATTGTGCTAAAGGTATCGTTTTCCTATGTTTACAAATAAACACAGTGTGTCTTTGAGATATATGGATCTACGGTGCCTACTAGTTAGCATGGACCCAAGCCAGATACAAGTCGATCAATATGCATTTTTTTCTTAGTTCTCTTAGTTAAATATGATTAGATGGAAGTATTGCCACACTGCTGATGTGCTTTCATAACTGCAACTTCCTTTTCTCAAAAGCAGTATGTAGAAATGGTAGAAATTTCCTATTGTCTGTGTAAGTGGACAAATTATCATCAATGCTTTCTGATAATCATTAATCCAAATGTATACAAAAGACTGATTATCTTCATTAATAGAATGTAATTTATATTCTGGCTTGGCTGAGCCATGCTTCTAGTTCATTGTTGCTGTCTTGCATATACATTTGCTCTTGACCAAAGGATGTTCACCTTTTCTTTTTAGGAGACTAGAAGAACTTGGTGAAATCTTAAAATAAGCCTTTTCTTGAGTCTTGAGAGTGTGGAATAGCTGTGGTAGGGGAAAAATTCATAAAGGAAGGCCTCTAGTTTATAAAGCTATTGGTGCATATGTTGTCTAAAATCAGTGGGTTGGTTGAATTCCCCAGTGTTCCTGAGCACAGTCATAACATGTTACAGTTTGCTTCCTTAGTTTATGTAGCTTTAGGCCCGCTCTAAGTATCATGTGTTTACCATTGTTTTTCACAGGAATAGTGTTGTTAGTGTTAATAGGTGAAAAGTGTGGCATTCAAAAGCTATTGAAATGCCTTGAGTAGCATTATAAAATTGCTTGGTTTTGCTTAGATCATGATGCAGTGATAAGGATAGTTCATTATGGCCCCACCCCTTCCACTGATGCAGTAGGATGGCAGCTGGCATACCTGTGCCTGTCTATGAAATACTCCTTTAACAGCCATTGTAAACATATTGGAGGGAGTAACTTCTATTTTGTGTCTCTGTATTTGCCTCCTAGAAGTGTCCAATTAGGAGGGAAAAAAAAAAAAGACCACAGGGGTCTAGGGAAGTTAATGATATCTTAGTGCTAGCCTGACTCATTTTAAAGAGTGCTTAAAATGTGCATGTGGTTGGATTACCTGAGAGATTAAGACCCTTGGCAAATATACAGAGGAGACGTGTATATTACAAAATAAATGGTGTGAAAATGTGCTCTAAATACACACTGACAGCTATATGCATTTCTGTGGTGTTAACCTGTGAAAGTATGCATGTAGTGACTGTGTGCTTCACTGCCACTCCCTACATATACATGGCCCTTAAATCAATTCATTTGCATTTTAAGTTGTGGAGAGCTCCAGCTTTGTGTACCAAACCTCTGTGTAACGCTGTATTCTGTGTTTCTGCTAGAAAATAGTCTATTCAGTCTGCATTAGATGAGTATCTTTTTATAGGGTACTTGTCAAACTCTGTCAGGTTTCTACAACCCCTCAGAATTTTCTCTCAGGTTCCTGTTGTGTCCATTGCATTGTCTCTTTCTCCTCAAAAGCAGGTTTTGTGGAAGCTTCTTTCACCTCTCTTAGTATTTCTTTATCAGACATTATGGTATTTCTAAAGAACAAAGTAGCCTAAAATACTGTGTAACGTGACAAAATGGATGTATTGTCAGAATTCTCGTGTGCATATGCAAGCACGCAGCTGCATCTACACACTGTGAGACATACCCAGAAATGTGAGGCTGAGTTAGTGTGTAAGGGCTGCATGCCTCACCAGTGTCAGACCTGCACTTGTGTCCACAGGTTTTTTAGCGTGCTTGATTATATGTGAGAGCAGTTTCAGAAGGTGGAAACCAAAATCAGGATTGAATAGTAAGCGCATTAAAAGGAGATAGAAATTAAACCTACTGCAGCATATTAAATGTTTAAATACATTTACCATGTATTTACTGTAATGTTACATTTATATTTAAGTAGTAGCATGTATGGAAAGATAATTATTTTACTTTCCATCTGATTTTTTTTATTTTTATTTTTTTTACTATATTCCTGGCAACACATCTTTTCATGTCTCAGTTCTCCATTGTAAGATGAGGCAAGACACAAACAGGGAAATGTGGAGAAAAGGTGACCAAGCTCCCTAAATAGCTGATACTACTTGCTTCATGCTGTAGCGCAGCAGCCTGAGAGCTTCACAGGGGGCAAAACGCAAGCTTGGGAGATGTGAAATGTGGTCATTTCTACAAGGTAATCGCTATTTGCTGGGGTGATTTTGAGGATATCAAGGGCAGTGAATCTCGAGGGGAATCATCTGTATGCTTTACAGATGGTGCACTGTTCCTCTCCCTGTTCCTTTATCCGATCCATGTAGACCTAAAAGATTAAACTGAAGGGAATATATGAGAGAGCACAGATTTGACTTCAGATCCAATAGCTCCAGCAAAGTCCCACAGAAATTATTAGAAAGAGCTGAACTTCTGGCCCGATGCACAGGTTGAAATACCCTTCCATGCCTTGATTGAAGCAGAATGAATTTCACTCCAGCCAAATAGTTGGGACTTTAATTCTCAACCTTATCTGTGGAAGTAATTTATTCTCAGGTAGCCAGTCTCAACAGATTCACTTCAGCCTTGCTCAGACAAGATTCCCTTTGTAATCATGTAGAGTTTAGCCTGATTAAGAATTTCATCTAACACGCAGGAAAGGTGATATATTTTAATCTCATATGGTTAAAATATGACATTAAAAGAAAAGGAAACTCTCATAATCAAAAGATAATTTAGAGGATAGAGATGTATCCTGATCTAGAAATTGTGCATGGTTAAAGCCAGTGGAAGATTTGCTGTAAATTGAACTGCACTGTGGGTAACCTCTTGCGCATAAATAATTGTAAAAGTCCTTGATAAAAAGGGATGCTATGGCCAAAGTTTGATTAAACAATCAGATTTGCAGCTATTATTGTTGGTTTGGTGTGTTGTCACTTGTTTATATTTGTTTCTATTTTTCTGTAATTTCCATGACATACCCACCCACGTGTATCAAAGATGTCCTTCTTACTTGGTGTTTCCACTGTTAATGTCTGGTAATAGTTTAGTCTTCTAACTGCCCAGTCTTGTGATAAATCGGCAAGCCAGCATACTTCATTGTGTCCCGCTTCTCACCACTTGTAGAGTTCAGTGTCACAGAGGTCAGGTGGCTGTAATTTCATTTCATCCCGCGATATTCTGGAGGTCATACAACTCTTCCACGCCTTTAACCAAAATACATTGAAAGACACTGTCATGTACAGTTTTGGAAATGTGCTCAGAGACACTTTTGATTGTGTACTTAAAAATTCCAGCATTTATATCATAAGCATATTTATCTAAACTGAAAAGGTGAAACAAGTGCCATCGCATGGGGTTGCTGCATTGATACAATGAGCATAGTATGTTAAGAGATGGTGCGTGATTTGTAAACAGGAACAAAAATGAGTTGAGTAGCTTGTCAGCTGCCATTTAGTAGACACTGTTAGATGGTTATGCAATGCAATAAAAAACGTTTAATATTTTAATCTAAATAGAGTGAAGGCTTTTGGATTTTTAAAACCATGTTTGATCGGTTGACTCTTTAATCTGATTTTAAGAACTCTAATGACTTAGATTTATGTTATACTCAGTTTCTTTTCCTGTTCTCCTTGTGTGGGTTTTTCATTATTTTATTTTCATTCTGTTTGTTTTTGGCTTACTGGCAAAGGACGGCGCCACTTTAATAAGTATAAAAAGAAGGGTAGGTTTTTAAATTTTCTTTTTATTTCTTTTGCGACATCTATTTAGTTTGAAATAGTTGCTAAGCTGTAAAGTGTAGTCTATCTTTTTTAAAGTTTAGTGTAATGAGTTTGCTGTTTCTGATGATTACCCAAACCACGATAAGAATTCCTACCACTGCTGTTTTCTTTGTTATGTGTGTACTGTTAACTTATGTATAAAAATATTCAAAGTCCTCAATTATTAGGTAAGTAAGGTGTAATTGCTGGAAAAAGCAATGTTTGCTTCTTCGTAGCTGCTATTGAAAAATTGCTGCTATTTCAAATTTTAGTTACTGGGGACTCTTCTTGCTCTGAGGTTATTCAGAGCCATATTGTTTGGGCAATGAAATCTTCAAGTGCATAAAGGAAGGGTTTTTTGCATATTGAATACTCAAAACTGTTCTTGATGCCGTATCCAGAATGAATGTCCAGTGGCATAAGAGGTTCTGGGAGTGATCACCATGGGGAAATAATGAATTTCAGAGTGCGTATTTCTGAATAATTCCATACTCAATTCATTGCTGTAGAACACGTGGCCAACATGAATGAATGCTGTCCAGCACACACTGCTAATGCATAGCAATTAGCATCTCCTTTCTGTGAGTAATGAAAACATTATTTGCTTTTGTAGTTTGGCTAGAAATTCTAGGAACTGAAAATAGCAAAAGCAGACAGAAGACCACTGGGCTTGGAAGGGAAAGGTGAGAGCTGGTTCTGAACAGCCTCTTTCCTTTGCCTGTCTTGCACATACTGTGTAGCCTGACAGAAAATGCGGGACCCGTGGTCAGGGGGCACTGTGGGTCTTCCAGGGCATAGTCAAACTGGGTGAGTGTGTTTGTTTTATTCAAGTGAATAGCAGCAAACTTAGAGAATAAAATATGATAGGCAAGAAAATAGGTTAAACATGATGGTACCCCAGAACAGCTTGGTTTGGCAAAGAAAAGAGGAACAGTAATGTGGGAAAAATGCCATAATGCAGTTTAAAGGAGGAGATTATACGTAGATTGTCATGAGCGCTGCTACTTGTTCAAACTACTCTGTGGTGGTTAGGGCTATACAAGCAAACTGAGTAAAGAAAAGCAGTACCTACCTCCGAGAACTTACCGTCAGTGTGAGTTTAAAGGGAATAAATGGCAACCAAGTGGCATATGTGGCAATACGAGGAGGAAAAAAAGTATGATAGGCAGTGTTATAGAATACTGGCAGTGTGACTGCTGTTACTTTTCGAGAATGTTGGTTAAAAGGCAATTTTAAAGGGGGATAATGGCAAACAGATAGCCTGTTGGTAACGCAAGGAAAACGGTGCCTCCAAAGCAGATGAAGCACAGGAGAGAGCACGCAGCAACAGACATGAGTAGAGAAGGCTGAATTTATCCATGCTGTAGAAGATTTTCGTTTGCTAAAAGCTAACACAAAAATCCTTACAAACAGATGCAATGCAGAATAAATCTGTAAGACTTGGACAAAATTTGAGTGTGAGGCAAGGGAATGGGTGAGTCACAAAAATCATCCAGATGAGTGACCTGGATGACAGGCAGAGCAATGGCTTTGTCCACAGCGCCAGAGACAGAACATGGGAGGGCTGGGAACTATTAGGTTGGAGAGAAAATAGAAATCAGAGCAATAACATTATTGGCAAACATTTTATGTGTTCACAATCATAGCATGTCTCATCAGTAACACTGTATGAATAAAAATAATTAAGCGTGCTTTTCTTTAGAAATACTGCTTTCGTGACTTACCATCCACACACGCCTCTCCTCCTTTTTTGCAGCTGACAAAATCCAGCACGTCCAGCATCTGTTTTAGTATCTCTTTCTGGGTGGGATTAGTTTTGATTTTGCCGTGTGTTTGTGTGTGTGCACCAATTTTTGCCACTGCTGCACAGTCCTGCCTGCCCCCATCTCTCGCTCAGGGGTCAAGGTATCATTTTTATGTTCAGACAAGTCTGTCTTGGCAGCGTTCCTCTCCAGCAGTTCCCATCTCTTTAGATTCAGTACCTTAAAATACCTTTGTTATAAATTTCCATCTCCTTTTCCCAGTCTCATTCTTTATTAGCAGATATTTTTCATTTCTGGCAAACTGATTATGTTCTTGGTTGGCTTCCAACGAGTTCTGTGTACAGGGCAGTGCTTGTCCTGTATGCCCTGATTTGGTAGTTCTACATAGCTGCAACGTGCTCTGAAAAGAGTTTTGTGCTGTTACCTGTGCCTAAAATCATTACAGAATAAATCAGTGGACATATAACCTATTTTGACAATGATTGACAGTCATGGCTATCTGTCAGCTGCTAGCTCTCCTGCACAAAATGGTATAGTAGCTCAAAACCCACTGCTCTGATACTTTCTAATTGGCAATTTAAACAGGAGCCAAGAACAGAAGGGGTTCCAGGCTGAGTTCTGTCTGATTGTTAGTGGTCATGGCTCTAAGGTGTTTGTGGTAGGCAGTCAGTAATGCAACAAGCAGAGGAATACAGGAACAGTTGTTTCTGGCCTTCAGCTTTCCTCATCAATTCTCATAGACTCGGTTGAAGATTAGATATTAAAAAAAAAAAAAAAAAAAAAAAGGACAGGAATGGGTGAATAGCTCAATTCTGTATACAGGTGTCTTGTTCACTTTCTGTTACAACACAAGTCATTAAACACCCTAGCATTTCATTAGTCCTTAAGAACGTGCACATGTCCATACAGTACACTGCAGATTAAATGTAAGAATTAGCAGATGTTTGCCAGGCATTTGATGTGTAGAAAGGGCCTGGTGACACTGAAGTACTCAGGTACTCCCTGCACAGGGCTGGAAATTGCTGCTTTGTACCCTTTGCATTCTTCCTGAGAGAGTATTGAAACAGAACTCGGGAGCTGTTTTTAGCTGATGAAAATTAGAGAAAATTAGAGATTTTTTAAAAAAACACAGTTTTCAGAGTGCAAAATACTAAGTCTTCATTGTTCTTAAAGCTTTTCTGCTGAATCTAGCCTTGAATTCAGGATTGTTAAGATTTTATCTACGGAAGAGGTGGTCCCAAATAATTCCAAGTCAGGATAGTCCTGTTGTTTGGAAGCAGAGAGGTTGCAAACACTACTCCTGAACAAAATATTATAGATAAAAAGAAGTATGCTTGGAAGAAACTATGACTGATTCCAGTGAGGACTAGTGCTGCTTTGTAGGATTGCTCAGAGACCAAAGACAGTGTACCAAGCAATACTGTAACCAAGGTCTGAAATCTGGAACCAAGTATGTCGGTTTAGTACAATAAGGAAGTCTGTATTGCTTGTGTCCACAATTGAAATTATATGGAAACACAGTAAAATCTTACTGAATTTTCCTGCAGCAGCATTGTAGTAATATTTTCACGTTTATTATAAACTAGGTTTGTAGCTTTCAGTTCTCATTGTGGCTTTCAAAACCCACTCTACTGTCAGTTACTTCATTTTACTTTTCATCGCTTCTTACATGTGTGCAGCAACAGCACATCTATTTGCACAAATGTTTTCTGTTTCAATGCAATTCCAGCAAATAGACATCTTCAGAAGATTCCCAGCACAGCAAGGAGTTGGACAAGCATATGAATACATGCAGGATGCGTACCGTTGTGCATTACAGTTTCTAGCAAGACAAAAATCCTTCTTCCAGTCTCACAGTACTTCCATTGGAGACTAAGAATCTCTCTGCTCTAACTGTGCTCTGCTGAGTTGAATTGTGCTCATGATGAAGCATGCTTTGTAAATTTGTTTTTGTGTTTATTTGGTTAGTTTATTTAATTGTGTTGCAATCTACTTTTTGTTTTTAGATCACTTTGTCTCTATGGATGTGTACTGGTTTTTTTTTAATATATATATTTTTTTTTTATTTCATTAAGTTTTAAGAGTTTGTCTTTGCACTCATGTTGGCATCAACTTGGAGTCCTTGCAAATGGTAAATGTCATTGAAGCAGCTATGATCAAGTACTTGCAAATCACATTATGGAAATACAGCTGTTAAGAGACCTCATGCACTTTCTGTCCCTGAATAACAGACATGGCCCTGAGGCACAGCTTCAGATTTTAGCATACTTGACTTTTAGGTGTCTTCATATCTATATTGTATCTAGATTTGAACCTGTAATATAGATTTCTTCCTATATTTAGACCCTACCCAAGTGGGACAAATGAAGTTTAGGTAGCTGACATCCCCATTCGCTCTCTCTAAAAAGGAAACATATTTCTAATTCAAATGCAGCAAAATCTCAAATGTTTATCTGCAGTCCACGTGGAACTATGTAATTAATCACGTTATCATGTTATGATTAAAATCTTTTCTGGTAAATTTTATAACACAAATAGTAGTAACTAGAATGACACCAGAGCAGTCTGGATTTTAAATACACTATTTACCTCATTGTTTAGGTGCAGTCCTACATTTATTTATTCATAGCAAAACTGTTATCACAGAAGTATGGATAAAGCCAGTTCTTTCATTTCAAATTTCGTAAAATCTAAGAAAAATTATGTCAGTGTTTCACTTTACATTTCTTTGTCTATATGTCTAAAATGACTTATGCATGTTGTTTGTGTTTCTCTGTTATGAATCACAGCACTTGTTTGGAAGCATAATTCTCATATGTGTTGGTTCTCCTTGCTGCTGCCTTTTGAGAGCTTGGAGCTTCATCTCCTTGGTTCCTCCCTGGTTCTTTCCAATAAGACAGCCACTTGAACATCTAAGCTAGTTTTTCTTCCTCCTCTGTTTTCCCAGGGTCAGAGTTATCACACCTGCAAATGAAGAGCCACATGCTTGTCTATGGCAGTAGCCTAGCTCAACACCAAATGCCATCTCTTGGTACAAAGTAGCTTTTATCTCTGTCCGGTTTTGTAACTGGGTCAACTTTACTGCTCATCTCTGAAGTAGAGTGTTACTGGTTCCAAAGGAAAAAAAAAAAAAAAAAAAAGATAGCAGGGTAATGATTTGGGGTTTTTTTTTTTTTGTCTTTTTTTTGGAACAGAATATATGGCAAACTGATCAGAAATGGCAACTCCCATTTCATTGAATGCGTACGAAGATCCATGTTAATCTATGGGGCTGTCTTTACAGGGAGGTTCCCTATTTACGAGGAGATTCTTGACTGAAATAGCTGAAAATTAATCTCTACCATTTTGCAAATGATCTTAGTGTGCTGCATGGAGAGCTACAGTCTTTTCTTTAGCATAGATAGTGATAGTTGCAGAGCTTCAGTAATAGTGGAGGCAGAACAGACAGGTTGACAAAGTGTCAAATTCAGAAAGTAATGACAAGAGAAAGTCCACAAGACAGTTTGAAGCCTGACACATCTTGCTGATTTTTTCAAGTGCTCAAGTGAACTGAAATGTCTTCTTTCCTCTGTCTCTCCAATTTGTAGTTTGCTTTGTACCACTTGAATGTTTTTTTATGTTTAGCTCTGGCTCTAGCAGTGAGAACACACAGCGATCTTCTCCAACCATTTAGGAAGTCTGTTTCTTTAGAGAACTAAGATTTAGATCGTTGATGGCTAGTTAATCTTCAAGCCCATCTTCACCTTAGTAGTAATGGACCTTTCATCCACTGTGAAATTTGTTCAAATATATCTGACAGTTGCTTAATTTTTACTTCTACTGTGCATTGTTGTCTGCATTATCATCAGGCTCTATTCCTAAAGCAGGGACCAAGTGGGCAATCCAAAGGGATAACATCAAAATACACTGTGATTCTGAAAATTGATACTCAGCACATAAAAGTTCATATTATCCGTGTTTAGCTAGGTAATGTAGGAAGAAACATTCATATTCCTTGCATGGATTTTTGTAATAATTGCAAACAAAGCAAATATGTAATGGAAATGGATCCTTAGCAGAGTGACACAGGAAGGTACACCACGTGTTGTCTTTTTGACATAGAAGGTTGCATGCCGCAGGCAGTGAGAAAAGCTATGACATTTTTGATAAATTTTGGTCAAGGCAAAAGTTTGCTGAGCGTTCAAAAGAATGTAAATATTCATTGTACAATTATTGCTGTTCAATCACTTCTATAAAAATCCTGCCATTTTTTTTGTAGAACAGCTTTTAAGTACTTATCGATTGAGAACTTCTATAACTCTCAAAATGGAGGCATCCCCATATCTCTACAGGTATTTTAAATGAATTGAATTAATCATAGGCTTAAAAGTCTCTAGTGATCTTCGTTAACTTTCCTGGGTTTAATTAAAACATCTGTGCGCTTTTAATTTATCGATTCATCCAACTCATATGTCATGTTTTTAACACACCCCAGCATGCTCTGCATCATTTTTAACCCGATTTCCACTTAACTAAAGCAATTAAATTCACCCCGGATTAATTAAAGCATCCATACTTTAGTGCTTAAGTCAGCGTGTGCAGCTTTCCCCAAATGGTTTCTGAATGTCAGAGATTTGACACACCTGATGGGTTTTTTGTCCTTCTGGAAATTCTTCTGTGAATCTCATTCTTGCTTACTAATGTGCAGTTTGACAGAGCTAGATAAGGGAGCATTGTAAGACTCAGATCTGGGCAACTGAGGTAGGGACTGCAGAGCATGACTGCTGGGTGGTGCTGTGCGTTTCCTCCTGATTCTGCCGTGGTGTCTACAATATGGGGAATAATACTGTTAAGTAATCTAAACTTGGTGTTTTCTGTGGTTAAAGTAAATGGTTTTGCGAAGCAACTTAGGAAGCTTGTATAGTGTTAGTAACAGTTTTGTGTTCATTCTTCTGCTCCTGGGTGAATTTCTACAAACTGACTTCCAAGCAGCTTCTCCTTGGCAGAGCAGAAAGTCCTCAGACATGGGTGTGCACCCTTCTGGCTTGCCTGGACAGTCTTGAGTGAAAAATTGTCTTGGGCCTCATATAAAATACATATGATAGTAAATATATATAAGTAATTTTTTAAATTAAAACGTGAAGAAAGAAGGACAACACAAAGATAACCTTGTTTTTTGTGAAATATTAATCAAATGCATATTGCAAAACTATTTAAAAATATACCACAAGTTATCAGTATCAGAAGTTCACAAGTTAGTGAACTTTTTGAGACATTGAAAACTACAAGACTTGTCAGCACTGCAAGAATATTCTGAATATTTCTTCTGCAGTGAACATGTTGACTTTTTAAATTATTTTACAAAATAACACAAGCCCCAGTTTTAATTAAGTAGGAAATCTTACATGTCTGCTTCATAACAAAAAATGTGTATCTTCACAGGCACTCACCCATGTAGGTAAGATGAAATATTATTATCAGCAATCATGTTGTTTTATTTGCCAGCAGCACAAGCAGCCAGAACGTGTAACGCATACAGGTTTCAATCCAACACCACACAGTGCAGTTGTCTTAAGAGATGTGGTCAGCACTGCTCTACAGTAGCCTGTACAGTCTGTGCTCAAGCTATGTGCAATCAACTCATGAAAAGTACTGCTAACAATCACATAATTGTGTTAAAAGTTCACAATGTTTTGGGACCTCATTACCAGCTGTCCAGTGCTGTGGATTGGACACCTGTCCTAGAGCAAGCTGCAAGATATTCTAGGTCTTGCTGATTGTCACTGTTCTTTTTCAGCCTGACTGAAGTTAGCAATCTCAAAAGAGCAGGTAGGCCAGTCAATGCCATTCTTTCTGAGTGCTTGTGAGGCATACGGAACAGATGGGCAGGATTCATTCCAGCACCCATTCCCAAATTATTTTCTTCGGGTAAAGCTTGATGGGTGTGGGAGCTTCATAAAGCTTCATACCAGGAAAGTGGCTTGGAAATAGCATAAATGAGTAAAAATGAAATATCATAAGCCACAAGGCGTTTTTAGAAGTTATTTCAGATTCTCTTATCTGTAAATGAACTCCAGCAAAAAGCAGTAGGCCTGCAGACAAGAAATGTGCACCTGCCTGATTAAAATAGGTTTAAAGATAAAATAGGAAAGATGATGTTGTCAGACAAAATGTGTCTGTTCAAACTACAAGTGAAAATACTCACATATCTGATGCCTCCTACTTTGTAGAAATATCTCATGGGCTGACATTTTATGTAACAAGAGATGTATGTGATGATTTTAATGTTTCAGAACTGTTTTGTTTAAAACAACACTAATGTAAATTGTAGAGCCAACATTTTCAGTCAGGTTGTCCAAAATTAACACCTTAAGCAACTGGGCTGATTTTCTAAAATCCAGGTGTTTGCTGTTTCTTTGGTTTTCATGGTTTTGTGGATTTTAAGGTATTCAGAAATAAGCTTGTTGATATCTAAGTAGGTCTAACTTTAGGAGATTGACTTAGGCAAAAGAAAACAACTTGTTTGTGGCTCTTGGAGCGAATCTACAACTAGTTCAGGCTTTAATATATAGTCGTAGGACTCAGCTCTAGCATCAGTAAAATACATCTTCACCTGCTTAGACATTCTTCTTGTTTGTCCTTGGAACAGAAGTTAGCTTTTTTAGATGAAATGCTCCATGTAGGTTACTAAGGTGAAGGCCAAAAAAAGAAGCATGTCCGTAAAATGTGACTTTGCAGATATTTTTTAGATATTTGGAACAGGCAGTTGTGGATGACATTAGATTTTATCTTACCTTTATTTCTGCTCAAGTTTGGGTCTGATTTGAAATGCATTTGTTCGTTTCAGATTAATCTCTGATAAACAGCGATCTGTTTTTCTTACATATTCGCAAAATCATGCATAATATTGCAACGGCTTTGTCTCCGCTAAAAGGAAGTCCAAGTGTGATCTATTAGAAAATCTGAGTTAGTTATCTCCTAGAGGGATTGCACCCAGAATGCCCACTCTGAGATCCTCAGTTAGAAGTTCATTCTACGTTGGACTTCACTACAGTTCCTAGTGGTCAATGAAACAAAGAACAACTTACTTAATATAAGAGGAGTTTAGAATGTGTTTACGTGCTCTGTTCGTAAGCCTTGAATTGACACTTCAACACTCAGGCCCAGTTCTCCTTACTCCTTATGCTGTAAATATGCAGTCAACCTCATCTTTTATGTGAATCAACTTGCAGTAGGAAGAGTCTGGTTTATATGTAAAATCAGGGATTACAAGCATTATGGACACAACCTTTCTAATCCTTGTTGAACAGCACCTCACTGGGACGGATACAATCGTTTGTCCACCCAGACCAGTGACACCCCTCACCAACCTGCCGTGAGCTTCTCACCACAGTTTTCTGTGGAACAGATGTCAAAGAACTTTGACTTGATATGGGGTGGTGGCTGAAAACTTGTCTGGGCTCTGAATAAGCCAGAAGATAGCACAAAGGAAGCTAACTTTCTTATGCCACGTTTGCAGATTTGCTGAGCTGCTCTGCTTGTAAAGTGTAATCATCATAAAGACATTGCTTATGACCTAGTACAGGGCAGAGTAACAGTTCAGGTACAACTTCTAACATCTTTCAGGTTTGCATAATTGTGTGCCCAGAAAGTCACATAACTTTCAAGGCAAGTATATGAATTTGCCTGTATTATGAGGAGGAACTGGAAGAAAGCTGCCACGAAACTGACATCCTAGGTCCTAATGATACAGAATTCTCTGCACTAGGTTAGTATTTGCTCTACAGCAGGAGGAACCAAGCCTCTTCACAGCCAATTTGGAGCTTCAGGTATGAGGGGAAGGCCCCTCACCAAGCAGCATTTAAACTAAACCAAGTTCTGCAACTACCTCCAAGAGTTTGGCTCCTCAAATATCCTTTACTGATTTCTTGTCATGCTCTAGAAGAATACTCTGGTGAGTACATATGTGTGAGTACCATAGGGGTGGGTGAAAGGAATGTGAACATGGACTTCAGCTGGGATACTTAATAAATGTCCGTGGACAAAATAGTGGCTTTTGGTGCCCTGCTACTTGGGCATTATCCCTAACAATCTCCCTTCCTAGTCCATTTGTAGTGGACTGTTTTCAAATCATTTTTTCTCATCCACCAGGGAATGTTATCATTACTCCCAAATTTTCAGTGAAAACTTTGAGAGAGAGAACTTTCAGACAGGTTTTTGGCTGGTCTTCACTGTCCAATTCATGCTCTTAAATTTGTGCACCCCACAGAACTCAAAGGCCTATAGGATCCATTATCTGTGATTAAATCAGCTGACAGCAGTGTTAAGAACCCAGTCTGTTTTGTTCAAGTATTGGTAAAAGGCAGAATCGCATCACCAAAACCACATTCAGGGTTGTTAACTGTTGTCCTTGTTTCAGCTTGACTCAGGAGTTGCATCTCTGTGTTTATCTTCTGGGTGTTGCAGTACTTCCTAACACTTCTGTCCCCTTTTTGATGGTGATGGTTGTCTTTATGCAGTGTAATCTGCCTGCAGAAATGAGATAGAACTTGATTGTTCTATAACCTTTTCTTCCTTCACGTTCTTCCAGCATGCTATGAGAAACCAGGACTGTGCTGGAATAGGGGCTATCTGCTGCACATGGGAGAAATAAGCAC
>JAOWBP010004313.1:3754167-3840596 GCA_028571105.1 Tragopan temminckii | reverse complement strand
GGACATTTATTGAGGCAAGCTTGATGAAAAATTATGATCGAGTGGATTTCACTCTTCAGCAAAATGACCTAGCAAATAAGCCTAACAGAACTCTTTTTAGACTGCCTGCTATTGTCTTCTACAGAAGCAGCTTGATTCTCTCTCTGTTCCTCACTTAAGTCAACCAATAAACCTAGAGCAGAAGTATTAATGAAGAGCTGTTTACTACAGCAGTGACAAAACAGCTTCTTATTACCCACTCTTGCTTGCATTCTTGCTTACATTTTTCTTAAATCTTAACTGTTTATTTTAATTCCTGAGATTAAATGATGGATTCTTTCATTTGTGCAAAGTTAGTTCTTATGTCACTAACATCTTGACAGTGCATCACTCAATTGCAGATCACTGAAGACAGATTGATTTTGAAGTAATAGAGAAGCTTTGCCAAGAACTAAATAGTCTTGTGAACCTTCTGACCTGATAGAAGCACAAAAAGAGAAACACAAAGCTATGACATGGCTTTCAGCTTCACTTAGATTCCTAAAGCTTCAGAATAGGGCAAGGGAACACTGAAAAAGAAAAGAAAAACTACTGTTGGAGCTCTTTATCCTGCAGCCCAGCAGTATCTGGTAATCCTTCTTCTGCTATGCCAGCCATACAATCTCTGATGTCCCAGAAGTTGAACCTGCAAATCTGGATCAAAAGTGGGAGATGAAAATGGCCCTCCCGTAGGCATATTCCAAATAACAGATCTATGTTTCTCTAACTGGACCGACCACAATCGCCAAATGATTACTTAGATTTAGGTGCAGGACAGGGAAAGAAGCAATCTTACAGCAGATGGCTGGCACGTTACTATAGCTAGGTCTAGAGGGGTCCCATCTAAATTGCGTGGTGGTTGGTTTTTTTGCTTGTTTGTTTGATTTCTAATGATGGATATTTATTTCTTCTCAGTCCCTCTTGCAGGCAACTTGCTCAAATAGGCTTATTGTCTTTATTTTAATTTTTACTCCGGAGGAGAGGTTTACAGAACAGACATCTTTTCTGTTGTTGAGGCTGATAGACAAAACAAGACGTGCAGTCATGTCCCACTGTAGTTGGAGAAGCTACACTGAGCAGCCATGAATAACATCAAGTCTCTTCAATGGCTTGGAAGCATATAGAGAACATACATCTAGCAGTAGCACTTCATTCTGTAATGAACTTGAACAGTAGGGCTGCAAGCTTAACCACCATGTACAGGAGCTCAAAGGTGTGAGTTTCAGAGAGAGGTTTTATGTTAGGATGAGACTCTACAGTTTGTCAGGGTGTGGAAGGTGGCACCTCAGACTTGGCACTCAGTATGATTTCTCCAGATCTTTGGGACAGGCTGTCTTCTGATCATTCACCTTCCAATCCACAGGAGTGGAAGTGGTCCTAGTGTGATCCCAATCTGAATGGCTCACCTACGTGGCCTACCATAGCAGCAGTTAGCATTTCTAGGCTGTGAAGAGCACTAAGTGTATGCTGAGGAGCTGAGATAGAATTCCTGATGTAATGCTTGAAGACAGAAGGAGCAGTAAGTGGAATGGCATCCAAAGTGCTACTGGTTAAATGTATATTGTGGAAGGATGTTTCATGGTGACGTGCAAAAAACCTTTAAAGCAGAATGACTCAAAGTGCAGTGTGGACATGATGGATGCTTGTCTGCATTGCAATTTATTCCATATGGTTCAGTAGGCATAATTCTGAAACCAACTGCAAAAAGCAGAAGTAAAAAGCGTAGCATAAAGTTTCATAAAACACAGTAAAGCACTTATAAGCAAATATCACCTTTGAAATCTGAAAACTGCTACTGAAAATTATATTTTATTTGTACTCAATTTTGGAGTGAAAAAGAAAAAAATTAAACAAAATTGAAAAGACTCGGAGTAATGGTGTTACTATTTCTACCAAAGGATTAATCACATGGCACTAAGACAGTGAAGGGAAAGCAAAACATCCAACCTCAACTTATCGATTTTATTGTTATTTTCTTGTAGGAACAAAAGAGATTAAAAAGTGCTATACGAGTGACATATGGCCAGTCAACTTATAGTCCTAAATGAAATGATTTTCAGCACTCCAAATTTTAGCTGAAATCCAAGGTTAAAAATGTGAATGTATGCTTGTCTAATTATTTTTTTTTCTGTTTCAAAGAAGAAAATTCTTGAAAATAAGCCCTTCTCAAATGTGTATTTGCAGCAGATCAGTGGACAGCTGAGATTAATAAGGGTTGCTGAACAGTGGAGAAGTCATACAACGGGACAATTACATGTTTCTTTGTAGTAAATCAATTACTTGGTTCTTCTTGATCATTCAGGTTAACGGGATAATAGAAGCAAGAGGGGCAGTAAGACCTTTTAATGATTAATAGTAGCTTTGGAGTATATTTTTGGCACTGTAGAAGTAGCCATTAGTTTCTGATTGCTTTGAAAGTTGAAAAGATGGGGAAATACTTTTTAGACTTTGTCAAAGAAGAGTGTAAAAGTGTACCTCTTATCAGAGATACACTTCATTAGTTCTATTTTCTTTTACTCCTTTGTTATTTTTTCCATTTCTCTGGCTGGTGGCCATATGTTGTATTTGGCAGGCATGTAAGTTCACAGTCTGCCATGTTTGCATGAAAGTCATTGGCATATAGATGTGTAAAAATGCCTTAGTGTAACTTTTATGTATTACTTGTTTTAATGAACTACTTCTTTCCATTGTTCTGCATATGTCCAACATCTGGTATCCAAGATCTGCTGACCACCTTTATTATTCCTAGGTTGCAGTTCATTTGCTTAATGAATCCTTAATATTTGCTCAGAAATTCTTATCCCTTTAATAATACAACAGGAAGGGATAGAAGTTAATGGTGATTTCTTGCCAATACACCCAGGGAAGAAACATTCACTCTGGGATATGGGGAAAAGATTAGGCAGTTATATTGGTGGCAGCGTGCGTTTGTTGTAGATAAAAATGAAAGCTTGTGTTATTTCTATGTTCAAGATCCTTATGTGGGAAAAACAAGTCATAGGGTCATAGAAATTTTGGAACACTAAATTAAAAAATGTTGTGAAAGAAGAAAGATGCTGTATACTGACGCGTTTTGGGGATTGTGTTCTGCCGTCTGTGAAACTGGATGTTACCTAATGGAACCAGGCGGAATAATGTCAGAATCAGGTCTGTTCACATTGCCTCATTAGTTATCCCAGACATCATGGATACATTGTAAAGAATAGTAGCTGTACTCTCAGAATGCCCAATATATGCATGCTTTGTTAAAAAGTACTCCAATTGTTTCTTTGCAAAGAGCTGAAGTACTACAAATTGGCTTAGATTTGTCCAGCTAATTAAGATACTTGTGTATATGTATAACTATTTAGTAGTGGATTTTTAATGCACTTTTGCGGGAATACCTTTCTGACCTCGTGTGCTGTTTTTTCTTTTGTTCAATTTTCCAGCTGCCTGCCCAGTGCTGTGCAGTGGCAATGGTCAGTACTCTAAAGGAACCTGCTTATGCTACAGTGGCTGGAAAGGTCCGGAATGTGATGTACCCATCAGCCAGTGTATTGATCCCTCGTGTGGAGGTCATGGTTCCTGCATCGAAGGGAACTGTGTCTGTTCCGTTGGCTATAAAGGAGAAAACTGTGAAGAAGGTAATGCTGGGGCAGATTTTCTTTCTGCATTGTGAGGTTTTTTTCTGGTTTTGGAGCTCTTAGAAAAGAAAGGAAAGGACATTTTAAATGTAAAACTACTGTAGCAGATATTGTGAAAGGGAGGAAAGAATGTAGTCCATCACGATTGTACGGATCTATGAAAGCTTAAATTAAAGTTCTGATTTTTATGTATGCTGTTATGTGGTGCTAAGAATGTCTGCCACAAGTAAACCTGAATAATTCCTTTTCTGAAGACAGGAGATAAATCTTTTCTTATGGATTATATTTATTGAACAATTTAGATTTGAAACGCAGAGTAAAAATGAGTAGTAGTAGGGAAAATTGTATAACTGCAGCTCCACACAAAGCAAACAGATAAATCGCCTTTAAGACAGAAGTTGATGTGACAGATTGGAAAGACTTGGGTGTCCATGTTGCATACAGACATCACCCAGCACAAATTACTCCTATTAACTGCAGTCTCATGGGACTAAAGGAAGGTAGCTGGCACACGAAAACAGCAACTGCCTTTGAAGTGCAGAAAAGCTTTTCATGTTGGAAGTGTCCAGTTCTTTGTGAATTCAGGGTGAGCAAATACAACAAAATGACCTATTGAAAATGTGGTCACAGATTGAGCTTGGTGTTGGTTTTATTCACAGTGGGTGCCGTTAGAATGCACTACGTAAGTCAGACTCCTGTTCTTTTTAAAATGCATTGCTATAGTTTTAGAAGGGAATTTTACTCTCCAGAGGACTGCTAGATAGACAGTTCTGCATACCTTGGCACGTCCTCAGAGAGTAATATTTCAAGCAATTTTATGATGACTTCTCAGAGTTTATTAATCCTCCAAAAGGAGGAGCAGTTTGAAGACAAAGGTGACAGAACTGGAGATGCACGGGTTTAGGACTAAAGGGCCTCTAAGGAGTATTCTGAGTGGAATGCAGCCCTGTACACTACATATGTATCGATGTTTATCTTACCCCGCAGCAAACACCTATTTCTCCGATTAAAATAAAAAAAAAGAAAGAAAGAAAGAATAAGGAAGAAAACTATAGGGACCTGAACCACTAAGGGACTTCTTTAGATGTGGACTGCAGTCATCAGCTTTAGAACAAGACTGTGCATTAGTCTGTGTGAAGTTATTTTGCCAGGAGCAAAAATAAGCTGTGATTCTCACTGGTGGCACTGCCAAAACTGCCATAATTTCTTCAGTTCATTCTTGTCATCTCTTTCCAGGAATTTTTCACAACACTGCAGCTCTAATTCAGAACTCAACTGAAATCAGTAGATTTTCCAATTCTTTTTTTTACAGTTTATGCAACATCCAGAAAATTCTGTAATGTCCTTTTTGACTGCTAGATTTGATAGTTTGCAGTTCACCCTGAGGGTACGATTCTGGGAAAAATTCAAAGATGGTCTGAAATGCCCTGCTGTAAGCAGCGTTCTCATGGGCACTGGACATGGAGAAGACCATGTAGCACACTCTGCAACATCCAGTCTATTCCCTAGGAATGCAGAAACTCTCTGGCACAAACTGCAATTGTTTGCTCAGTCTAATTAAGTTATATGAATTTCATCATGTTCTTCATTGTTATATTAGAGTTAATATTATTAGAGAGAGCTATGGTAGATGGCCTAAATTGGTCTTTCTTTCATTTAATTCTGTAAATTTTACCTTGTAAGCAGTTCCTCACCCATTTATATTATAATTTCCAGATGCTCTCTTTACTTTCAATTGTGTAGAATGCTTGTTCTATACTTGGGCTAGACATCTCGAATCCCCCAGCGGTCCTGTGAGAGAAGTAGGTTTTTGTAGTGCTTAATTCAGCTTATCCTACTGTGAATGTTTGAAGTGGGTAAAACAAATACATCAGCAATTCCAGATAAGTTTGTAGAACAAGCTAGTGCATGTATAGCTGCAAAGGGGTTAATGTTAACACCTTTCAGAGCTGGAAACGCTACAAAATTTTCAGTCAGCAGTGTTGGGGAGTTACATTAATATGTGAGGGGAAAGGATATAGATTATTTAATCACCAGTGCTTGAAAGGATAAGGATTCTAACAGATAAATGGATTACAAAGGCAAAGAGGTATTAACTGCAAACTTGGAGGTGCCGATAACATGATAGAAAAGGTTAGAATAACCTTTTGCGTACATCACTGAGCAATAAATAACTCAATAAATTAATTTACAAATATATAAAGAACAACCAACATTTCTTCTGTAAAATTCCATTACTTCTTTACATATTTCTCCTATTAATTCATGAGCTCTGGGAAAAGGATCTGATATGAAGTCTCTCCAGTTGCAAGTAATCATCTGCTCACATTTAAACCTTCTGTTTGAATTAATGGTAGAACGATACAAATAAATATATCTGTATTATATTGTAATATGAAATCTCTACTGATTTGAGTTTTCAGAAAGAATAGCGAAGGTTGGTTCATCCTCCATTTTCCAGCGAGGATACTGAATTAGAACAAATGGGTCAGCATTTTTATTCTTCCACTTCACTTTTTATTTCTGATATTCATCATGGTCTTACTGTTCAAACAATTTACCTGAAATGAAAGTGGCACTAAAATCAATATTTTTGATGCACAATTTTTGCAGCATAAACACTGTTGTTCTATTAACAAATTTGCACACAAAACGAAGGGGCATATTTGCCAGGTTTCATTCAATCTGGTTTGTGGGGAGACAAGTCAAATTGACAAATTAGGTTAACGGTGTTTTTCTTGTCACTTTCATGGTCGAGTCATTTTTCAATGACATTTAACTTCATAAGTGTAATTCATGGCTCTTTGGGGGTTTAGGGTACATATTGTTCATAAAACTCCTTGACCTCCTTTTTTGTCCTTAGGGATATAAATTGCTTTCAGTACCCTTTTTATCAAATCTACAGAGGGCCCAATACTAAATGAGCTCTAATGATCTGAGCTGCCAAGAGACTACGAATTCTGAGTCTAACAGAGTGGCTTGCTAAAGCATGTTGTCCTTTGTTTAAACACCAAAGAATCTCCATTTATAATTCCTTATTAAGTCTATTGTAAACTCTTCTAAAGAGCTGGGGACAGAACCTGTGCAGAATTAGCCAGAGCAGTTCTATTGCAGGTAATCAAGTTACGCTCATTTTAGCAGGGTTCACGTGAGTTGTTATTCTATAAAATGATGGGGCAGGGATTTGGGGGAATCGGTAGGCTTATTCTGTGTTAATAAAGCTCAGCTGAAAGCATACAGTAATTCTGCAAAGAGGAAAGATAGTGCATTTATGTAGAAGGATAAGATTTTGTTCTGCGTTGCTTTCATTAGCAATTGAGAAGGAAGGAGGCACATTTCTAAAAGGGGGCATACACTGGTACTCGTCAGTGTTTCCTCAGGTTCCCAGCTGTGCTGCAACACACAACAGAAAGCTATACGCATTATCCATTTAAATTTCACTTTAAAATACCACCTTTAAAAATAATAATACATTTAGGGGAAAACGTGACCTTCACCCATAAGGTAAATTGACCTAATTTTTTCTTCTGTTTCTTTATTTATTGAACAAGATTCTTTTGCCTGACTGATTCAACAGAAATGTCATGAAAGGCGTATTCTTTGGAGCTTCTGGCTTTGTTCAGCACCAAGGCACACTAACAGTGCGGGGAAAGCATTCTGGATACTTTTAGAACAGTTTGCAATTTATCATTTTTTTCTGACATTTTTTTTTCTGAACGGTCATTGTTTATGTTTATACTAAATTGCACAATAATATTTTCATATCCAATTAACTGAACCCTAAATCTTAGCAGAACCAACCCACCACACTGGGGTCGTTGTTACTGTGAAAATCTTGTAAGAAATGTTGCAGTAATTTCTGTGCTACTGTAATCTGAATTAAAATCTAATGTGAGTTATTCTGATAACTCACATTATTGTATATCTAAACGTGCCTGCTTCAATCCTGAGTTGTATCTAATCTATATACTTACTTTAAATGTTCTGTAACTTCACAAAATAATTTGACATGTCTGTTTATAGAAAAGTTGAGATTTAAGAGATCAAGTATTGTTCACATAAGTTAAAGTGAAAATGTCTCTGCCTTAATTTAGAAGGATCAATTTGGAAAAGATGAGAGATAAATCACTTTCATTATAAACTGAGATCTTCCTAGAGCTGCAAGAGAGAATGCCAATCATTCTTGGTTCTTCTCCTGCGAGCTGATATATACTAGTCATGAGGTGAATTCATTTTATTTAGGGCATAAGTTTGACCTTGGCCCTCAATTCCCCAGCAAAAGGCAGCTGGTAAAGCCTCACTGCTGCTGTTTGCAGGAGAGCATAGTACACTTACACAAATTCATGATATGAGATGGAAATTTGGAAAACCGTAATGTTACTGATAGAGTTTATTTGAAAGAAAGCTCGTAACATTTCTTCTATTTATCAGGGCTGAAATGGCAAAAGACATTTTATGGATGCCTTTCCATCGTAACTGTTTTTATTTTCTTCTTCTGTTGTTTCTGGATGGAGAAGAGGTGAAATCTGTATCTATGTCTGTGTTTCTTTATTTATTAAAGAATTGTCTGCTGGTTAGAACGTAGGTTGAAGTAACTGGGTCTTGTCAGACTCACTGCCCTAGTGGAGTAGGAATGGAGTTCCTGGTGTACGAGTCTAAAAGAAGCTGAAAGCCACAGATAATTTGACTTCCAGGTACCTAAATGAGATATCACAGTATCATTCTCACAGGTGTCCAGCATTTGAATGGCAGTAATAATAGTACTGATCAAGATATTGCATTTCATTTGTTGTTGTTGTTGTTGTTTTTTAATTTATTTTATTATTCAGAATACTGTTTAACTCATTAGAACCGGAGTGCATTTAAGAAGTAATTTCCCCGTTTAAGGTTTATGTATGGAACTCTCACTGTGTGTATATAGCTTTTAATTTTGAGCCTTCGTGCTTTTTCACGACGGAGTTCATGCAGTAAGAGTTCGTTTTTCAGTCACTCCCTATTTCAGATGGACCTAATGCAAAACACAGATTGCTTCACACTTTTCTGTTCTCAGACCAGGTATTATAGGGCATGAAGAATCATATAGATTTGTTTTATTTTGCCGCTCTGTTAAGATCTTCAAAGTGTCCATCTGCTTTTTTTCCATACGTTATACTGTGGGAACTGACCTCTGTGTGCATTCTTTTTGTTTTCTTATTTAGTTGATTGCTTAGATCCAACATGCTCCAATCATGGAGTCTGTGTGAATGGGGAATGTCTCTGCAGCCCAGGCTGGGGTGGAATAAACTGTGAGCTTCCCAGAGCCCAGTGTCCAGACCAGTGCAGTGGGCATGGCACATACCTGTCTGACACCGGTCTGTGTAGCTGCGATCCCAACTGGATGGGTCCTGACTGCTCTGTTGGTAAGAAAACTATTTCTTATGATTTTGCATCAGTGCTCCTATTCTGGCAAAATGTTAATATCGGAGGCAAATTTGAAATGCAAATAATTTACAAAATTGTCTTAGGAACAGGCTCGGTCCTGTTCTGGACTGTGTTGGAAAGAAGCATGCATACATTTTAGATTATTTTATGTGACATCCCTAATTTGGGACTGACAGCTCGGGGTGGGGGTGTGGGTTAGGAGCCCATATTTCCTTCAGATACTGACTTTATTCTGAACTGAGAAAGTTACTTAGCTGCTTTATATCTCTTTCCTCACTTTGACTGAAAACTTCCATTGCAGAGATTCACAGATAGGTCCATAATATTTGAAAATACTCTATTTTTGGTGCTTGCTTTATGGCACATCACAATGCTACCCACTTACGAAAAATATCACAAAACAGCAAGATCCCCTAAGTATGGGGTGTTTTTCAATTTTCAGTTGTACATTGAATATTTAAACAATTAGTTTTAGGGCAAAAGGCACTATAAAAAGCAAGAACAGAAGTGTAAGCTGAAAAATTCATCCTCTTCGATGCTGCAGTTGACTGAATATTGTAAAAGTGTTTATTCTAACAGAAGTGGCTAAGGGGAAAAAAAGAACAGCTTTGACGTGACAGCAAATGTTCTATTTGTGGGGAAAAATACTTGGAATTTTGCATTTATATTGTAAGCTGATTCTTGAGGTGCAATTGTCTCTCAAAATAATATTTACAGCTTTCACATTTATTCAGTTATTTCTTAAAATTAATGACTCAGAATACCCCACCAGTGAAATGAGATATGTTTTTTCTGCTTCGTGCATCAGCAGCAGCCAGCAAAATTCATGAATGAGAATTTAAACTGTCAATTTCTTTGATGATGTGTGAGGCAAAAGACCCTCTGCTTTTCTACAACTGCTGGCAGAGAGCGAGAGAATTTAGGAGCAAGGTACTGTGTGTCTCACCATTGTTAGCAGTGGCATTCCGAGTCTGTCACTTGCAAGTATTTTTTCCAGTCACTCCGAGAGTCTCTGTGACCCTGAATTGTGACCATTCTCTGCTGAATGTGTCTTAGGTGAGTTTCAGTCTCATTCTTAACAAACGTGTTAAAATCAGCGCAGGTTCAGGTTTGAGTCAAGCAGATCTGTGTTCCCCCTTCTGCCATGCTGAAAGGCGTTGAGGAAATTCTCTCCATTGGAATGGAGGACACGGCTCTACCATGATCTGTCCAGAATATAGTAGCAGAGTTTTGTAATGATTTTCTTAACTTTACAAAGTTAAATGCTTAATGCTGATTTTGATCCCCACACAAACAGACCTGCTTTCAGCAAAAGGGTGCCTGTTCTGTTCGACTGCTGACTTAGGTTGCCTCTGACATAAGCCAGCTATAACCTGTATTCTTTTTTTCTCCTAGAAGTGTGCTCTGTAGACTGTGGCACCCATGGGGTGTGCATTGGCGGAGCATGTCGCTGTGAAGAAGGGTGGACAGGAGTGGCGTGTGACCAGCGTGTGTGTCATCCCCGTTGTACAGAGCACGGAACTTGTAAAGATGGGAAATGTGAATGCAGAGAGGGCTGGAATGGGGAGCACTGCACCATTGGTAGGCAAACGACAGGCACCGAAACAGGCACATATTGCTTTCTTTTCATAAATCGTAGAAACATAGTTACTGTGGTGTACTGTGATAGGCTGTTCCTTTAAGGACCCTAATGCTTTTCAGTATTATCTTGGGCTCCAGATGTGTTGGGCGAAAAGCAGATGAGCTCTTGGAATCATTGAAAATAAATAACAAGCTGGTTTGGGGGGAAAAAAATCCACAGCAAATGAACATTAGTAAGTAAAGATGTATCAAATGGTCCATCACAGTGTCCTTTGAGCCAAGCTTTTCAAACTTAACTAAACATTCCTTTGTGTGAATGGCATCTTTTTTAATTTCCTGGTCTGATGCATCAGTGCTTTCCTGCTATTATACATCACATCTGAAATACACCAGCACCATCTCCACACAGAGCAGGGGTCAAGTGGTGGAGGAATAAGTGCTCCCAGTGCTACAGAAATAGCTCCCTAGCATTTCCCTGTGTTGTGCTGTGACAGTGGGCATGGTGTTTGCATATAGACAATCACAGCATGGGAGGGCCTGACAAGTAGTGCAGCATGCTGCTGTACCCTTTCCTAATAGTGTATTGCTCAGCGCAGTGTTGGCATCATGCAGAGTGCTGTGACTAACACGATTGCATCTCAGCTGTGATGTGTCAGCCTGGGAAGTTCAAAAAGGTTATACTTACACAAAGTAATGATGTGCTATCCCTTCAATTACAGCACTTGAAATCTTATTTTGAGGAGCAATTAATTGTTCCTAAATGATGTTCTTTATTTTGTCCCTACGAGCAGTCAGGCGGGGCATTTGGACGATATTATCAAATTACTGGAGGGGTGGGGGAAGAAGGAAAAAAATGTTATTTTCCCTGTATTGTAGTTGAAAATTGGAAGATCAAAGCAGTCAAATCTTGTTTGAGCACTATGAGCAAAATTTAATGGAGCAAGAGTATCCAAATACGAGCTGTGTGAGTTTCAGGCAAGTGTATTTTTCTCTCAAAAAATTATAGAGGATGATGAGGTGTACCTTAAATAAAAACCTGGTGAGTCAAGAGCCAAGATCGTCTTGAAGTAATGAATTTACCAGGGAAAAGGAGTAGGTCAATTGAGATTTTCATGGCAATAAGGGACCCTAATGGGACAGTCCTATTACAAGTGAATTGCTATTTCTTTAATTAAAAGTATGGTGAGATTATTGCATCCCTCAAGCTGTTTTTCTTTTTCATTCCCCTCTGATTTCTCCTTGAATATACAAACCATTTCAGATGCATACATGAGTTGGAAAGTAAAAGAATATGCTTATTGGGAAAAAAAATCATATTTTTAGGGCATATCTCCAATGTTGTGGTGCTGCATGCTTCCACCGCACTACGCCAACATGATTAAAGTCAAAGCTTTTGTGATTGAATACTTTGTCACCAGCAAAGATACAGAGTGTTTATTCGCAACTGCTTTCTGACTTCCATCGTGTCAACACCTCTCTGCTAGATTAATCCAGGCGTTTTGTTTTAATATTGAGAACTTCTCAGATCGTTACAAAATGCCTACTTTATAAATAGTTTTGCATTAAGTTGTGTAATAATTGCTTATTCTAAAAGTTGCTTCTTTGCCTTTTTTTTTTTTAATAATTTTTTAGAATCATGCCTGTTTAGAGATAATTAGTGTATTTCAAGTCTTCATTACTGTGCACACAAAAAGATGCCTTGTACCGATATCATAAAAGAACTGGGAAAATTACAAGCTGGACAAGTGAATCCTGAAGTGAGATTTTTCATTTAATTTTCAGAGCTGTGAAATAAATACTTTCCCTATTATTTTTCTTTTGAGAGGAAGTCCAATACTGTTGAAGTGATTAAACAAGTGTAAGCTCTTTTTGTTTGGTATGTATTAGAAAAATTTATTTTAAATGTAATATGGGTCTGCCTGCAGTAAAGATTAGATTTTGAGGAAAAAAAAAAATAATAATAATCTAGGTTTGCCCTTCCAGTTATCATACATTTAAATTTGTGCAGTCATAAGCTGTGTGCTACGTGTGGACAGATAGGTGTTGTTGTGATGAGACTGTATTAATGAGACATTCCCTGACTGTCAGACCATTGACAAAAGCAACAAAGCATGATGCCAGAAATGGGAGTCAGCTGAGGAAAGCATCGCAGCTTTATCCCTTCAGTTTGTTTTCTCTGCTTTGCTTTTAACACAGAAGTTCGTTATATGGGGCTCAAAAGGAGAGAGCGTGGAAGGTAAGGGTGATAAGACTAAGCTTCGTCAGTGATTGTAAAGAAAACACTAGGAGTTACCACTGGACAATTGGTCCTTCAAGAATAGATCAGTCCTTGGAACCAAGAATGAGTTGCTCAGTGTACTTTAAACATTTGTGTGCAGAGCTAAAACATACTTAAATTTTACAGGAACTCATTCTAACTTAGTGCGCTCCCTTTATGGTTAAGCTTTCAATTGAAATGTTGAGATCAGAATTACTAGCTAGGGAATGTCTGCCTTAAACAACTATATTCAGGAATGTTAATTAATGTTTTTTTAATTCAGAGCCATCCTCTTAGTCCTGTCTAGAAGGTACCTTGCAAACCTCACAAGTCTGTCTGTCCGAAGAGGAAGCAAGGCCAGGCCAGATGCAGAAGGCATATGAGCAAAGGCTGAATCTTTCTCTTCCCACTACACAGCTTCAGTTCTTTAGTAGCTGTGTTCAGTCTCCAGGAACTTCACGATACACATTCCCTACACAGTCTTCAAGCAGAAAACTGGGATTCCTGTAGGAGAGTTTATTTGGTCTGAATGTTCATTTATTGCTAGACCCAGTCTGAAATCCTTTCAAGTCAGGAGAAAAGCTTGCTTTGATTTTAGTGGCTTAAGCCAAGTCTGCTCGGGATAAATCAGTCTACTTCATGAGGGAAAAGAGGTTTCTGTACGTAAACCAAACTTTGTTTTATTCTCTTTGTGTTTCTTTAGCAGTTTCTCATTCTATATTCCCATCACACTGGAAAAGAAATCATTATAGCAACCTGCGGGTATCCAAGTTTATCAGCTTATTTTGTTCTATCTAATATACAGTCAGTCCTTTAAAAACAGTCCACTATATGCGTACGCTTTGGCTTTTCAGCACTGAGTATCTAAGCTCATATACCCTCTCATGAGCTTTAAACAAGAATCTGGTTTGTCTCTGCGTTAGCTGCATTATAGGAAAAAAAGTCTGCAAAGTCTCAGCTCACTGGTAACAAGCTGTGCAAGGCAGCCTTCACCTATGTGTATCAGTGGAGTTATATTTAAAAACCAGTCAGCACAAATTCCATGTCACACAGATTTTGAAGAATCCATATCCAAATAATATAAAAATGAAAGGATTGGTGCCTGGTCTCACTGAAATGCTGGCTGTAGCAGAGCAGAACTGTACTCCAGACACTACATTTCACTTGGCTACTTCAGTTAGGAAGAAAAATTGCTTACTGGAGTGATGATAAAGAAAATGAATCTTTTCCAAGTGCAAAAATAGACCTGTCAGGATATCTTTATTAAGTGATTACTATTCAGTGATTGCAATTATGGAGGAAGTTATAACTAAATAATAGAGGTAATCTAGATGAGGAAAAGATTATTGGAAAACCACTAACAAAGCAAAAGACTAAGATACAGCAGTTGCTAAATCTTGAACCAATTTCATGCCAGAATTTCAAGATGAAGGATTTATCTTTTCCTTGAAGCATCTGCGTGTTGCTAAAGCATGCTGTTATGAAACCGTTCTGTTACTTTCACTGAAAATAATACTTGACTGTGTAAAACTATTGTTTTTAATCTACTGTGAGGGTGTTCTCTACGTAAACTGTCAGAACTGTAGACTGAGAACAATGTGACATGTAAGGAGATCTTAAGAAGCAGACAAAAATATCATTTTTAAAGTGTAATTTTATCTGTAATTCATATCCCTGCAGCATGAAATACAACTGCTATTAAGTGATTCGTAAAAATCTTACTGTGAGACCAGAGAACCAGGATTTCATCCTGAATATTTGTAAGTAAAATTTAAAAGACTGCAAACATGTTTTATCTTACAAGGTGAGCTCTCTCATTGGAAGTCGATACAGGAGATTTTATCAGGGCAGCCTGCCATATTCCCAAAGCCTCTCTCTCTCCTCCTCACATCTTGCTGTAGGTGTAAAGTAAGCCCTCATGCTTTCAGACAGGAAGTCGAGGGAAGATTGGAGTAAAGGATACTTGATAGTACAGATACTCTGCTGCAAGTTAAAATCAAGATAATTCTTATATTTTCTGTTCTTCTATTTTCAATGCAAACAAGCTGTGACCCCTTTGTCAGCCCTAGAAGCTGAGCTTCCAGTACCTACCTGAAGGGAAAACACAAGGCTAGACTACACTAGCAGTGGTAATGTGTGCATCTCTGCAGGTTCTGCTTCCTGGCCTTGGTGTTGTTTTTCAGGATCTAACTCTGGAGGTGAAGATCTGCCACTCTCTTTCTCCCACTGAGTTCTTGGCCTCTACAATGACAGTGTCAATGGCAGAAATTGTTCCTTAGCCAATAAAGAATTCAGAGATCTGTATTAGTACTGTACCTTATCTTGTAGATTTTCAGGACCTTGAATAAAGAAGGATTTGAAGGAGCTGGGATCCTGTAAACTACATGGTGAGAAGTAACATAAAACCTTCAGATTCATGAAAAAGTGCAGGGAAAAGAAAAAGACGACTCTGTCTGGGATGACTGATAAGAAGTTTAAGTTACAAATTGGGAGATTTCTATTAGGTAATAGGAAAATATTGTTACAGAAAATGAAAAACTAAGAAGGTTGTGGAATTGCTTCAGTGGAGCTTTTAACAACAATGTAGACAAATGTCTATCAAAAATAGCATCCTGCTATGGGGCAGAAAGCCGACCAGAAAATCATTGAACTATATGCGTTCCCTTCCAGTGTGATTTTAAATGATAGTACAAAATGACCTGTTGGAGCTTAAAAGGAAGCATTCCTTTTAAATAACTTATTTTATAATGGTCCAAGTTAAAATTTGTACTTTTATCCTCTGTGAGAACTTGTAAAAGTAGATTTCAGTCATTTGTCCAGCCAAGGTGGCTATTTGCAGAATAGGCTGACAAGTTATATCGTGAGACATTCTAAAACTCCCAAACAAGGAGAAAATTAACCCCAAGTGGGCAAATACTTAAAACCGCCTCCCTTTGGAGTACCAAGACTCACCCAACTGAATACTGGATGGATAGCATCCCCCTTCTGTTTTATGAAGGCAAAAAATGTTTCCACAGGTGTTTGGGAATAGCCATGCACTGTCTAGATTTTAGACATGTTTGCATTTTTTTGGAGGCACAGAGGAATACCACATACAACGTAGAAGCATTTAGACTTTTACCTTATCATGAAGTCAATAATTGATAGGGAAATTAGTAATGGAGCATTATCTTTGGTTACAGCAGGATATTTTTGTCCCATGATAATACTCTTTGTGTCAAAGATTTTTTCTTCTCCTGAATTTTGTAGTAATTATAATGGTAATGATTCAAAGATGAAGCAATTTTCAGAAGAGATGGAAAGTGTGTGGGAGGAGACAGTAGAAAGCCATCGGATCTGACAAAGAGCAATTTAGGAGTTAGATATATTAGACTTCAGTGCAGTTCTGACTTAAAATTTATCTATACCACTTTATAACTTATCACGGTTTAAAAAGCTCTAACAAAGACAAGAGAGATTTAGTTTGCACGCTCCATAGAGTGAAGAGCACATTTTTTTCACTTTATTTGAAAAATGAGTAGCACGTATGGGTCATGACCACCTTTCATGGTGGATGATACAAAAATGTATTGGTAATATGTATGATGACGTGACCAGAAAAGATAGGGACAATGACTGTTTCTGTATATATATATGAATTCAGGTTCATCATCAACAGTCCTCCTGTTGTCTTTACACCTGATTTCTTAGTAACCAAATCTTTGATGCAGTCTTTAGGAATGTGGCATCAAGATTTCTTTTGGAGTATCATAGGATGGGTTCCTCCCATGCATCTCTTCAGCAAAACAGAACAGTTACAGATACTGCATGAATTAATCTCAGATATTCTCAATGATTTCTGTTCTCAGCACATAATTTGCATTTAAATTTGTCATGCAAGTATAGGGAGACTCAGTGTGAGAGGGGGATGTTCCACTAATAAGGTGACATTTTTGTACTTTGACTTGAAAACAGTACTTTTTACTTAGGTTTCATGGTGGTACTTAATATTCTTTTATTTAATATTCTTTTAAAATCTTTGTATGGACTTTCACACCTAATTCCTCCAAAGAAGTATCCACCTCAGAAAGAGTTTACAGCAGAGACTCATATTCTTATAGTAACAAAGATATATTTTACTACTGCAAACTAACTTCACAGCTGTAGCTCTAGCTAATGCTCCCGATCCATTTGTGATCACAGATGTGTATAACGTAGTGCTGCATAGACTTGTAAGTCAGACTGATATTTAGAGAATCATGTTCACCTGTATCCCATCATATCACGTTACGTTACAGCCCAAGATGAACGAATGAGTTAGGTGGTATTGTAGTCCAACATCCCTGTGCTTCAGTAAAGGTGCAGGTGCCCTATAAAAAATCAGTTAGGAATTTGTTCCTGGGCAGGGTGATGCTTTCAGTAATTTCCAACTACACTTGCTATTGTTGTTTTTGTAAATGTCATCTTTTATCTCACCTCCAAAACTTGTGAATAATATCTCTTGATGGTAGTCCCCAAATTACATGCTCTGTAAATAACAGCTCTTATTTGAGAGCTCATCATATTTTCTTTTCTTATTTGTTACTTTCTAAAGTCCTATCCCGGTGACTTAACTGTACTTTGCTACTTTTGTCTGTCAGGCCTGAGAGAACTTTCTGAGCAATTTACGCAGCACTAAAATATCCAGAACTACCATGTGTATCCTCTTACTTTTTTGTAGCCAGGGGCAAAAGACTATTTCCTTCCAGATACGTATAATCAGCTATGTAGAGATTTGCATACAGTGAGTGTGGTTTGACTTTTAAAGAGTTTAGAAACCGAGTTCATTTTAATTTGCAGGATTTACACAGGGCAAATAGGGATCTTTTTTTGACCAGGAGACAAGATTATTCACCAGGAAGAAGTTTCCTGTTAGCATTCTTTGCTGAGAGCTTCCTATAAATGATTGAAATATGCCACAGTGCAGTGACAGAACATTTGAGCAGCTTTTTTCTTTCCCTTTATATAGGATATATGCAGAACGTGACCTTACTTCTCCCCTTTCTAGCCCAAAAACTGTAATGAGTGTGTTTTCAGCAAGGCTTCCTGCATTTTGTCTGCTACTTCAAAGATGCACCCAGCAGATCTCGGTGAATAGTTTTCAAAACTGAAATCACATTTCTTTCTCCTTTTGGAGAGGCTTCTACATGAGCTATACTGATTTTCTGGCCAATTCTTGAACTCTTAAAAGACTACAAAAAGGTAGGGAGGGCAATCAATCAAGCTGCTGATCTAACTTTTCAAAGGGCAAAGCTGATTTTGCTGTTCATAGACGTATTCACAGCATCAGGCAATCTTTTCTTGTTCCAGAGATAATGTTTTCTGTGTTATTTTGTACCCTGCGGTGTCAAGCACAGCTTCAGCAAGTGAGTGAATAACACGCTATTGCTGGATACAAAACAACAAAGACACGGGAATGCTTGTGAGAGGTCAGCGAGATAGAGATAAAATAGTAGTGCCAGATCTTGAGAAATGGGGATGTATATACACAGGTATAATATTTACTAAGAAACAAGCAGAAAAGAGAACAATATCTGTCCATTCTTTTGAGGACTTCTGTTAGTGTTCTTATTAAAGATATCTTTTCCATAATTATGTTTATTCTTGCTTGTACATCCTCAAGATATGATTACTGTATTTTTAGTATCGGTTTCATACAGTCATTTATATTTGAAGATGCAGTTAAGGACAAATGTGTTCATCTGCCTCCAGCAAACTCTGCAGAATAACCATTCAGACATAAGCTTTTACATTTTCCACTTCTCGAGAATTTTGTTTCTGATTCCTACCTTAGCATCACATTAACAGGAGGATGCCAGGAGAAGTTAGGTTTGCCTTCCCAAGGTATTTGATGCTATTGAATGTCTCCAGTTAATAATTTTAGTTTAATGTTGTATTAAAAATACTGGTGTCAGGAAGGAAAAAGCATCTCTGAAGTGTCGGTTCAGGATTTTGCTGTGTGATCTGCCCAGGGCTTTGGGGGAAAAAAATGAGCTATTGAAAGCTTTTTCTTTATCATCAGCTCTGTTTTGTGCAGTATAACTACTCATTGAGGATAAAGTAGAAACTAATGTTGAATATTGATACAATCCTTCTTGCAGTGCTTTCAGTAAGAGCATTTACTATTTTTAAAATGATCTTAAGAACCGCACTGGGGGACTTGTTCATGGTGCTGGTTGTGAGGCAGTCTGTGTCCTGAACCATTCATACTGAATGAAGTTTTTACAAAGGTATTCAGCTCTTTTCTCTCATTCTTTCTCTCTATTCTGACCTGCTTATGAAATTCTTATTAGGATAAGCTCACCTTCTGAAAGTATTTCCTGCAAGTAGCCTCAGTCTACCGCATTTTAGATACATTTTTTTCAAGACATATAAGCAGAAGCAATGTTTTATGTCGAAAAGAAATCGTCATGTAAGGCAGTGTATTTCACTTCCCAAAGAAAACACAATTATGGATGTAACTGAACTGTAAGAGAGAAATCCAAACTTAAGCATTCTTGAAAGTCTTTGAGTCTGAGGTTAATGGTCAGTGTTCACATCTGGATGTTGAAAATGGGAATAGTTGGGGTAGTGCTAAGGTCATTATTATTTGAGTTCTAGCTGCTATCGAATCGTAATTATGAGTTTGGGTTTCTACAATTTCTAGCACGTATTACTGTAGTGTTTTCAGTGACACGGTATTGACTGACATATAACTGTCGATATCCTTCTGTCAGTTGTATTCAAAACACATCCACGCTGTGACAGAGACAAAGCAACACTGGTGGCTAATTAGTCCTTATTCTAGCAGCAGTTCAACACCATGTTACTAAAACCCCAGGAAAAGTGGAACATGAGAAATTAAGGTTACTGTATTTATCCCGGTTCTCTGTTCAGTCAATAATAGGATTAGAGCAGAAAGGATCCATTGTCCAACTATTTCCTTGAAGATTTTCAGATCCTGGAGCTGACCTGTAGCAATGGCAGCTACATAGTAGATTTCAGTAATTCAGTCCACGCGAGTACTTCTCTTAAACAGTTAAGTACTTCTCGTGGAAAAGCAGTACCTTTTCTTTCACAAATACGTCAGTGTGACATGGATTGTAACATTATTTACTCCCTCTAATTCTTAGAAGAAACTTTAAAGGTGCTTTAGCTTCTGCCTTACTACAGTCCGCCATTTCTATGACCCATGACCAGTATCTAACACCTAGGATTCATTCTTGTCTTGTCTCATTGGTTATTGGGAACCATGCAATGAATTCTGGACATTCAAAGTGTAAAGCAGGTTCTCCATTCTCTCAAACTCTCATTCTCTCTCATTGCATAATGGCATCTAAGTGCTACTCAACTAATTAATATTTTATGTGTTAGAGGATGCCTTTAAAGGACTGTTTTTTAAATAGGGAGCCATAATTTGGAAATGCGGCCAATCAATGTCAAACTGCTTTTCCTAGTCCCATTGTATTTTTAGTTGCTATTCAGTTTTTAACAGTCCAGTGCAGAGTAGGTGGATCAACTCAGCATCAGTAGACTGTGACAAGCTTTCAAATGTTTTTAAGATACCGTGCAAAATAGCTGCAGGGAAAGGTTTAAGCATTCCTTCCTCTATGTTTTTGGGTGACTAGTGTGGGCTGAGAGCCACATAACCTGATAGTTAATCTTTCATCTAATTAAAAATTACAGACACTTAACATTCTAATATATTTTTACCAAAATCAATGTGAAGTAAAGATTAAAGCTTTCATTCCGATTAGTTATGCAGATGAGATTTTTTTTAGGTAGATGTTAAAAGAATTTAGTTATTCATGAGTGTGACAAGTGAGTAAGATTCACAATGCATCCAGCCAATGGATGTTTTAATTTGCCTCCAGACAGATAGTTTTTCAGAGAATTGAACGTCTGAGCTGAAGAACCAAAGTGCTTCAAGATGCAGTCCCTGTAGTACAACTAGTAGAACTAGTATTGGTAATTGGTGTTTTATCTAAGAAATCAGTATCATGTTGTAATCATGATTAAAAACCAGTGTTGTTTATTAAAAAGTAAACCATTTTGTACTGAAAAATAGTATTAGGTTCTGATTTTAGAGTGGAAACAGTGCTAAGAGGACTTATATCCAAAAGACCAAAACAGTAAAAAAGATCAATTTAGGGATAGCATGTTTCCCTACTACGCAGTGATTTATTGGTCATAAAAGCACTACCACTTCAAATACTGTGATTTTCCAACTGTTAGGAATCAAAACTGATTGCTGAGCTGTTTGTGGAGTGAGTCCCTCAAGAATAGCACTGAAGTTATTTTTGTAAGTTCAGCATGCACAAACAAAAAAAACTAAATGTCACAGAATATGCTGATCCTCCTAAAGCCAAAGAGACATTAGTGCAGATGAGAGAACTGACTTTTTGTTTTAACCACTGGGAATATCAGAAAGTAGAACTCCATTCCTGATGTAGCATGTTGACATCTACTTTTCAGCACGTTTTAAATATTAACTAATCTCACTTCTTTATTTTCCATTCAATAAAGCAAATCAAAATGTGCCTATGTTGGGTTACAGATTCCTTCTCACTGAAATTAATGAAAGAATTGGCATTATAGTGTATAGTTTAATGACAGAGGACAGTATGCCTAAAATTAGGCAGATAGAGCAAAAGCAATTGCATGTCTCTCTCTCTGTTCCCTATTTTCTTGTATTTTTAAATTACAGAAGTACTTGTTTTTGAACAAGAGAAGTATTACTGAAAGCAAGCAGTGGGTCTTTATTTGCAGATGAAAGCAGAAAGCAAAATATATTCACATTTCAACAAATCCTGATAATTGTATTTCTGACACATAAATCTCTATTTGAGTACACCACTAACAATGCAGGAAAAATAAGGATAATGTGGTTTCTCTTCTTTCAAAAAAATTTTAAAAATGCCTTAGACTTAATGCAGAAAACCATTGCATGGGAGTTTATTAGGAATATGAAATGGAGGTTGCAACGTAGTTAATAGATAGCTGAGTCTGGGGGCAGAAAAGTATAGTGACACAGGTTTTTAGATCCAATGCATCTTTTTGTTGGCTTATTTGGATACTAGGGATAAAATTATTTTGTTGATGGTTTTGTTACCATCTCTCTTGGATCATTATTAGTTGATTGTTTATCATGAAGCCGATCATTGTGTCCTGTGCATGTTTGAGCCTTTTTTTTTTTTTTTTTCTCCAAAGTAAGTCAGAAATATGGATTTAGAATGAAGAAAGTTTTCCATATTTAGAGAATGATTTGTCAGAGTCAAGGTCACTTTGTGAAGGTTGAGAGGGCAATGTTTGCTTAAAGGAAATACGAGGTGATTGCTATACTAGAGAAAATATTAATCTTGTTTCAATAGCTCTGCATTGCTTCTGAATTACTCCTCTAGAGAGATGGTTATGAGCCAGAAGCCAGGAGAAGATATATGCTGTTATACTATTGTATGTGCCGCTAGAAGGTTGAAGGGGAAATAAGAACTCTTGCAAAATCTATGCTGATGAGTAATCAGTTTGGAGTTGGAGCTCTCCTTAATTCAAATCCATAGGGGCCTGTAGAGATCATCAGTTCTGTGATTTCTCATTGGAATCCTTTGTTAAATAATTTTATAATTGCTTTGTTTGTTTATGTGCTGAAGGAAAATCTGAATTAAAATGATCAAGCTCACCCTTAATTTCAAATAATAGTTCATATCTTGTATCATAAGACTTGAATACATATGAAATACCAAATTGACTCCTGACTTCTCAGCTTCAAAAAATTTTACTAAAATGAAATGGAGGCAGTCCTTATTAAACCTGATGGTTTCCCTTTTTCTTTTAATCTTACAGTCTGCTGTGCACAGATCATTTGTTATTTAAGTCTATCTTTCATCACCAGTGTTTATATTTCTAGTTACCTTGAAATTCTTACTAGCACATGGAAAGTTTTAAGTTTAAGATGCTTTGTGAAGGGAAATATTTATTCTGAAAAATTGGGGTAATTTAAAATATTTGTCTCTATTTGAGACTGCATCTGTTTATTCAGTTTGTGTAATCACAGGCTCCTCTACAATCGTAAGGATTTTTTTCAGCACTTCAGAGATAAAGCACTGGATTTTTGAAATATTCTAGCAAGATGTACAGAGTATCTGATTTCTTAGACCGAATGTTCCTATTGAGATTAAATGGAAGCCTCATTAAAAGTTGTTTGTATGAAATATGCCCTTAGGTTTTAATTTTTTTTTTCTTTACTTTAGTGCTTTAGATAGAGATGTTACAAAATACGAGGAAAGATGTCGTTCAAATGTGAACAAGTAACAGCGAATCAAAAAGAATGAAGTTAGCTGTTTTCACTGTTGCTCCTGTTTTTGTAGTCCTGTGACTGAAACTTATAGGTCTGTTACAGATATGTTTCACAGGACTACCACTACCAGGTCCTAATTTGAACGAAGTGATTCCATTCCCTGTTAGGAAATAAGAAAATTTGGTAAGTTGTTTTATTCAGAATGAAAAGCAGGTAGGCCTAACTGGAAAATGCAATAAAATATCTTCAGCTTTCTGTGTTGAGCATTGATGAGAAAGGCAGTCCTATGTCATTAAGGTGCACAATAGTTTTTCCAGTCAGTGAAATCCAGCTTAAGAAGAATTTTTGGGAAAGGTTCCTAACCACTTACAGGAGTTATTACAGTAAATTGGATAGGCACTATGCCTGATTAAACATATTCCCATGTATGTGTTTACTTTGAAATCTAACGCCGTTCCAAAGTTCACTTTGCTTGATTAAGACCTGTAGAGATCTCGTAAAGTCAACAGCGTCGAACTGCATCCATCCTCAGGTTTGATGGATGTGAAGGTCCTCAGAGACCTTCAGCTAATGTTTTGGTGTCGTAAGGTGTTCTTTTGTTAGCTAATCGTGAATGATACAGTGGAGCACTACCCAAGTCCTCTGCAGTTTGAGTTAGGACACCGCTTCTCACTTTGTGCTCTGTGCTGCTGAAACGCTGCTGTGCATTGACAAAGCTGCTGCGTACTGCTTGGTTTCACAGCTCTGAACAAATGATTTTGGTGTAAAGTAAAGCCTAATTGATATATGTTTCTAATGTTCTGCAATCCTTATAGTGGGTAATACTTCAACTGTGAGTAAGACATGAAAAAAGGTACTATATCCAATTGAAATTCCTGGAAACAGGCCGAGAACAGTAACGTAAGTTACTGTTTTATTTGTAGTCTTATGGTAAATAGCCTTCGGAACAAACTCACACTGTGGTAATTTTCTCTTCAGCTTTTCTAAGATAATTAATAATATGAACAGAAGATGGAAAAATTCCATTTCCTTGATGTATATTTATTGCATACTGAGATATTGCTCATGTGAGCTGTTAGGACACACAGTATTTTCAGCATTGCAAAGAAGGAGCATATTGCACAAAACTCTAGCAAATAGTCCTTCAGGTGTTCATTGTACAGATCTAAGATTTTTTTTTTTTTACTTGTGTTATTGGAATTCCTAGTTGATTTTTTATTTTTAATCATGTTAAGTCCTCTTTTCCTGTTTTTTGTTTTGTTTTGTTTTTTGTCTGATGCAAGCATCATGAGAATGTACTGTTTTGCACCTTTTCACCTAACACAGACCAGCAACTGAAGTAGATTCAGATTAGCCCGGTGTATCGTTCATGCACTTCTTTTGCAGCTGATGTGCAGTGATTTCTAGATCTCTTGGCTGCGTCTCCAGGTCACTCAGTTACTGTGTTTCTCATCCCTGGAGAAGAATCCTGGCAAACAGGCCCAATATAACCAAGAACATCCTGTCTATCTCAGTGTTTTAACAGTCGCATCAAATGTAGGTGCAGGGCAACAGAAGCCCTTTTTGGTGCTTTTGTTGATGCTTTTGAGAAAGAGAAACAGAGAAGTGGAACCAACAGAAAAATGGAAAAGAAGTGCTCCATTTTAAGCAGAAAGGCTTAAGTGTTTATTCAGAGTTAAGGTCCATACCAGTGAGGCTAGGGGAGGAGCAGAGCTGTTGCCTGATAGTAAATATTTTTTATATAAAGCAAGCATTGCTTAAAGAGTCCTTCCACGTTAACATTTCTCCTAAATAAGGATTAAATGCTGTGGGCATTTTTTAGAGGTGAAATGGTGAAGACAACTCCCCTAGCAGATAGACCAAAATAATCTTTTCAGATGTATTTAAATATTATGGCACCTCGCTATGTGTGGAGGATTGTTCTTCACCATGTAGGCAGGTAAAAAAGGAACAGCCAAAATGTTCATCCGAAAACATTCTTATTTCTTTAGCTTTTATTAGTTACTTGTGTATTTGGTACATATAAAAATTGGGAAACGGAATGATATTATTCATGAGGCTTATATAAAAGATGCAGAATGGATACCTAGGACTTTAGAATTAGATATGTTTATAAAATACATTTTATGTATTGAAACATTCATCTTCTATTCTGATCTGCCAAAACAACTCAGCGTGCACAAACACATAACTCAGAACTCAGCGTTGTTCGTGTATTTTGTTTTACATGTTACCTTCATGAGAGAATATTGCATCTGTATGCTGCACACTTATTTCAGTCCTTTATATTTGTGCATGTTTGAACCCCATACATTCCTTCTCTGATAATAATGTGTGGTACATTTGCTTTAATATTCAAATATCCATTAATTTTTGTCACTTAATTGTACTGTGAGAAGCACAGAGTGTATGTTGTCAAAGCTTTTTCCATTCTGGGCTACCCCAGAATGCTTCTTGAAAAATTCTTTTTTTCACCATTTCCTTTTGATTTTCCTTTGGGACAGCTGAAATGTTTGGAGTCTGTAGTCCAAAACTGTGCAGTATGGTGCTGTTTGTTGGAATCCATGCAATTAATACTTCAGGAAGATCAGCTCAGATTATAACACATTTATCAATATAGTTTTTTCCATCCTGTAGGGATTCCAGAATTCTATACTAAGCTAAGGAATAGCTGCTTCTAGAGCATACTAATCTCTGAGTGAAAATGAAGGAAAATGTGTACTTATATTAAGGCTCATATTTATTCCTCTGACAGAGACAACCTTCACTCTTATACTGGAACTGCATTTGCATACCTGAAAGTTAATTGCTAAATCATAAATTCTATACAGACATCAATATCTGATGAACAGCAAGTAATTATATTGTAATAATGCCTGAGAAAAAAATGGCATATGCTGCCCTGAGAATTATGAATAATAAAGCTCTACAACAGAAAGATGCATAGATAATTCAGGTTGGAAGGGATGTCAGGAGGTCATCAAGTCCAACCTCTTCCTCAAATGGCATTATAAGATTAGTTCACGTCGGACCTCACCCAGGCCCATAGTTTTTAAGGCAGATAGCCTATAACCTCCTTCACTGTCTATTAGACTGGTGCTGCAGCTAAGCATCTACAGAGGCACCCTGAGCAACGCAAGTAGTATACAATATTTGCTTTCTCTCACTGTAGTGCCTTTCTTGTGTATGCACGTACATGTGCATGTGTACTCTTCCCTCTGTCATGGTTTCATGGGTTTTCATCAGTATTGTACATCATAACATCATGCAGTCCATGTTCAAATGTAAGCAGGATTAGAAATATTCTTGTAAACTACTCTTAAGTAGTACTAGCATGAGAGAAGCAGTTCTGTTTGGTCACTAAATGCTGGCTGGGCTCAATAGTGCACTTTGGTTCATTTCTAATCCTCCTCTGTATAGTGGTAAAGCTATTTGTATATTCTGGGTGTTACGGTGAAAGAAATTCAATTTGTATTTGGAGCAGAAAGTGGATATGTGATTTTTTATATGTAAGTTCTTATATATAGAGTGAAGGAGTTTATTTTATAATTTTGAGTTGGCAGCTTAAGATCTCTACCTCCTACACAGATAAGATGAGCTTTTGTCAGCTTAGCAGAGCTCTCAACCCCAGTTTCCACCCCTGTACCTTAGGCATTTTAAATATCCTGAGCCTACCAGATAAGAAGTAAGGCCTTGAACATGGTTTTAAATTTCTTTAAGAAGCCACTGGTGAGAGAATTAAAATAAAATTTGATGTGCCTGTTCTTGTTAAGAGGAAACGCTTCAGCATTCAACTAGCTGAATTTGGTGTAAGCCCATATATATTGTGTTGCTGTAGTCAAGACAAGTGTAAGGGAGGTCAAATTCTTGTTATGAAATGGAGTGTTACGGTCCCTCAGAAGTGATTGACAGCACAGCTCTTATATGCCCTGTGTGCAGAATTTCTGAAGTGTATCAACGTATTCTGAAGTTAATGACTGAACTGAGAACTGCGTCCTCCCTGAAAATGCAAAATTGTGTTAGATCTGGAATATTAGCTTAGTTAGTAGGAATGTTTAAAAATGTTTGGAAATTGAAAAGTTGATACCAGTGGTATATGGCTAGAATGGTTACATCCAAGATTTTCTTCTATGTTGAATGGTCAGACTAATGCCAGGCTAATGAAAGGAGATCTCAGCGTCTGAGTAATCCATTGCCATTCAGACAGAAGTACTGGTTATCCGTGACCCTTTCAGGATGCAGGAAGAGCTGTAAAACCTTTTACCTCACACCTTTTACCACAGTCTGTTGTTTTTACTATGCTTGCTAGTCAATTAACACATAGGAATAGCTGAAGGCACATCCTTGTGTGAAGAGCTACCAGTGTGGTCATTTTTAAGTATTATATTAAGGGCCAAGGGACAGTAGACTGCTGTGAACACTGAGGCTGTACATTAGCTGATTGAAATCCATGCCATTCTTTTGGATTTGTCAGAGTTTTGCCAGTATGGAGCAATTATGTCCTAGCCCTCAGCTCAAACAGTTGAGAAGGATGAAGAGTCAATCCAGTCAGTGAAGGATTCAGTCCCTCATAAGATTTAATGGCTACTTTAATTACATGATGGTCTGACAGTTTTTCTCAGGCAGATACACTTCTCCCTATTTGCAGTATTCCTGTAACAGGCCTGGTCTGCTGTAGCAGCTTTCTTGTCCCTCCCAGCTCACCATTTGGTGGTTTTGCTGTCCTCACTGTTTCCCTCTGTGCATTTCTTCAGAAGGCACTGGAGTTTGTTTGCTTGCCTTGTTATCACTTTGTGCTGTGCCATCGTATTTTGCACTATACAAGAAATAATTTTATTGTTACCAAAACTGATGTAAGAGACCTGGATTCAGGTGTGTGTGAGCACAGCAAAGGACAAGGTTTCCTGCTTAATTACAAACATCCTGGAGTTTTAATTCTACATCAAGCCTGAAGAATTACTTTAATGTAGTCACATTTCAGGTATCTCACCAGAAATTGTCTGATTTAACCTCATTTGGCACTTAAATTCCCTGCAATTTGCTGCAACAAATGACAGCATTGCTTCAAGTATATTCTAAGAGGTAAAGCCCGTGATTGTGAGTCTCATTTAAAATTTCAAGCAGAAGAAATGCTGGATGGCATTTCTGTCTTGAAAAAAGCTAGCCAGTGACAATGTGATCTCCCCTGCTGACTCATCGAGGCATTCAGAGAGAAAAATTGGATCTGCATCACTGGAGGGTTTTCAGTCAAATGAGAGAGCTGGGAGTACAGAGCCTTGGTAGTAGCAAGCAGTCCTGCGTTTTTCAGGGCTGATCTTGCACTTTTTATGTCAACAGTGTCTTAGATTTTAGATGTTTGAAATGAAGGCCTGCCTCAGTATAACTTTCTAATGTATACTGGGATTTTAGAAGTTCCTACCAGAGCAGCTGAAGTGTAGGACTTACCTCCAGTGTTCTACAGGCTGCGTTCCCAGCGTCATCCAGTTGTGTTCCCATTTGGGTGAACATGGTGCAGTACCATCTCCACTGGCAGGCTTAGTCGGGTTGGGAGTGCGGAATGGAGTAAGAGCTCCTTTCTTGTTGTCCTTTTGGTGAAATCTGTATAAAGGAGCACAAAATGAGAAAAACCTGTAAACTCACGGCTTGTTTTTCTTCAGGGCTCAAATATTACAGATGCTTTAGTAAGCTGAGTATAATTCTGAGTTCATACTTTTTTTTATCTGTTAAAAATAGCCATCTTACACATTTGTGTTATTTCCTAACTGAAGCAAGAAAAAAGTAGACCACTGTGCTGGATTTATAAATCTCAGTTAGCCAAGTGAAACTGAGTGTTTGAAACCGAATGCCTGGCATCTGCTGATCAGTGTCACTTATCCTTTTGCTAAGTACAGTAATCATTTAAACATCACGCTGCATGTTTTTTCTGTTGGCCTATCACCGGGACATGGTGAGGGTAGGATGGCTGAAGATAATTGGAAAAGAACACAACTTTGTGCACTGCTGTAGATGAGGTTTTCTAAGTCTTGTATATTTATATATAAAAGTATACCAACACTTTGCCAAAACATTTATTCATAGAAGTTCCATGACCTGTACAAATACATGGTTGCCATGTATTTAAAATAATTTTAAAAATCTAACTACTAAAAAAGTTGAAATATATAAAAACTGTACAAATACGTGGCTGCCGCATACTTGAAATAGAAAGCAAACTACACTGTGTGCAAGGAAGTTGAGTAGCAATTACTGTGTGAATCCTGACTTTTACAAATGAATGACTCAAATTCCCTGCCATTGCACTGTGATTAATGTAGGGATTTTAGTTATTACATTTTAATTAGGTTATCCGTTCTTTTAAATATGAGGTCAACGTTTTGCTTGTTGCTCTTCAATTGACTGAATTTACACATCCTGTCAGTTTTGTCACTTTATCATTACAGTGCCAATAAACTATTCATATTGATGTTATTTTAGAGATAAGCCCAGCTTGAGAAGGATTCTTTCTCTAGAAACAATATTATGTTTTACAAAGGATGATACCAGCCCTTCTACCCTGTATCAGAAACATTAATACAATAAAAGATTATGGTTTTGGTACTGGTTTTATGAATGCAGTTTCATACCGAGTTATATTCTAAATGGATTCTGTTACAGTAAGATTAATTTGAAAGACCTCTCTATCTTAAGTACAAATTTTACTGCATATTTATGTATCTTTTTATTGGATATATGAAGATGAATTGAATATGAATTTTGTCTGAAAAGTGTGCACTATATGATTTGAATATGCTGCTAGAGTCTCATTTTAGTCCAGAATCTCAGCAGATAATCTGCTCAGGCTGTAGATAAAACTATGCACCTGTTCTGTAGCTTTTGGGCTGCAGCAGTGTCTTTCCACACGCCCATGTGTTTTGTGTAACTACCTGGTTTATGCTGGTTCATTTGCGATACTGCCTTCAGGTGGCCACGGATAAAGCCCACCATGCACAGAGCTGTATCTGTGCAGAACATGGAGCACCCTTTGTGTTGCGGTTAGCATTCTTGGGGCATGCAGCAGCACCCATGCCTTCCTGCTCACAGACAGGTGCTGGGGGAGCCGTGGGGGCAGGATCCTCTGAGCACCCCACACTTGCGTGGGCCTGATCTGCACTCCTGGCTGCAGCAGGGCACTTGGCCTCTTAGCATTGCAGGAGCTTCTGCATCTTGGAACTGTTCAGCTTGCCTTCGCTACAGACTCCATTCCTTTCTGAAACTGTGTCTCATGCGTATTCCTAGTCCAAATTCTTGGGTTCACTGAAATTATCTGTGTGTACTCAAGATTCAGAGCAGACCAGATTTTTTTGTTATTCATCTGTCTGGCTTCCTCGAGCCTCTCAGCAGTGAAGCACAAATATGTTGCCCTCTTTTCCCTGCCCAGCTGTTAGTTTGGGGGTGGTTGCCCCAGAATTCAGTGGTAGTTGGAGAACTCCTTCCATACGTGCCAGGAGTAGACCTCATGGGGATCTTCCCCCTGAAAGTAGTAGGAGCCCTTCTGCCTGAGACAGAGGCAAGTTGGATCAAAAGGAATGGACTGCTACTTACATCTCAAATTTTTGTGATCCGTATTGCAATATGAAATTCCCTCTATCCTTATTTTTTATTTCTCTTCAGAAACGTGCCAGTGACTTCTCTCGAGGCTTGCTTTTTAGTACCAATGGTTCCCCTTTTTGTGAGGTTTACTTCTCTTCTAAGGAGACATCTTTTTCTCTCATTTTCCTGTTCTGCCTGGAAACCAAGGTGTTCTCCAAGTTACTACCTTTACAAGCGAAATAAATAACATAGATATGTAGCAAGTTGATGCAATTTTAAAGGAGATTATGTTATAACATACATTTCCCAAAAACCTTACTTAGCATTGTAATTGCTCTGTAAGTATTGGCATGGAAGAAATCGTGATTCAGAGTTATTGAAACTTACTGACCTTTCATTTTTTTCATCCTTTTCAATAAAAAAAAAATTGTATCTGGCCCATTTTTCTTTACTTGTAACTCAGCTGGGCAGTACAATCAGGCTTTTTGTTACACTGAAAGGCTGGGTTAGTTCTTAACAACCTGCCAATCTGTGTGACTGTCCTGCTTTGAAGACCTGAGCTGGTCCTCTGCAGGCTTTGGAGACTGTTCTGGAACAGTCTAAACTCAATCAGAGGAGCTTCACTTCTCACTCAACCAAGAGTAGATTGTGTTGGCATGTGTTGAGTTACATATTTTGGATTTGAGCTTATTGTTGTTGAAATATATTGATGTAGAAAAGAACTTGTGTGCTCCTACCATAATGCTACGTGTCATTTTTATTTTATGTCCTTTCTTTGGCTTGAACTGACCCCCATAGGTTTTGGAACTGAAGGATTAAAAATAACAATAGCAAAATAGAAGCTGTGGATTTTTTTCAGTGTTGCTTAGTACCTCATTATGTGTACCTCATTTATTATTTGCTAGATAGCTGTAGGTCAGCGGCAACACACTGAAGGAATGAACAGAAAAGTATGAAAACAGTGATAGCCCTCTAAAATACAAATTAAAGTGTTATCGTTATTGCTTTTTTCTACTTTCTCTATATTCTGTAGATACTGTCTCAGAGTGCCTTCATTTACTGCAGGTCTGTATTTAACAACTATAACAAGGAGGAGGATTTAACTGAAATTTAAGTGTTTCCCTTAGAAACTGATGTAATGGATACTGAGTGACAGGGAACCCTGGGCTGAGCACCGCAGTCCTCACTGCAAGGCATCTAAACCTGTAGGACTACCTGGCCCAGCATCCATGCAAGGCAATGGAAAGACTCCATTGACTGCCAAAGGGCTTTGGATAGAAACGTAGAAAATGGAGTTAGACAAAGATAAATGAGAGGTGTTATATTTCAGACTAGCTGTACTGTATGTGCGCTAAATGGGGAGAGGTACAGGCAACCCATTCCCTCCATTAGTTATCAATTAGAGGAGGCATCCATGCCTGATAGCTTTCAGACAAAAGGAATCAGACGTAGCCTCTTGATTTACATGTGATTTTCTGTGTACAAACTGGATAGAGAGTAAAATCATGTCTACTTCTGTATGTGATTATTAGGTGCAAGGAAACATTTTTACCTTTTTCCTCTCTCTGCTGTTTCTCATTTTCCTTGCCATGTTGCCCTTTCTTTTCCTCCAAGTGTTTGGCCCCTCTGTGAGTTCTGGTGGTTATAACCAGATTTAAGATTTAGATGCAAAACACGAATTACCTGAATGGCATGTCATTGTACTGTGATTTGCTTGAAGTGTTTGTTTTGGAGCTTTGAAATAGTTTATGCAAAAGAAAACCTATATGTGCCTGAGTAGCTGTGTACGTGTGTAATTGTGTACCTGGGGTTTGTCAATATCAGTGGAATGAAAAGGAACTCAATGCGGAATTTATCCAAAACTGGATTCAGATTTTTCATGTACTGCCTAGATACTGGAAATTCATTTGCCGAGTTCAACAATAAATTAATCACCTTACAGTTTAGACCCAGAATAGTTTTACCGTAGATAAAACCTATGAGTACTGTCTCATAAATACATTAAGCACTATCATTCTTGAAAACAAGGACTGTCCATATTGATTTTCTTGACTATTCGTAATGATTCTGTGAACTTTCTTGTTAAGTTCAGCTTTCCATAAATCTCATAGGTCTCAAAAATATGAAGCTATAGAAACAGATAAAGCTGACATAGGCCTGCTGGAAGCAGTGGACTTAATTTTGCTTACAATGAATCCAGTAATAGCAGTGCTTGTTGTTTTCTGGGGTCACGATATTTTTCTCACTCCTCAGTTGTTAATATGAACAACAGTAACACTTTATTTTCTATTTTTATAGCATCTTCTAGGCCCCATCATGGACTGTGGTGATGTGGAGCTCTACAAACAGATAACAAAGTCTAGTATTTAATACTCTGTGTCTTCTGGATTGCAAGGGCTTTCAGATAGTGCTTTCTTTTCCTTTTATGTATAACTAGAGGTCTTGAACCTTTTTGACTCTTTTTCTATAGTGAATATTAAGAAATAACTTAAATGAAATAATTCTTCATATGCATTTGATCAGAGTTTAAAGTTGAGAAAACATAACCAAAGTGTTTTCTCCATGTGTTCTTATTTCTTACAGCGTTTTGTGTAGCAGCATCTTGTTCTTCTACTGCATTGTGTAGCATCCATGGTGGATTCTCTTCCTCTTAGTGATAAGCACAGTCAAGAGACACAAATCAAATTCATTCTTAGGACAAGAAAATCAACTGTTTTCAAAGTTTAGATTCAGAGATATAAGAGCTTTCATTTCTCCCTTTCCATTTCCAGTGTCTTCCAGCATTCACTTGACATGAATGCTGTATGCTTTTTCTGTGGAGTGGAGTGAAGAATGGATTTTAGTGTTTTGATTTGGAAATCTTCTCTTACTGTGACACTCCCTCACAATGCTAGTCACATATTCCTGACAGTACACTGAAAATAGCACTGAATTTTATCTTGCCATTTTAATTCAAAATGCATATGTTCCTGTACATACACTCACCAGTCTCAGAGACCAGAGAGAGCCTGGAAGGGAGGGAGCCTGCCTCAGTGCTCGGCCTCCTGCTGCAGCAGTGTGTGCAGGGCTGTGCAGGCACAGCTGGAAGAGTGAGACACATGAACTGCTGTTGCCCATACAGTGACTGTTCTGTGAATAAATAGCTTGTCAATCTGGCACTTTAAACAAGCACTTTCTTCTTTTTTAAGCTAGCTTTTTGACGTTTTCCATTAAGCATACTGTAATAGAAAAGATGAGTAGAATTTTTCTACACCTTAGGAATAGCAACCTGTCTGCTTAGCATGGAGGACCCTCTCTGTGCAGTGACTGAGAGCTTTATGCTGTGCTGAATTACTTCTCAAGGTTAGATTCCAATCGCACTCGCTGCTGTACCTGCCTTGCTCTCTCAGACTGCCTTTCTCTGTGAGTAGAGCCGTAAGGCAGGAGGTAGCATGCTTTTTGGTGTGAGCTGGGGCTGCACAGTGAAAGCTTGTTGTACCAAAGCACTCAGCGCTACTGTGTGCTGACTGCAGTGTGTTTCCAGCAAAGGTCACACACCCAGCAGAGAGCACTGCAGCTGGGGCTCCTCAGGTAGGGGCTCTGCTGCCTCGTCTGCTCTCATGATGCACTGAAGTGCATCAAGGCACGTTAGCCATGTGCAAACACTGTGTGTGAAGGGGACTTAGGTCTGCACCAGTCTCTATGCACGTGGACACTTAGGAATTACGAAATACAGATTGTCAGACTTCAAATGAAAGTGCACTGCCTAAATATAAAGTTTTTTAAAAAGAAAACTTTCTATTTATATAATAACTTATAATGGGACTCTTCTGTCTATTTTGTTAATGGGTCATTAGAATAAATTTTGGCCTAGCAGATCTAATACTTGTGTAAATATTTGCTTGAATAAAGACATGCATATACAAACAAGCATAGTGCGTGTGCATAAATGCACATGAGCATGCAAAATAGTTCAACTCTTCTCCCTTGCTTAAAGCTGTTTTGAAAGTCAACACATCCATTAATTATTGTCAAAATACTTAGATCATATTGTAGTCTGCTACTGCTTTTTTTTTTTTTTTTATCCTTCTGATATTTAGGTTACTCAAGCACAAAGTCTGTCTTTGGAAGCCTGGTAAATAAACTACAGAGGTAGCATAGTGTTTCCTAGCAACATCATGTCTGTAACAGTGATGCCTGCTTCCCTCTTTAAGCTAAAAGCAAAGTCATGTCCATTAATCCCCAGCTGCACATAAACTTCTCAGAGATTTTGCTAGCTCCCTACTGTTCGTGTTTTCATCTTGCTCATATGATGCAAAGTAAACTGCTCCTGTGATTTTAATTCTCTTCAGTGCTTCAGTACAAAGCCAACCTTGTGTGTATATTCACAATTACTGTTTGTTTTTCATTTAAAATGAATATTTTTTTCTCCAGTATGATGCCTCCCCTCAGACATTTATCATCTTGGTCATTCAAACAACCTGGCAAACCAAAGAGATAAAATAAATGCCTTGAAAATATATTATCTGTGTTGAAAAACAAGTGCATTTTCATAGCTAGGGTGTGTAATTCCAAAATAACCTTTCATTTAAGTGAAGGGAGAACTGTATTTGCTAGTACACAATAGCAGCGCTGAAAACTCTTAGGATTTGTTTCTGTCTGTTGACAACTTTCTCTGTAGAATGAACTGAATGATCTTGACCGTGTTCACAGGGATCTGGTGTCTTGCTTGGAGACATTTGGTAGAGATGGAGCTGCTGTGCCAGTGCTACCAGTGGTACAGGTTTGGGCACCAAGCAGGACATGTGGAAACTTTGGTTGCTGTTATCTATAGACAGTCTTCTCCATGGGACAGCTGAGGTCTCCGTCCTAAAAATGTAATTACTCACTCTGAATTTCTCAGGAGCCCAGTAAGGTAAAGTAAGAGTGAATGCTTACCTCTAGTGATACCAGTGGTGAACAGCAGGGATGCAAGGCAGCTTGCTTTCCCACAAGGGAGCCTCCCGCAGCACCGTGTAAACCAGTTTGGGGTCAGAGGAACTCCCCTCTAGCATCATCTGATCATAGCAAGGGCTGCTAGGAGTAGGAAGAGAGCCAAATTCAGAGCTCTGACTTTTTGAACAGGCTGACAGAAATGCACTTGTAGAAGTTTCTGTAAGCCATAGCAGGCTAAATGAGTGATTTCTGGAAGGCTGCTCAACCTCTCAGCACTAGCTGTGTAAGTTTGACAGTTGTTCTTGTTTCTGGTCACCTGCAGAGGCCATGGGTTGCAAAGGTGACTTGGTCTTTCTCCAGTGCTGCGTATCTGAAGTGGTGCTGCTCAGACAAAGAGAACACAGTTATTTGCTTTCAGGATGCTTCCCAGTGCTGCTTTCCTTGCTTGTTCCTGATGAAAAGAGCAAGGGCTGCCCGTTAGTTCCTCATTGCCCCTAAAATGCCTGGGGAAGGGAATGGAGCACTTCACAGTTGCAGCTTGGGGTCACAGTGGCAAATGCAAAGGACTATTCCAGCTGGACAGTGAAACCTGAGAGTCTGTAGGAGGTCCCTTCAGTGACCCATCACTGGTACTGAAAAGGAAATGGAGAGAATATGAAGCTTTGTGAGCTGTTCTGAGATGAAATTTACTGCCCAAGACGAAAAGCAATGAGAGACATGTTATGTGGTGGCTGTATAGATACCTGGCAGGATGGGACTGTATCTCCTAACTAGATGTGAGAGCTTGAATGATTGGGTTCCAATATCTATTGTCAGAGTGGCAACACAGCCTTCTCCTCCCGCTCAGACTAATTAGAAGGGATAGGAGAGGTCCACTGCAGGACTCTCAAATCTTCTTTCACATCCGTAGACTTGTGTGGATTGGATGTGGTGTATCTGGAAGGTTATCAAGACCTCATTATCTTACAGGCTGGAATTTGATTTTCTTGCCCTTCATTCCAAAGGAATGCTTGGTAATATACAGAGGCATCTCCTGAGAATAATTTAGTTGCAGGAAAAATAAAAAGCAGTCAAGTTGTTCTCTTGCCTGTGGACATTCTGTTGGAGCATATAAGCACCTCAGCAAGTGAATGTTTTTGTTCCCCATTTAATTTTTGCTGGACAGTAAGGCACATAATTCCCATAGCCAATTAAAGACATATCTTTTGTGAGTTATCTCTTCTAGCTTGTCTTTCAGAAAGCATGGCAGGTTGCATCATACCGTTCAGTAAACTCAGTGTTAAATAAATAGGTCTTTTTAAGTGATTGTTAAAAGAGGAAAATATTTTCAATATCATTTACTGAAACTTTGTGTAGAGAAAGCTCTTGAGAATTGTGCAGTGCACAATATACATGGCACCTGAGCACTGAAGTGCTTGTTTCAGAAGACATTCCCCCTCTCATATATGTACACAAACACACAGAAGGAGAAAAAACGTGATCTTGCCAGCAGACTGCTGTTTCTATCTACTGCCTTTAACTCCAGATGGGAACATTTACAGGGCTCTTAGAACATAGCTGCTGGTAGGGCTCATTTTCCCATCAGGCTTGAGCTAAGTCCCCACTTCTCCAGGCTGTCCCCTTTCCTTACCTTCCTTCTCCACACCGCAGTCATGGCACTGGAGCAGGGCAAGTGTTTGTCCCACCAGCAAGAGCAAGACTTTCTGTATGCACAGTAATATTGTCAGCGGTGTGAGTGTGAGTGTGAATAAGCCTGTCTTGTACTTACCTGTCTCGTTTCTTCCCCCAGATGGCTGCCCTGACTTGTGCAACGGCAATGGGAGGTGCACACTGGGCCAGAACAGCTGGCAGTGTGTTTGCCAGACCGGCTGGAGAGGGCCTGGATGCAACGTTGCCATGGAAACCTCCTGTGCCGATAACAAGGATAACGAGGGAGGTGAGCAGAAGTCTCCCAATTCCCCGTCCCTAAAGAGCAGAGGGTTATCCATACTTTCTTCGTGAGTCATTTTGCTTCAGAAAGAGTTTGGCTGTCATTATCATCAAGCGTTGTTGTTTACTTCCTTTTGAAACAAACAAGGCTGAGGGCTGCGGCCTTGCAGAGTGCAGTTCTGTTAGAGTCCCACTGCAGCCCATGGCGTTTCATGGGTGCTGAGTACAGCCTGCTGGGACGGAACTTCTTCCTGCAGGCTCCTGGCACACGTGCATTGCAGAACAGCTTACTATGCCTGTGTGCACAAGCATAGCAACTGATTTAGCAGGATAGTTAGGAACATTTTTGCAGCTCTGTGCTAGAGGCCAGGGTCATACTCTTGTGTGCACAACCCGTGTAAGTCATTGTAGCGTGCTGTCGTATTTCACAGCTTACACGCCAGAGCTGAGTGAGTTGTGCTGAGCGGTCATGTGTGGTAAGGTTCTGAGATCCCCATTCAAATTTCTCTCCTTTATCAGGCAGAACTTATTGTGTATTTACCTACAAAGATTACTTCAGTTTATCTCTTTTTTCTAGAGCCTTTCCCTTTGTAGTCGATTATGCTGACCTGAAAGCAGTTTTGTGTCATTTAAATAAGACTGCTTGGTAAACTATCCGCTTCACCTCAAATAGCTTTTTGTATGTCTCATTACAATGTCTTTAGTAACTAGTCACCATAGATTCTTTTCCACTTGATTCTGCTCACCTTTAAAAATCAAACATCAGGCACAGCTTTTTTCCTTTGGACTCTTCCACTTTTCTTTGACCAACAATTAAAGAGTGCATCTGTTGTTTGCTGATTAATAAATGTTTTACTTGTGATATTTCTTAAAACTGCAGGTAAACATTTGACTTATTTCAATGATCGCTTCTAAAGTAAATTTGTGTTTTAATTTTATATAAAATTTCACTGTGTAGAAATGGCTCATAACTCCCAAATTGAGGCGGCATGATTTTAACCACGCCTGAATATCAGCTGCTAGTTTAATCTGTGAATTCCCCATTAGTTCCTTGGTTTCATGTGATCAGTACTGACAGGAATATTTTGAAAGAACTAGAACTGATTGAGTTTCTGAAAACTGGAATCTGTTTTATTGGCATTACTGAATCTGTTACTCTTCAGTAAGGAACAGAATCAAACTCCAAGTTATATTATTTGGAGTCTGCTTCCTTAGTTTGGTCCTTTAACTAAACAAGAAAACACACTAAGTATATTAGTGTGCAGTGTAAGAAACTAAAAGGTTAATTGCTAATTGCTTATGTTTGCAGCTTTCCTAGCTTTGAAGATTATAAAGAAAAATTTGTAAATGAGTGCATCATCATATTTTTCCCCAAACAAGGAGTTTAGAAAATACTATTAGAACTAGTGAGATAAGGTGTCTAAAAAAGAACTATAATATATCCATATGGGGAACAGCTTGTTTATTTATTCCAGGACAATATTCTGCATTTGTGAAACAGAAATGCATGCAGGAAAAATTATTTGACTACTGAGGTCATTCAGCTGTTCCTCCCAATTTAAAATTGCAAAATTCTAAAACTTAATTTATGAAAGAGAAATTTCTGTCTATATAGAATATATATGCCATACAACAGACCTATAATATTGATCAGCACTACCTTGCAAGATGCATGGTTTCTGGTTCACCGTGGTCATACCTGAAGGAAAACTGTAGTGTCACTGAATAGCAGAATACTTAAAAGGAGAACTCCTAATAACTTCTCAGCACTTGCAGGTTGAAATTAGGGGCTAGAGAGACTGCTGCTCATTGCTTCTTGAGATAGCATACATATTCTGAACATCTGCACCCTTTTCAAGGTCCCAGCAACCTGAAAAGTCCACTTGGCCATTTGCTCATGGGGATTTTATGGTAAAGCCAGCAATGAAACCCTTATCTCTTGACCCTGAGATCAGTGCATTAATCTAGAGATCATTGTTGGTCTCTAGTAGTATCATCCTTGTTATGTTTCTGTAGAGCTTTTCCAAAAGAGAGCTTAGAATCTGTTCCACGCCTGTCCATGACCTGTTTCTTCAAACACCAGCAAGGTGTATACTAATAAATTAAAGCGGTTGGATTCAATGACTGTGTGCATTGGTGGTACAGTGAGCTGCACTGCACTACTCATCTGTCTTCCCAGTGCCTCTGTGATTTTTGCTCTTGCAGTATGATTATATTCTGAGTTTCAGATTTCTTTAAGATGGCCTGAGACCCTCCCCAGCGTTCTCTGCGAAGACAGACTCATTGTCACTCCTATCAGTGTGTTAATTGCTCAGTCACAAGTGAGAGCTGCAACAAAACTCAAGACTGAAAATAACTTGCATCCCTTAATACTTAGAGTGAGGTTGTGCCTTTGCATTAAGCTCCTCTACACTGTGTGGGTCTGGTTCATTGCACATCTGGCCAGGAGCACACGCAGTGACCTCTATGTTTATTAGTACTAACTCAAGGGAGGCCACAGGCATGTGCAGGAATGGAGAGGAAGGAAGGGATGTGTGCAGTGTGCTTTAACATGCATCTTTATGTAATTGTGACTGTGTCTAATAAGAAACAAATAGAATTTTTTCATTAGATGGAGCTGAGAACAGTACTGTTGGAATCAATTTTAAAGATACAGCTAATTACTGGAACCCCAACTTTCACATAAAATGCAAGATTACTGAATGTTACAGAAGTCTCTTCCCATACTCACGCTTTTCGTTGAAACTCAACTCAGCTTACTTGCAGCCAAATGCTGAACTCATCTGCTGCTGTTAACATCTTTGCTGTGTTAACATGAGTGAGTAGTTCTGGAGCTGTACTGAGCACACACAATAGTCTTTCAAATGAAAGCAGGGTAGCTAAAACCACAATATTTTGTCTCAATGAGGAGAAGTGAATATCCATCTTTCTCTATCCATTTCATATTGCTAAAATGTAGTTGTTTCAGAGTGTCACTGAAATAGAATAACTTTTTGTCTACTATTCTTCCCCATGTGTCTATGGATTTAACATATTTTGGTGCTTTTTCTCTGTTCAACCATTCTTATTGTGATTCTACCTCACAATCAGATTCGAAGGCCTTGGGCCAAGTCTTCATTTCATGGATGTCAAGATGATCATTGCCACTGACTCCAAAGGGACTCAGATTTGTCCTGTTTGTCTTATTATGTGCCACAATGTGCATTACATACCATAGTTCAAAAAGAAAAATGAAATATCATACTTAATATTTTCTTTCAATTTTAGATTAATGCCCCTTAGCTGGTTTGTTTCTAGAAGTGGCGGCTGTTGAGACTTACAAATCTTTGTTGTATATGAGATGTCAGTGCGTATTACTCATATAGATAGAACAGGATTCCAGAGGACAGTGTCCAGAGCTGTTTTCTCCTCTCAGAGCTGTTCAAGCAGAGTTGTGCATGATCTGAGGCAGCACAGGAAACGTCACTTCTGTTTGTTCTTACCAGCACATCGAGATAAGTACTTAATTGTGTCTGGTCTTTATTATGAAGATGTTTACAGCCACTATAGAATACTTTGCTTAAAAAGATTCAGAGGGTCTTGTTTGTTCCTTTGTTTTTAAGGCAGAAACCTAACCAAAAGGTAACGGTGGGTGGGTTTTTTTTGGCACTGACTGACTTTTAAGATCTTTTTATATTGACAAGTGTTTCTGTTTCTTCAAAACATGTTTGAGTTATGCAATTTACTCACAGTGACCACTTCTAAATCTAATCCCTTTTCTTAATCGGTCCCTCAGTAGTCTAATAGTTATTAAGCATCTTTTGGAAGGATTTGAAACTGCTTAATTTGATGACCTATAATTGTGATTACAATGTATAATCCCCCCAATAGACTTGTACAGCTCACTTAATTCACTGTAGACTTATTTCAGAAAATTAAGGGATTAAAAATGGTATTTCGAGGAATTGGAGAAAGTACATTACTTATTAAATACGTATTTCTTTACCTTATTGCATAAGGAAATCCCTGTAGGAGCATATTTATACTCATCTTTTTACACTAACTACTTTATAAAATTTGGTGTTTCCTGAATCACATAATGCTTTTAACCTCTCAGAAGAGTCTTCCTAAATTGTGTATATTTAACCTTAAACCTTCCGTTGCCTCAAGGAAAATGGACAACATTAAGTAAGATTAAAAATAATGATAATAGTAATAATATTTTTCTGAAGAATGTTTTACTGGATGTTGGAAGCAGTTCATACAAGGAGCTCACTTTTGAGATCCCTTTATCCTGATCTCAATGAGATAACCCACAAGAGGTATTTAAGGAAGAGCTCTGCAGGAGCAGCCTTGTCAGGAGCCTCGTATCACCCACTTGAGTTGCTCTTGCTAGGCTTTTCTTTTTCTCCTACCTTTTTCATCCTTTCAAAATTATAATACTGATATTTATAGTTTTTTATTGACAACTCATGTAAATGATGTCATCTCAGAGAAAGAAAAACAGAAAACTACCAGAATTTTCCTAAATTGGTTTATTTAACATTTGACTGTGATGGAGAGAAAAGACACGGGAAGGTTAAAAAAAATAAGTCTATAAAAGGCTTAAACACTTCCATTGCTTGTATCATTTCACAGTTCACATTTCTCCCCAGAATGTAATTTTGTAATTATCTGGACTACAGTTCAGTGGTGAAGAAAGGGAAGCAGCCAAAACATTATAGAACGCTAAGGTAAATAGAAAGAGAAATTGTTTATTTGTGATGTAAAGTGGGACTTTTTTTTTTTTTTAAATACATTTAACTTATTTCCATTTGGCTTTGTAAAGAGAGTTGTGCATATCCCAGAAGACAAATTTTGCCCTTCAGTTTGCTACTATATAGCTGTAACAACTCCAAGAAATACAGTTGGCGGTAGTTCTGTTTGGCACAAAACATTAAAGATAATGAATGAGAGAAAGCCAGCTATCTGCTACAGTATGAATCTTCTTCAATTCAAGAGAAAAATACATTCCCAGTGAAGTTCACTGTCAGGACAGTGCACTTGACTGATTGAAAGGCTGTTTATTTGAGTTGTCTTAGAAAACTCATCTCTAAAATTAGACAGAAAGAAAATAGAGAAGTGTCTTTCTGCAATAAACAGTTAGAAAAAAATTGCTTTTAGAGAATTACAAATCCTGTGACTTGATACTGCATCAGGCTCGTGACATTTAAGATAATACAAGTATTTCACAGCACAAAGGCAAATCATGTAATTTAGCTTGCCTCAACAAGCATTGCCTCAGCAGGGGTCTCTAATTCAGCACAGACAAAAGATTTTATGAAGTTCTCAACATAAATACCCAGAATACTCCTGGCACAGAAAGTACCTTCCCTGCACAATAGTCAGTTTTAGAGCTCTAAATGTAATGAGTGGTTGAAATCTGTTGTGGATGGGGGCCAGAGTGAGTCATGTAGACTCAAGTATAAAATCTGTATTGAAACTAGACGTTATATAAGTTTGACAAGAGCTAATGAGTATGCTTGTATGTGATTTTGTTAAAACTTCGTGTCAGCCTCTAATCGTCTTTACACACATTAGTCAGCTTATCCTCACGCTGTCCCCCGTGGGATATGTTACTGCAATAGCATGCTCTTACAACCCACAGAGAAGGGAAAGCAAGAAATTTAGTGACTGCAGATTCCCTGGTTAAAAAGCACTGATTTTAAAGGTTGTTTTATCGTGGAGCCCTCTCAGTCATCTCTGCTGGAGATGTGGTTTGGAGTTGGAGCACCCAATCTGCCAGCATCCGCAGGCCTGAAGGTCCCCAGGTGCTCAGTGCATTGCTGGAGCTGTGCTGTGTTGTCCTGGGTGGGCAGGGGAAGTGGAACTGTTGCTCTACCAGTACCCTAGTCCAGGGCACTTGAAACCTCACCGGGAAGTTTTCTGGCATTCAGAGCAAAAGCCTGGGTTTTTTTTCTATCTTAACACAATTTGGGATTTACAGTTCAGTTTTTCCAGAAAAACAGCTTTGTTTCATGTTCTGAAAATGTTCTGCCGTGCTCATGGTTTGCTCTAAAATCAATGTTACAATGGATATCCAGGCAGTTCACAGGGAGCCTTTCTAGCTAGGCTGAGCCAATTGAGGGGTAGGGCTGGAAGAGGATTAGAAGCATTTCTTTTCTTGTTAGCACCAGGACTTCTGAGGAATTATTTTGAACAACGTATGCCAGTATAACAGCAATTAGATCAAGCTATAAAAGTGAAAATTTGAGTTAATATTAGATAAAAACTGGTAATAAGGTGTACTGGGCTGTGGAATAGTCTGTCCATGGAAGCCATTCTGCACGCAGTTTTAGAGCTCAATTAAAATACTTCTCTATTGGCAGAGGGAAGACCTATTCTTTTGATAATCTGATAGAGCATCTCTAATTCTTTCACCTTGGGTATATTAATACTACACATAATTAAAATCGGATCATGATAAATTAACTAATTTGCCCTTAGAGTGATCAAAGGCCCTTTCACCCTCAGGGCTTGTTGGAGCTGCTGCTCCCCCCTCCCCCCCCTACACTCCATTTTAATCATAAGTCTGAAATGTTTATTGGAAAAAGAAGTATTTCCAGGAATTCCACTCTGAAAGTGGCTGGCTCCTAAAGCTAATGAAGTGTAAGGATGCCCTCTGCTGAGCGTGTGCTCAGGAGTTTTGTTGGGAAACAGCATTGTCCCCTGCTGGGTACAGAAAACACCTCTCAGGCAGCTGGCTGCCAGGGCAAGGTGACCATTCTAACGTGCATCATGAATCGGATCTATAGTACAACCAGTACTGGATGAAGAGTAAGCACTGAAGAAAATTAACTTGTCAGACTTTAAAAGAAAACAAAGAGAAACCAGTAACTCAAGTGTCAACTAACTTTCCAGAGAAAGATATAGCACAATTTTGAAGTCCAAGCATCTGGAGATGATCAGAAATTCCCTCAAGTGATGAAGGAAAACTGATGTTAAGAGATCCTAGATACCGTAGCAATAATATGTTTCTATGGTATGCTTTTTTAGGCCTTCTAATGGTGTTCAGAAGCCATCTTAAAATGAAGCTGTGCACATCATTTTTCTTATATGTGATATTTCAAAATGTTGCTTTCTGCTGTGGGTTAAGTCTGTGTATGGTTAAGTTTATGTAACCATTCAGAGAAGGTAAAAAAAAAAATGCGCATCTCCAGTAACAGATGTGAAGTCTTCAAGAGGAATCCCATGTCACTTAATTTGCTTCTGGAAAGATTTGGGAATAACTAAGGAAAGGAGAGCTAATCTTGCTGCCAGTTTAAGTTAGATCAACATTTCCTGTTTCTTCCTTGTAAGTTAAAGCCGAGTCAGGACTTCTTTGCATCTCAGACTGTTGGAGGAGGCTTAGCACCGTCTTAACTCCCTCTACGGTGTCTTTCCTGTCAGAGTGCTGCTAACTTAAACTCAGATGTATGCACTGTGACAAGCAGTGATATCTCGATGAGGCCCATGGTGAGGTTTTTGTCATTGAATTAACTGTATAAATAATTCAGCATGCCTGAGGAAATGTGGAAGATGACAACTTCTGAAATATATATTAAAAACAAAGTCCTGAATTCTAATTAAAATTCATGCTTATGGCAGTTTTCTCTAATAGAAGGTACATTTTTTTCTAGCCTCGATTTTAATCAACTGAGTCTAATGCAACTAAGTGATTGCACAACAGTTTATTCATTTCATATTTTGTGGTACTGTATGGCTGGAGAAGTGGCCTGAATGGAACCTCATGCAGTTCAACAAAAACTGCAAAGCGCTGCACCTGGGAACCAGCAGCCCTGTTCACCAGTGCATACAGGGGCACCCCACTGCAAAGCAGCTCTTCAGTAAAGGACCTGGGGGTGCCATTGGACACCGGATCAACTGTGAGCCAGCAAGGTGCTCTTGGAGCAACCAAAGCCAGTGTTGTCCTGGGCTGGGTAGGCACAAGAGCATACATATTTTCAGTGACCATAGAACAAAGGCATTCCTGAAGATTTTTCAGTGTACGATGGAGGTTACTCACGCTGAGACTCGCCTTGAGAAAGTTTGCAGCAATACATTTAAAATAGGATAATGATCCAAACAAGTAGACCACATGTATATTTACGTTATACTACATGAAATATTCCTCTAAGTATATGACATTGTGCTAGTATGAATTCCCATAATGCATGAAAACCTTCCTGCGTGAAACAGCTCATGCACAGGTTTCTCCCTGGTATGGAATGGAGATGTTTTTAGCCTCCCAGGTCCTGAACTGGCAATTCAAAGCAGTGTGATTGCCTGCTTGATTGTTTGTGAGATAACAGTAAGATTGGCAGTGACAGGGTAATTTACTGAAGATTGCAATGTCAGGCTATATCCAAGGGGGCTTGCTAGCATAAAGATGTGATTCTCATGACTGACAGGACACTGAGATTGATATGCCAATTGAAAGTTCATGGTGTCGTCAGAAGTGTTCGGTCACAGCAGCCCATAATCTGCTGCGTGATGAGGTCATTACAGACATAACACACTCACCTATAATAACAGGTGTAGCAAAAATACGATGCCGCTGTAACAGCTAAATGTAAATTTGTCAGAAAGAGTAATTTATATCCTCTATTTTGTTTCTGCTGTTACTGCTGATAGGATTCTCTTCACTGAGAGTTGTCTGAATAAAAGAACTGAGTGGACTAAATAGTGGACAGCTTTAAGTTCATAGTTTTAGAAGTGCCACAAACCAAGAAAAGAGAAGAATGGCAAGAAAAAAATTCTCAGAGCTTAACAGAGAAATCGCCTTGCGTTATAATCTGAAGCTGATGGGGTCTTCACAATGATTGCATAAAATGGGTGGAAAACAGACTGCAGCAAAATAAAAATAAGAATATGTGCCACCATCTTGGAAAGGATTTCAAGATGAATGGAGCTCCTGATGTGAACAGGCGACTGACCTTAAAGAAATCTATAGCTCTTACAACAAGATAGTTTGTCTAACTTAAGTTTCCTTAGTGAGCTGAATGAAAAAATTGTCAGTATACCTTGGCAATTTTGTTCTTAAATCAGAATCAGTTGTTTCAGGCACAAACAATCTGCTGGAAATTCGGGCTAATTGTAAAATAAGAAAGCTTCTTATAGCTAATTGTTGTTTTTTTTTCCCCTTCCAGTTATCACTCTAACGTAGTGCCGGTCTGTTTGGAAAATCTTGAAAATAAATAAGTCGTGATCTTTCTCTAATCTACATCTGTCAGCTGACCTTCTGGAATGGTTTTTCTTGTGTCTGTGATGCAGTGCGTGTCCGGGCTGTATCTGTACTCAGCAAGTGAGACTGATGTGCCTTGCAGTGTCTTTGAAAGTTTACAGACTTGCAGATTGGATGCCTGATTTCTGTGATTTCTCAAAAGGAGATGAATGAATGTTTCTGAATTCTTACAGATAATAATACTTTAAAATAAACAGTTATTAATATACTAAGCTATTAAGTAGAACTCCATTAAGAGAAAACATTTAATTTAAATAATGACACGAAGGGAAGGGATGATGCTGGAATTTGTTACCATATGTGATAAAAATAATTATGATTCATCTGCCTGTGCAGATTGATCTCTCTGTTGAGGACTGCATTTCAATTCCCAGTGGTTAGATTATAATTATTTTTAAAAATACTTCTTAACAAATATTCTTCATGGACAAAGTAATGTGTAGTACAATGGCTGAGCCAGCCAGTTTTGTGGCTGACCCTTTGTTACCCCAAGCACGTGGCCAAGTTCTCATTCAGATATTTATGAGAGTTGAGTTGCGGCAGAATTCCCTATGAATTACCAAAGTGGGTGCAGCATAATTTTTATTTTCATTAGGCAATGATAACAATAACAAAACTTGTTTCAGCCCCTCTCCTTCCCTCATTTCCCAGGATGGAACAAATGAAATTAAATGTCATAATTCCTAAGGCTGTTATAGGCCAGCAAGTAAATCTAAAAACTTTGTAAAGCAATCATTTGGAGAGATTAAAAAAAAATCCTTTACTCCTTCCACGATTCATTTTTCCTCATTTCAACTCTTAATGGATTTCTTTGGGCTTGATTCTCCTCTAACACAGGTGTAAATTAACATTGATGATGTTTAACTAATATACTTTATGAAAGTCTCATATTTGTTGTATTTCTGGTTCAGTTGCCAGTTTTCTGGCACAGAGATGCTATGAAGAGTATGCATTAATGTTTTCTCCCAGTGCCTTGAGATGTCCATTAGATGTTTTTGCTTGATAGCACTGTGCAGCTGACTGAATCTTGCTGACTCTTCCCTTTCAGATGGCTTGGTTGACTGCCTAGACCCAGATTGCTGCCTCCAGTCTACTTGTCAAAACAGCCTGCTGTGCCGGGGTTCCCGTGATCCTCTTGACATCATACAACAGAGCCATTCTGGTTCACCAGCTGTGAAGTCATTCTATGATCGAATCAAGCTCTTAGTGGGGAAGGACAGCACTCATATCATTCCAGGAGAAAATCCCTTCAACAGCAGGTAGCAAGCTATAAATATGACATTTCATCTATGTGGTTGCACTGTATGGGAAAATTTCTCCAAGAGCTTTGTTCATGTTTTTACATGAGGTGCTGCTTTCAGGTTCTTCTTGTGTTTCCATCTCAGCAATCAATTCCATTGAGGGTACTCTGTTGCAATTTATATTATTGCTTTTGTTTTATAACACTTGAGTTTTATTTGCATTTTAACACACTGGCAACATCTAGAAGCAGGTTTCTTCCACTCAGCAAGAGCTGCTGAGCTTTATCATTTATAAAGACTGCAGTGTACAACAATGGAAAATGAACTCTTGTTATGAGTTTGAAGAGATCTAAATAATGCTATAATATAGCCTTAATTGTAATTACTAACAAAATTAAATTTAATTTAAAAAAAAAAAACAGCTGAAAACACCCATCTTACTTAATTTCAAGCAGTTAAGTTAGAAATAATCAAGCTATTCATGTATGAATGTTCTAAGAATTACAAATCTAGCCTGAACAGGAGCTGGCTACTTCAGACCTGAGACTCTTCTGAAAAAATCCAGTTAGAAATTTTAAATTCATTAAGTTTTATAGTGTTCTGAGTTGCAGGGGTCTCAGTTCTGTTTTATTTGTACCTCGCATATTTTAGTATCTCTTTACATATGGCCTCTTAAAAGATTACCAAAAAAAAGACTGTGGTATGCATTACTATAAATGAACACAGTGCTTCATACAAGTGTGGATAGTAGAGTTAGAAATATACATCAGAGCATCCTGAGCATTACAGAAATAACAGAAGAGGCCTGAAAACAACCCTGGTATTACTAATGGAAATGAGTATGTACATCTGATATGTACATCACTTTAGAAATGCATGAATAGGGGATAATGCAGGCCTTATTGCTGTCCCAGAACTGAACTAAATTTGTCTGTTTCTGGCAAAATACAAACCACTTTAATCCCCTCATCCCACAGCTTGGCCAGGGTCCAGGGATCTTTGCTGTCAGGTTTCTGTTTCTCTCGGTGTGCCTGAAGCCTGCTAAGGGTTGTGGGCAGCTCCAGCCCTGCCAGCGCAAAGCCGGCTTGGAAATGGGCCTTTTTGTTTTCTGTCTCTGTATAGCTACCAGTCAGAGGTGGTGGACCATGCCAGAAGTGCCTAGTGCTAGTATAGAATACTTTACACTTGCAAAGCTCAGTGCTGTGGTCTTCCTTGCAAGGCGCTTCTCCTTTTCATCTCTTTTTCTCATGCATCTTCCTTTTCTCACCAATCTGCCTCTGTCAGGATTGGGAAGTGGAAGGAAGGGAGCCAGGAGAAGGAGTATCCTCTCCAGCTGTGAGAACAGGGAGAGAGGCAGGAACAGGCAACTGTGCCAGGGAGCAGCAGAGCAGGGAGGAGTGGGGCTGCTGCTTCCAGGAGGCTGGAATCCAGCAGTATGTGCCTGCTGCGTGCTCTCCAGCAGCAAAGTGCTCTCAAAAGAGAAGAAGTCTGACTGTGCCCAATTGTACAGGAATAACCAGTCTTCATTCCCTTTAGTTTAAGCAAAGTGGGTAGCCTGGTGGCTAATGAAACCATTTATTTTGCCGATGCATAAAGCGGGCCTTGTGTCAAATCCCTTCTCTAGCTGACAAAGTGAAAAGCAAGGATTACAGATCAGGAACCAGTGCACAGTGTGCAGAGGTCAGTCACTCCCTAAGATGAAGGTTCATGGACCATAATTTGGAAAATCATTTGTATAAAATGGAGGTATACTATTACACCATATTTTTAAAGTGTATGAGGCGTCCACAGATGGTGTTGTAACCAGGCAGGGTATTCTGAGAAGTGATGGGTCATCATTTCTGTGGGACTTCAGGGTCACAGCTCTGGCTTGGCTGAATGTGAGGTGGCAAAGCCTCTGCAAGGCCTCATTAGACAGTTGTATCTGAGGTACAACCCAAGGGAAGGCATCAAGACCCATTCCATCTTTACGGGCCTCAATGCGTAGGTACACATTTTCTTCATTTAAGTAAACAGAGAGAGCTGGGTGATCCTGTACTAACTTCAGTATTCTAATAAACCTTGAAGCAAATTGAATTTAGAGTAAATGAGGCACATGTGTTCCACTGCTCGGTTTATACACACTGTAACTATTTTCATAACTAACTTTATTACCTTTCATTATTTTCTTTTCAAGTCTTGTGTCTCTTATAAGAGGCCAAGTGGTGACTACAGATGGAACGCCTCTAGTTGGGGTCAATGTGTCATTTGTCAAGTATCCAAAGTATGGCTATACCATCACTCGTCAGGATGGCATGTGAGTTTGCTTCTTTCAATGAGTACCTATTATTTTATGTAGTATCTTTGCTGATTAACAGATGGTGCAATCTATTGGAACCATGTGGTACCATGCATTTCATTCCTCCCAGGGCAAAGAGCTAATAAGTAAACACAAAAGTAATTTTTCACATGGCATTTTGAATGCTAAATGAAAGTAAATATGAAAAGGCTGACTTCTGATAATAATGTGTTAGCAGTCACACTCGCTTCAAATAAATTGCTCTGTATCTATGAAAACATTTGTGGACTACAGTAATACCCAGCTGAGAGCAGAAATATTTTAGCTTAAAATGCAAGGCAGAAGAATGCTGCTGGGAAAAAAAGAAGAAAAAGAAAGTTGCATCATTTTAGTATAATATATTTTGTTAAAAGTCCCCTTCTGTCTGTCTCTCTCTCTTTTTGAAGATCTGCTATATTTTGAGTTTCTCCAGGGTAGAATATACTCAAAAGATTCTAATTGACTGTATTTAGACATTCTCCTGCTGTGCAAAGATGAGCTTTTTTCTCCTTGTATCATTTGATTTGAAATGCACACAATCTCAGGAAAATAAAAATTGATGTGTCATGGTTTATCTAGTTTACTGGCTGTGGTAACTAAAACAGTATATTTACAACACATACATTGTAAACATTTGCCATTTTTTCTTATCTTTCATACAAAGAGTTGAATTACTTAATATGAATCATTTGAACTATAAAGTATTTCACATCCACATTTCCAGAGTATTTTAGTGTTAGAAGTACAGCATAACATTATTGATTTCAGTGGTTTAATACAACAGCAGTATGTGAGCTGGACTCATATTTAGATCTAAATAAATTATCTAAATCATTGAGTAATTTGTTACATTACTGTTTACACATAACTGATAATCAGTTCTGTTGTCAGAACAACCTTGAATTATTTTGTGCCTTTAGGAAAGATTTCAGAACTCCTGCAGAGCTCCACGTTTCTGCTGTGATTTTGTAGAGGCTCGGGAGTAAATATCTAATCTCTAGGAAGAATGATAGAAACAGTAATTCTGGATACAGTAATTCTTACCACATTTGTCAAACAGAAACAGCTAAACTTTTCATTATTATTCTTTCTGCCATCCATCCCATTACTTTTCTTGATGGACAGCATCTGTTAGGAAAGGAATAATTCAGTGCCCAGCCCAGTGCTAACTTGATTTCACTGCTGGTTCTATGTATATGGGGGACTTGCAGTAATAAATGTGCTAGTTTGTTCCTTTCTTTGGAAATTATTTTAATGCAGATGTTATAATCTATCTGAACATTTGTCCAGATGGCTACAAATTGCTGCTTGCTTTGACTGTGTTTCAGTCAGTCGTTTTGCTGCCAGAGATTCACATCCCACGACAGACAATTTGAAGGAGGACACTTAAAACATATATATTGCTATGACATTCTGTTAGCCAAGAGTGTTATTACTTGGATCATTCAGTCTCATTGCTTCTAAAGCCTGCCTTTTTTTTAGGTTTGACTTGGTTGCAAACGGTGGATCATCCCTAACTTTGCACTTTGAACGGGCCCCATTTATGACTCAAGAAAGAACAGTATGGCTGCCGTGGAACAGCTTCTATGCCATGGACACGCTTGTAATGAAGACAGAAGAGAACTCCATTCCCAGCTGTGATCTTAGTGGCTTTGTCAGACCTGATCCAGTCATCATTTCATCACCACTGTCGACTTTCTTCAGTGATGCTCCTGGCCGAAATCCCATCGTACCAGAAACCCAGGTAGGAACAGAGGGAAAGATACAGAAATCGGTGGTCAGATGCTACTCTGAACATAAGCACTTGCCACAACCACCATTTGTCTCCTGGAATTGCTACAGCAAAAAGCTCTGTAGAGTTGCATTCATTCTGACAGATAACAAGTTTTCTAATGAAGCCTGTAGTAGATATCCTATGTTTATGTCACCCAGACTCGTTTGTCTTTGACTACCTTGCACCTTCTCATTATCACACAGTATATAAGTATATATCTGTATTTCAATTGAAAGCTTATGTGTTTCAAGAGACTTTTGCAGAGGCTTTGGTGTATGCTATTAAGCACAGGCCCAATTTCTTGTATGCTGTTTAGGACAACTTCAGTTGTTTTCACTTCTTTACTCAGTTAGTATCTACTTTGTATGAACTGCTGTTAGAAATTGCAGGTTCCTTTAGCTGTATCTTCTTGTATTCCCCTGGTACATAACTTACAGTAAAACTGCTTGTTCTTATTTTGCTGTTGCAGTGGATTCTAACAAATAAAGGTGTATGCAGACACCAAATAATATTTTAACTAGAAACATCAGCTGAACTCTGTCACTGCAGATTTGAAGATACCCATTACCAGTAGTAGAAAGTCATTAGGTCATAGGAATATTACTAGCTTAGAGTAGTATCTGCTATTCTAAGAAAAAATAAAAAATAGAAAAAAAAGCCACCAAAGCAGTAATGTAAAATGTTTGATCTTTTTCCTATTTAGGTTCTTCATGAAGAAATGGAGATCCCAGGCACAAGTATAAAGCTGATCTACCTGAGTTCCCGTACTGCTGGATATAAATCCTTACTTAAGATCATCATGACTCAGTCACTTGTGCCACTGAATCTAATCAAAGTTCATTTGATGGTAGCAGTAGAAGGGCATCTATTTCAGAAATCATTTCAGGCATCTCCCAACTTGGCTTATACATTTATCTGGGACAAAACAGATGCATATGGTCAAAAGGTTTATGGGTTGTCAGATGCTGTAGGTAAGTCAGTATATACAAGCTCGGTAGCTTTCCAAACACTTGCAATTTTGTGCAAGAAAGCTGCAAAGATTTTCTGTGAGAAGCAGATATAAACTAAGCAGTTCTTGTCTTCCTTACACATTTTACTTGTGCATCATATTCCTTTTGTGTATTGAGGAGCACATTCAGAGGGTCTAGGCTACCACTGTGTCTATGTTTACTAAGCAGCAGCTCACTTAGAAGTTTTAGATCAGCCAATGGAATAAGCTGGTCACAGGGACTTAGGTGAAATGTAGTCCATCACTGTGCCTTTATTTTCTTTCAGCTAACAAATAAATCTTGTGTTTCCAGTGACTGGCATTCTCCAATGCATTTGGCATCTCCTGCATGCTGTTATTACAGCCCCTTGTAGTATGTTTGAAATGAAATAGTTTTCCTAATGCCGTTCAATCTAGCAGTACTATAGCTACTTTTAGTTCCTTTATTTATAGATCTTGGTTCTAGTGGGTGGGAAAATGGGTGAACATCGCAATGTTTTTAAGTTTTCATTTTCATTTGAATATCAAGAAAGATTTTGTTGTAACACTGATAAAAATGTGTATTGGAGTTGTGCCAACGTAGAATGAAAAATTTACTTAAATCATCATTCTCCATATTTTTCCAAAATCTTTTTTGCTACAGTTTCTTTCTTGCATGAGATATTGCTTTCCTGAGTAATGCTTACAGTGTGTGTGAGTGCTTGAAACACACACAGTTGTCACTGCTCGTTGGTGTGTGGCATGGAAAATGAACACAATACACGCTGTGAACATCCGGCAAATTAAGAATTTGATCTTGTCCTGTTATCTGATAGGAGAATATTATTATCATTTTTTTAATTATATTTCCCTCTCTCTTTTGACCAAAGCGGTCACTTCCCAAGGCCAGCTGTTCAATAAAAGGGATCTGCTCCCTGCAGAGTGCATGTGAATGAGGCTTAAAATTTGTGTTTCGTCAAAGATCTGAATTTAATATTGTAGATGAAAAGAGGGAAATGTAATCACTTCATCTTTTTGAGGTTACTGGGGATTGGAATGATGACCCATTTGAATGTGCCTTGGACATTTAATTCAGTGTCTGTTCAGCAGGTATATGAGATTTTTATTTTTATTTTTATTTTCAGTTTCTGTGGGTTTTGAATATGAGACTTGTCCCAGTTTGATTCTGTGGGAGAAAAGGACTGCGCTGCTGCAAGGATTTGAACTAGATCCTTCAAATCTAGGAGGATGGTCTTTGGATAAACACCATGTACTTAATGTCAAGAGTGGTAAGTCAGTTAGTTCCACGCGTTTTCTGGGTGATATGGAGTTCTGACTGTGAATGCTTCTTATTTACATTATCTTTACCCTTTGAAAAATGCAATTTCTTCATTCTTCTTGTTTCATCTTTAGCTTAGTAAGGAATGGGACATGTTTTAATTTTCAGAAAATTTCTGTATAATTTCAACAGACTTTTTACCCTCCTGCCAAGCATTGCTTTCTAGAAGTCCAGATCTTCATCCTCTGTTCAGTTGTTCATTTATTCCCCTGTAATTAGTTTCTGTCTTCCTTCCATGTTCTTTTTATCTTAACCACATCCATTCCCCGTCCCCTTTGTTTGTCCTTTTCCATTGTAATCTGAGCTAGGGCTTTAAAGCAGTATGAGACTCTGATTCTTGTCTTTTCCTCTTGACACATGTTGTGGTGTTGTTTTTTTTGCCTCACTTCTCTTTAAGTATCCTAAAATGAATATTCTTAGACTTCACATTTACTCAAAGACTGCTAAGGAGTTGAATGCTTGGTAATACATTTCGTTTCATTCCTGTAAAGCGTTTTCTGCAGCTTTCCTGCTCTTTCTTGCAGGAATACTCTGCATCAGCAACTTGCACAATATATTATTGTCCAAGAAATCTGAAGGAGCATTCAGAACAGGCAAGATCAGGCTATTCAAACACATTTTTAAGTGCTGTGCAGCAGATCAAATGCTTCTGAGATGGCCATTTAGATAGAGCATGAGATTCACTGGTGACAACAGTGATGGCAGCTATACTTGTCCCTGGGGAGCCAGTTATTTTATGTTAGAGTCACACAGCAGTGTTTCCAAAAGAGCACTAAATGTGGCTAAATGTTTCCAGCCAGATTTCTATAATCTTTGATGACATTGAAAATGCCCATTTTGTCAGAATGCACTTCTTTCTTGGAACAGATATGTACTTTTAGAATAAGTATGTTTAAAAGAGAAAACCCATCTTAAAGGCCTTTCTGGAAACCTAATAAGGAACTTGCCACTAGCTCCCCTCTTGTCTTTCATTATGATCCATAGGAGCTCTTCTAGGAGTTGCGTCTTTAATTTTCTGCACTGTCCTCTTTTCTGTCATCTCCATTTGTGCAAGGAAAAACTGAGAGGTGGAAAGAGAAGAGTGAAGTTAATAAAAATACCAAACAAAATGCAACACAAGAAACTGGATTCAGAGGATCAGGGTGCACTAACAAGTGCGTATGTCCTCTGTGCTGTTTGCCTCCTCACTTCACAGTTATTAAGACAGCCTGAACCACTGTGCCACCCTGTAGGGATGTATGATGACATTTTCTTTCATAATGAAGACCAAAGTACTGTGGGTTTAAGCTTGGATTTGTGTTTGTAGCTGCATATGTGTGTGTTTTTAACAGAGAATCCTCATTACACCTTTATTGTTTACTCCTGCAGACCTATTTCACTGTTTTTGCACTGCCGGAGAGCCAAGCACTGAAATCATACCACTGTTCAGTCCTTAACAGCAGCTGCTGAAAGGAGAGCTACCTGAAGTCACCTGTAACAAATGACTGTAATAACCACTTCTCCTCCTGTCTGTTATTAGGTATATTGCACAAAGGCAATGGAGAAAATCAGTTTCTAACTCAGCAGCCAGCTGTGATAACCAGCATTATGGGGAATGGGCGCCGAAGAAGCATATCCTGTCCTAGCTGCAATGGTCTTGCAGAAGGAAATAAGCTTTTGGCCCCTGTAGCACTGGCAGTGGGAATTGATGGAAGTCTCTTTGTTGGAGATTTTAATTACATTCGGCGTATCTTCCCATCCAGGAATGTTACTAGCATATTGGAGCTGAGGTAGGTGTTAGTCTTGGGACTCCGATTCCGTAGCCTGTGCTTAAATCAGCCTTTACCATTATTTTTATAATTTTGTAAAACATTGTCACTGTCAACCTATTCAAATTCCAGTGGAGAAATGGGGCACAGAAATGCAGAGTTCAAAGTCTATAGCTAATCAGAGCAATGCTTATAGAGAAGGATGAAGTGTATAAACAAACTAAAAAAACTGTAGTGCACACCATCGTATTCTCTCCTGGTGGTGATCATTTGACACAGTGTTCTTTCATTTGTATACGTAATTTAGTTTTATTTGAAAAATGCAGAATTGACTGCCCTTAGGTATTGAGCCACAGTGATAAATAAAGAATTAACAGTCTTAGGAGATTAGAAAGGAGGTTTTCACATCAATGATTTTGAGATCCACTTTCCCACTTCTTTCCCTTTCTTGTAGGTTTAGTTCTGTAGGTTGGCTAGTACAGTAAAAATTGACATACAGAGTCACTTTGCACCATCAGAATTCTTTCTAAAATCATATCTCTATTCCTCTCGAAACATTGAGATTTTGTCACTTATCAGGGAGGGCATGAGTGTAGAGTGTACCACTTCACCCATTTCTGTTTCATCTCCTTTTTTCGTTCCTCTAGTAGAAGGAAGAGCTATTGCTTCCAACCATAACTCATGTAACTGTTCTTTATTGTTGATACACTACTGAGTATTTGGCAGAAAGCAAATGAGGAGTGGCTGGAATTGGCTGTCCTCTGATGCTTCTGCAACCCGCTCAGGCAATAGGATCAGTGCTCTTGTAAGTTCGAAATAACTGCAAAGCACATAGATTGGATTTAAGTCATTAGCCTTTTTTTTTTTTTTTTTAATAATATGAGCAATAACCAATACCTCTTCTTCTACTGTGCTTTTATTTTTTAATTAGTGGGGAAAAGTGCAAAGTTAAAGAACTGTTAGGGAACAGGAGGCCTAGCTCTATTTCACACCTCTCTCCCATTCATGTCATTCTGTTGATGTCCCTGTTGTGAATTCTGATTTATATAAGAGAAAAGAGATCAGACTTGGGCCAAATCAACTCTGAGATCACTGACACCTGCCTACACACCATCAGGCTGCCTAACTCTCCAGAGGTTTTAAAAAAGTACAAGTAAAAAACAAGTAATAGATCATCCAGTGCTTTCTGATTGGCAGCTGGGGACGGACCACAAGAGGTAGCTGGTGTGGCTGTATGACCTGCTGTGAACATTTCTATCAGCATACACTGTAATTCTGCATTACATAGAACATGCTGATGTTTGTTTTTTTTTCAACTAGTTCAGTTCTGCCTAGCTGTCTAGTGAATAGGACTAACAGCATTAAAGGTGAAGAGAAACATTTTCAAACTAGCATAGTTAATGTAAGGCATTTATGTCCATCTCACCTCCAAATGTCAGTCACTGACAGTTTCTGAGCAGTTTCTGCAGGTCTGCAGCATTACTAGTCTGAGAACTTTGGTTTCCACCTAGGCAGGAAACAGCTCAGACTTTTCAAAACGTGTGAGGGATTATAGGAAAGACATCAGTAAAGATGAAGATGCCTATCTTCCATTTCTGCTTTTGTCCATTTTCTCTTTTCTTTTATGAAAGTCTGTTTTCCACAGTGTAGCTTCTTCTACAACTGTTAGCAATGAACAGTGAATCTGTTATGCTTTGAGTACGGTTGGACTGCTACAAATGACTTGGCACCCAGGCTTTTAGGATCTGCGTGGTCTTTTTACTCCTTGTAGAGAATTAGGTAGGGTCCATTCCAGCAAACATCATGTACAGAAGTATAGTTGTGATTCAGTGGCCATTTTAAATTCTGACTCAAATGGCTTTAATCCCCCAACTCTTAGGCGTTTAAGTATAAACTGGAGTGAGCCTGCAGCAAGTATCAAATATAACATGCAAATAGTGCTTTCGTAACTATTTCAACAAAGTATATTGCTTTGTTTTGATTTCAGAATGGTTATAATTTTGGTTTTACATAAGCCAATATAAATCCCGAGTAGCTGTACAAGTCAGAATAGGCCAGTGCGCTTATTTCCTCTGCACTGTGCTTTATGAAGGTACCTGATCTGGGCAGCTAATAGGAATTTTCACTGGAGTGCTGCATGTCAACAGTGAATGTTGGTACTGCAAGCTGGGGGCTGTGCATTGAGTTCTGCAGGAGTCATGCACCTCACTGTTTTTTTCAATGTATGTTGCTAAAAAGAAAGGATAAACAGTGCAGCACTGTGGTGTGGAGAATGTATTGACTTCTGGGAAGCAAAGGATTCTTTTGGCTTGTTTCTAGAAGGTAGATTAGGCATCAATTAATGCTACATATCTCCCTTTGGACAGTATTTTACTGCTCACTTAAAAGATTTGTTTTTTTAACCTAATATTTGCTTTGATTGACTTAAATAGAATCTAGATAAGATGCTACAAAGTCGCATCCAAACTTGTCTTAAGCACTTTTTTAGAGTCTGGGGGAATAGAAAAAAAACTGTGTAATAGAAATTTGTTTAGAAATAGCTTGTTGGAAAACTGTTTTGATGAAAGAAGTTGCCCGTAGCTGGCAGACAATATCCTAATCCCTGTGCTTCCCTATTCCCACATTTATATAAAGAAAACTGCCAGTTCCTCTCCCTCCCAGCCCACGAGCTGCGTATATTTCCATTTGAAAACTCTTCCAGTGCTCAAGAAAGCTTTCTGCAGCGTATATGGGGGTGGGGGATGAGGGAAGGGGTATCGTACTAGGGAACTAGTTGGCAAGTGGATCACTCCCAGGCATTCTTCATCTGTAAACCAAGATAAGGCTAGTGCTGAAAAGAGGTACCTTCTCCTATGTCCTTTTGTAAAATAAAACAAATACTATGTTTGCTTTACCATCTATTCTTCAGCTAACTGTTTGTTCTTTTTCCTTCTGTTCCCCTTCTATAAAGAAATAAAGAGTTTAAACATAGGTAAGACATGAGCTCTTTCCCATATAATTTGATATGGTTTGTTTGCTTCATTGTGTTTGCTTTTTGTGTTGTGCTTCTTGTGTAATGTTATGTTCTTCATGTACCATATATAGAAACATTTTATGTGCTAATTGTGTGTTATGGATATGATAAGCATTAGCAATTACAAAATGTAGTCAAAAAGCAACAAAACAAGTTATGACAGTAATTAGAAACTTACAGTAGAATGCAAGTATAATGAACCCCAAGCTAACTTCTACATAATCATTTCTCCCCGCTGTCTATAACTGGTCCAAATTGTTGAGACAAACTATGAGAGCAGTTTTACAAATGCCAGAAAGTTTCACAAAAGCACCAATGACTGGAAATAGGTCAAAAATGCACTTTCCGGTCATTAGTGACTCCCTGAACGATGCCCTTACTTATAAGTTAGTTTCTGTTCTCTTTCATTGAATACATTCAACAGCTGGTTGTGTGAAATCACTAGAAGGAATCACTGTATGATTTACAAGGGAGGAGTAAACTTTCTGGATGTGAGGAGTAAAGATTTTTCCTCTTGCCTCACCTGAGCACTAGGCTTTCTGGATGGAAGCAGCATAGGAAATGATTATGCCTTCTTCAGTGCCACACGCCTTCACCCTGCATAATACCAAGGGCAAGAACAAGAGAAGCTGTTAAAAGCTCTTCCATAGTGTTCTGTCCGTGACTTCTTTAAAGCTATACTTTGGGATCCCTCCATTTCTGCTACGTAAGTTAGATACAGAAGATAGTCTGACTAAATAATGTAATTTCCTGTTCACAATATGGAGTCTAACTCCACTGAATTTTTTTATCTAGATGAATTCATTCACAATTTGCTAATGGTTATTGGTGATGCTGGAGGCTTCTCATTTGCAACTGTAAGCTTAGTTAATTCTTCAGGTGCGTAAAGATTTGCTCTGAGCAGCTTCTCTTTTTTGGTTATATTTCAAGAAAAGCTGTTGTAACACTGTTTATGCATGTATGAGAAGAGCAGCAACCAGGATCTGGTGCTGCCTGTACTTGCTATCAGGCTCCAGGCTTCCTGGAAGATGGAGTAAGGCTGCAGATTATCACTACTGTGCACACTAGGGAGGACTAGAGGAAGAGAGGCTTCTGGGCAAAATCAGATGTTATGGAAAGTATTTTAAAGCAAGGTATATTCCTTCATTTCCTATAATTCAAATAAAAGATTGAAATAGTGCTGAGAAAAGAGACGCAAAAGGTGTTTAGTTGCTTAGAGGCCAGTTTGAGAATTACGTGCTACTCATTTATAAAATACATCCCTGTTTGAGGTAATACTTTCTTCAGTTTTTCTGAGACAGTGGACGCACGCCCACCAGTTGTCTTGTGCCAGAGTTGCTCAAATGCTTTTTGTGGAGCATCTTCCACTGCTTGTTCCCTTACCAGGCTCAGGAGCAAAAGTGAATAGGCAAGGTTAGCAGCTGCACTGAGTAGTGCCCTGCTCTGAAACAAAAGCTAACAGCCCACACCCTGACAAAACTGCTCTGAGGGAGACGCCAGTAGAGAAATACAGGACAAGCCCCATGGTCACATCAGTGCATGCAAGAGAGAAGAGGGAGATGAGCCCACATTCTGCCATTGTTCTTGACTCTGATTCATACTCTGTGCTGTGCTGATAGCAGCAGGACACGCCTAAGACTAGTTGTGGGCAAAAGGGAGGCAGGGGCATGCTCATGGGAGGGCAGGCACAGGCTGGCAAAATCATATCTGAACAGTACAGAAACCTTTCCTGCAGCTCACAGGGCTGCAGCAAGGGTAAAGCAGCTCCCACAGTCTCTGCTGAGAGCACCTCAGGCCAGGGGAGTGCCCTGCCTTAAGCAGGCAGAAGGTAGGTAAGGACATCTCCAGCCTGTACATGCCTCTTCCCATCTCAGCAATATGTTCTGGAAGAGACAGGCAGAAAACACTGAGGGTGACAACAGGCCCACGGCAGCAGTGTGTAAGCACTGTCTGCTCTGCTGCTGCTGCAAAGCTTTGACTTAAATTTGGGTGTCTTTGCAAAGTAGAAGTATGTCACAGCACTAGTGTCACAGTGAAATTTCTTCCTAAGTGTCAAGGAGAAAGAGTGATGAAAGTAGAGGAGAATTTCAGAACAGCGAGTAATATGCAGGTGTTTGCATGGCTCAGATACTTGGGAGTGTGAAGAAGCAAGTGGAAAGAAATATTTTGCTATGTGGCAAAGATTAAGCTTTGTTTTGGAGGGATGAGAAGGAATGTGGTAAAAGTGTAGTGAAAAGGTGCAGTCTGCTGCTGAAGATAAGGAGAGGAACTTGGAAAACAAAGAGATCGTGCTCTAATTTCAAGCATGTCACTAGTCTCCCTGTATAACCTTGTCTGCACCACTTAACCTCTCTGTGCCTCAGTTTCCTCCTCTGTAAAATGGGTGTAATGCCCATCTTTATAAAGCACTTTGCAATTCATGCATGAAATAAAACTGCCAAGTATTTTTTGTTTATTGTATTTATTCATCTCTAATTTCTACACTCCTAGACTTCAGCAAATGGCATTTCCTCTGCCTATTTAAGTTTGATCAAACAAATCTCCTTCCTGCTTTCTACGGTTTTAGAACTAATTGCTATTGATCTAAAGTCCTGACATGTCACGGACTGGCATAGAGGAAGATAACTGTAAAAAGTGATATTTTGGGGCCTCCTCATTCCTCCAAATCTGCTCGTGACCACAGAAACGCAGTTGTCTTTGTTACTGATAATCATCTGCCAGAAGTGCCCTCACTGTGCCTTCAGCCAATCTGATCAAGAAATGGCTTATGTCCATCATAACTTATCTCTGAGTATCCTCACTCTTGGAGATGGGCATTTTTGCCACTTGAAACTAGGAGTGTGGATATTTGGAGGCAGATCTCTCTGGTTACTGGTAAGTAACCTTCATTATTTTTCTTCCCGTCTTCATTTGTCTTCTATGTTTTGAAACCACCATTGACCTTATTTATGCTCACCCATAGGCACCAAAGGCTGGGAAATTCAGATCATGCTTAAAATCCAACTAAATTGAGTTAAACTAGCCAGGCAAGATTTTGAAAATATTTCTGCACTGCAGTTCTGTGTGTGCGAATGTATATATATCGCTTGAGATTGACATTTCTCAATTTGCAGATGATTTGCTAAAGTAGTTCCAAAATGTGACAAGCTGTCAAAAAACATATATCTCATATGAGAAGTAGCTTCCCATATGAGCACCTGTTCTAATCTCAAACTGAGGACCAGTTTGTCAGTAACAGAAGGTTTGGAGTTAAAGTCAGACACTCGGGGTCTCTCTGGTTTTACTTACATAACCAACTTCATCTACCGTAAATGAGATTCTTGATAAGAATGAATGAGAATGAATTTGCTTTAGGAATAAATTTGTTATGCTTCTGCCTTCTATTTATGCAAGACCACACAAATCTTGCGGCATAATATATGTAACTCAGAAGCTGACTTTTTTATCTTACTCCTATTACTTCTCCTTTCAGGAGAAAGGTGGTGTTAGCAGGTAGATATAAGCCAAAGAAAATGGACCTAAAGCACAGTTGGAGAGCTAAAGAGATGAAGGAGAAAGTCCACTGTGTGGTTCTGGCTTATTGGGCTCTGTTATGCAGTATTCGGTGTAGCAAGGAGCGTGAGATTTGGAATGACAATCCTGAAACACTGAGCAGTCCCTAACCAAGCTAAATCTTCAACCAGAACTTTTCAGACCCCAACTCTGTATGAAGGTGTCAGACTTTCTTTCCAGATCTCAGTGTGTCTGATGAATATCTACGCTCTGAAAGCCTGTGACGTTTTTAGGCTGCTCAGCTCTTTTTGTTTTATGCTTCCTTTTTCTCTAAAGCAACAATCCTGCTCACAAATACTACCTGGCCGTGGACCCCGTTTCGGGCTCCCTATACGTATCAGACACCAACAGCCGACGGATATACAAAGTCAAATCTCTCACTGGCACGAAAGACCTAGCTGGTAATTCTGAGGTGGTGGCGGGGACTGGAGAGCAATGCCTGCCCTTTGACGAAGCCAGATGTGGAGATGGAGGGAAAGCAGTGGACGCAACCCTAATGAGTCCTCGAGGTAACGTAGTAAAAAAAAAGGCAGAGAAAATGACTATGTGAGGCTACACTGGATGTGGAAATAATTATCTGGCAATTAAATCACTACTTGCTTGGTAATTTTTATTCCGTGCTTTAATTACAGTGGATTGGCAAGTGTTCGTGCTTTGTTTAGTTAAGCAAACTTTATTACCCCAGCACTGAATGCCACTAAAGGAGAACAGAACAGAAATTAGCAGGGTACCCCTTACTCCATGAAGCAAACGTGAAAACTGGAAAACAAATCACTATTTGAGATACAGTATTTTGGGAAGAAAAACTGCCCACTGTGGCATTTTTCTCAGCTTTCATATGTCACCTTAGATGTCTCTGATTTTTAAAGAACAATTTTTAAAGTGATGTAGAGATTTGGGAGATATGTTGCTGTTTAAGATCTGAATTAATCAGGTGTATTGCCAGGTGTCTCAGACACCTTTGTTTCTTTCTAATGGTTGGAAGTAACTAGATGATAGTAAAAGTGAAGAAAAATGAATAAAAAGAAGAGGTCCTGTTTTTTGTTTAGGTAATAGTTTCTGTTTATATGTACAAAGTATGTTAATGGGACAGAACTGCCCTACACAGCGGTTGAGAAGATAAAGCTTCCACTTCTCTCCCTCGACAGTACAACGAGTACTACTGCAACCAGTGTAAGGCAAGATGCTTAGATGAGTATTTCGTTTTCAGACCAAGAACTGAGCTAGGCAGTGCACCAAATTAAAGCAGGAAAGTCAAGTGAGAGTATGCCTGCCCTCCTTCATGACAAGCAGCAGCATCATTCTGTGCCTCCAAGAATTCACTTCTCATTTTCTGTGCCTTTCCTCTTCAAGGATTTACAACTCGGAAGGCAGGAAAAGTAAACAAACACTGCCATCTCGTAAACTTGTTAACATGATTAATCCTACCTTGAAGCTAGAAGCTTCACTGATGCCTATTTTTCATACTTGCAGGAATTGCAGTGGATAAGTATGGACTCATGTATTTTGTTGATGCCACTATGATTCGAAAAGTGGATCAGAATGGAATTATATCAACTCTGCTGGGCTCCAATGACCTAACTGCTGTACGACCTCTGAGCTGTGATTCCAGCATGGATGTCAGCCAGGTAAACTCTTACGTTTTTTTACTTCTCAGCCTTAGAAGAGATGGGCAACTGTTTTGGATGACTTCCTGGCCACTTAAGAAATACATTATGTTTTGCAAGATGATAGCATGTTTGATTCATTACTCAGATGAATGAACTATCGTTTTACTGTGGTTAATGCAGGTTATTTATGCAACAATAGTGAAATAAGGTTGAGATAATGGAAGTAATTGTCTTAATTGCCTGTTTTTCTGTAATTATTGTAGAGTTTCCACAATGTAGCATTCATTCTTTGCACCAAAACACGATTCGCCAAAGTTACCATTGCACATAGCTTTAATATTTCCAAGAAAGAAAATGATTGTTTGAAATAGTTGCAGTTTCATGATTTACGCTGATAAACCCCTCACTAATTTGCTGTTGTTACACATGGAATTTTAAACACTAGAAGTGTACTTTTCAGTTATGAGTTTTACAGTAATAATTTGTGCAACTCATAGGTACGGCTGGAGTGGCCTACTGATCTCGCTGTCAATCCCATGGACAACTCACTTTATGTCCTAGAGAACAATGTTATTTTACGGATCACAGAAAACCATCAAGTTAGCATTATTGCTGGACGCCCCATGCACTGCCAGGTTCCTGGTATAGACTACTCTCTTAGCAAACTGGCTATTCATTCTGCACTTGAATCAGCCAGTGCCATTGCCATCTCACACACAGGAGTTCTTTACATCAGTGAGACAGATGAAAAAAAAATTAATCGGCTACGCCAGGTAACTACCAATGGAGAAATATGCCTTCTTGCAGGGGCAGCTTCAGACTGTGATTGCAAAAATGATGTCAACTGTAATTGCTATTCTGGGGATGATGGGTATGCCACTGATGCCATCTTAAATTCACCATCTTCCTTAGCTGTGGCCCCAGATGGTACCATCTACATAGCTGATCTCGGAAATATCCGCATTAGGGCTGTCAGTAAAAACAGGCCCATTCTTAATTCTTTTAACCAATATGAAGCTGCATCTCCAGGAGAACAGGAGCTGTATGTCTTCAATGCTGATGGGATTCACCAGTACACTCTCAGCCTTGTTACCGGGGAATACTTGTACAATTTCACCTATAGCAGCGATAACGATGTCACGGAGGTGATGGACAGCAATGGCAACTCCTTGAAGGTCCGTCGGGATGCCAGCGGAATGCCCCGCCATTTACTGATGCCTGATAATCAGATTGTCACGCTGGCTGTTGGCACTAATGGTGGACTCAAACTAGTCTCAACGCAGACCCTGGAACTTGGATTAATGACTTATAATGGAAACAGTGGTCTCTTAGCAACGAAGAGTGATGAAACAGGATGGACAACATTTTATGAGTAAGAATGTTTTTGGCTATATTAAGCGTACTTTTATTTTTCAAACGGTAGTGATGGGGCCCTGAAGTGATCCCACTGAAATTTGTTGTAGGTTTTTCACTGATACCAAATAAGGCCTTTGCACCTCAATCTATTATGATGCTGGACATAATTAAGTGGCTGCTTGATTTCATCGGTTTTGCCGTGTCCTTTAGGTGGGTACGGAACCACCTAAACTCCTGCCCATAGTTTGAGGCCAGTGAGGAAGTTTACCCACCTCCAGCACGAAGGACTGTGTGCGACATTCAGAAACGTGCTTTTGTTTTACCAGCTTGGGCCCCCGTTCCTAGTCGCCAGCAAGACTGCAGATAATTTGAATCCAAGCCAGCCCCCAGCAATCTGTGGCTCCTACTGAGTTGCCTGTCTATAAACCTTAATACCACGGTTTCTTTCTTTTAGAGCTCAATTTATCTTTCTATTCAGGCTCATATATTACTCATGGTTGATAAAATGTTGATTAACTTTACTGATTGTTCATTCTTGAGACAAGTGAGGAAATTACATCCCCAGCTATCTGTCAGACCCCTGTGTAACTCACATAATTTGTTGATAACCCAAGAGCACATTGGTGTTCATGAGCGCATAGATTAAAAAGCCAGAATTTTCTCTTTAAATGGAATTCATCAGATGAGGTTCAAAAGCATATTAAGAATCTAGAAAAAACAGTCAGGTTTTCTTTAATAATTTCCGTATTTTTAGTAGTCTTATTGCCATTTACTGACCAAAACCTTTTTAGAATGAATCTAGATGGAATACTGTAAATGTATGTATGACTTCTAAGTATGGTAAGTCTGATGCCTGTAATTCTTTTTCAGAGAAGTAACTGTTTATTACTAAATGCCATTTCTCAAGTTACCAGCTAGAAAGTATAAACAGGATCTTATGTTTGACTTTAAATTATAGCTTTATTTTTAAGGCTACAGAATAGTGATAATGCACACCTTTTTTGTTTATTAATGCATTCAACTTGGCCAACGTTTTATTTTTTAGAGAGAACTAACGCAGGATTATAAGGAACGGTGTTCAGTCTGCTCAAAATACATCGAAATTAGCATTGCTCATCAGGGCTTTGCCCACCATGCCTTTTCCTTGCAAAGGAAGGCAGTGCCCTCTCGTGGTCCTCCTCTAACGTGGCCCTGGAAATTGAACTCCTGTTTTCACAAGGACTCGGTAGAGATTCGAAGGTTTTTGCTCCTTAACATTTTAGCAAGGGTATTTCTGTACCAGGCATTAGTTACAAAAATAATCCGATTATTTTATTCCTCATTTGTATAACTGTGCCCTAACAATTCTCACAGAATTCAGTTTGTTGCACATATCAGTGTGTGCATGTATATATGCAGAAAAGCACACACACCAACTATTTTAATATACAGTGAATACAAATGTGCAATGAAAGCGTGCTGTAACTGAGTAACAGAAGCTCCGTAACTTCAGTGTATCCAGAATCCACCTCAAGTGAGGACGCTCAGCTGGCCTTATCAGATCTCATTCATCCAGCCTGATGCTGTGTCGTGCTGTGATGGGTAGTAGCTGCTTCCAGCAAAGACACAATAAGTCCCAGAGTGATCAGTGTATTTTTATATTGCCAACTTTTCTTTTTTTTCTAACTCGATTAGAATCGGGTTTGTGTCATGAAGAAGAAAGTTAGATAACCATTTAATTCCTGTATATCTCTATTCTTATTATTCAGATAGATGCCTGGTTTTTGTAGTCTGCTAAGCACTTGCTCTCAAGAATACATAAATTCAAAAGAAATCTCAATAATATGTCACTTCTAAATTACAGAGTACAAAAAAGTTTTCTGGTTTATTTAGTTTAAATTTTTTACCTTTCATGTTTTTTTAATAGGATTTTATTGATGCAGTGCATAAAACAGTAATGCCTCCTTTTTATACACTGGTATTGCAATCTGTATATATTATTAGGTAGTGGTTCTTTTATGCCTAGCTCATAAACTAAATGGTCTGCAGATCATAGAGAGTACAGTTGTCCTACAAACCCTTTTAAGATCTGACACTTTTGTTTTCAAACACTGTGACCAGCACTGGGGAAAATGCCCTGGGAGAGGGAAGGGACAAAACACTGATTTGTAGAAATAGCATTAGAATATTTCCATTTTTCTGTTTCAGTCTCTGTACATCCTCATCCATATTTACTTTTAGGCTGTCCTTGGACTTTAAACAGAGATTTTCAGTGAGTAGCCCACAGCCATCCCTAGGAATTTTTCCTGAGTTAATTAAAAACCCAGCAATGTGAATGAGAAGTTTAAATTAATCTGTCTCATTTGCATTACCTAAAATATATCTGCTGATGGGGAATTTCGCCAGCCATTTTTCTGGATACTCACCAAGTGCTACATAGTCTGAAGCCACTCACAAACTTTTCTGGTTTTGTCCTATGTAATATTGTCTCTTCTGCAGTATTTGGCACCTAAGTATTCTTTTCATACCTTTGCTAATCGCTAGGCACGCAGATGTCGTCACAGACAGATTCTTAGGGGGTATCCCATTATTAACCTTTTAGATTTCCAAAGGTCTACTTCTGGTGCTTCTTGTTTCCCTTGCTAGGTGGATGTTTGGCTGGATCAAGTTCTTTCCTCATCTATGCTATCTGAGTAATTTCAGTATTTCTTATAAATACTTTTATAAAGACTTCACCAAAACCCTTTTTGTAGGTTGCCTAAAGGTATTGTTTTTTATCCAGTATCTTGTTGACAGAGTAAATATCTATCTGTCTATCTATCTATAGTCTAATGGGTAGAAACTTGTGGCTTTTATTAAGAATGGTCATGCTGCTTAATCTTTATTTGATCCTGAACTGCTTGAATGAACACACTATATTATTGGTTCCTTCCAGGTCGCATGATGCTTTGTTTTATTGATTTACTTCTTTGCCTAACCCTTCCGTTGGTTCTGGTAAGACTTGTTGCTCCACAGGTGATTTTTTTCCTTCCTCCTCCATATTCAGTTGAATGAGTGCAACCAATTGCAATGGATTGAAAGGCATAATTTATATTTGCATTAACTGAGGAGCCTATTTTGTATGTTAATTTTCAAGATAGTCTGTACAGTTCAGGTGGCCTACTTTGAGGTTTCTTACTGATTTAATTGTAAAAAATCATGTTGAAAGCACTGATTTTTTTTCTTCTTTGCAGCTAACGTTGACCTCCAAAGAAATGATCCAGCTTTGTGATACTAAATGTTCTGCTCTTCTCTTCTCCTACTCTCAGGCAATGCAATGGATTTACCAGTTCTCTTCCAGGCTTCCCACTCCCTGGATTTCTACATCCAAAGGATGACCAGTTGGTTTCAGTCTTTACCTAAACTTTTCCCTTTATCTACACAGGACATTTTTTCTTGTCTTTCTCCTTTGCGCTTTGGTAGCGGCTGGGTGAGAGACTTGCACAAATAGAGAATTGCAGCAACTAGAGGAATGCTGATTTTGTGTTTCAGGTCCCCATTTCTTGCCCTTAAAAGATCCAAAGGATTGCTTCTTTAGCATATGTATGCACAGAAATACAGCATACAAAAGGAAAGGGAGAAGCAGTATAATTTGATTTCAGGCAGCATTCCTTCTTTGCCCCCTCCCCAGGCTTTATACCTCTAAATAAACTTAACTGCTTCTGTAAGGTCGATAAACGAATGGAGAGCCCTTTTACCTTTATTTTTTATTTTTGTGCCTCAGGAGCACTTAATCCATCTTCTAAGGTATATTCTGAGTGCTGACTGCTGCCCTTTGTGCAACTCCAACCTATCCCATGCCTTAACTACTTATCTTTTATCTATATGGGCAAAAGATTCACCCCAAAAGGCAATGCAGTACCACAGATAAGACCTAAATGAAATTATTACGTTCTCAAGTTGATGTCTTTTTTGATCTCTTATGGCAAGTTTACTCCTTGATATGTCATTTTAAGTCATACTTAGTAATTTCCACTAAATATTCAATTGCAAATGTGCAACATATGCAATTGTATATTGTAGTATCATAATGGTGCCACATCCTTAGAGTTAAATGCAACAATCAAAATACAGATGAATTTACTAATTATAATGGATCCACATATCACTCTGTATATCCGTAAGAATTTAATTGATTTTAAAAGAGACTAGTCTGGATTTACACTAATGGAGTTGAGATCAGTATCTCTAAAATTAATATTTCATCACCCTTTCAACAAGAGAGAAATAGTTATAGCCAGGATGTTCTTGAAAATCTGTTTCATTCTGTATTTTTGCAAAAATTTGGTGCATTATTAATACATTGGGTATTGAAATGAACATATATCCTCATGCTTTTTTGCTCTTACTAACTTTTCTATTAGCTATGATCATGAAGGGCGCCTGACCAATGTAACACGTCCCACTGGAGTGGTAACTAGCCTTCATCGAGAAATGGAAAAGTCTATTACCATCGACATTGAGAATTCTAATCGGGATGATGATGTCACGGTCATCACAAATCTCTCCTCTGTGGAGGCTTCCTATACAGTTGTTCAAGGTACCAAAGTGCACTTCTCAGCACATCTCCTAACCACACACACAATTTGAGAAAGCAATTCTCAAAAGATTTGTGTCATAAGTACAGTCATGAGCAGGGGAAAAATGATAAGGTTTGCAAGACAAAATCCCATAGAGCTCATTCCTAAAATGACAGGTCTTCAGGACAGGTAAGAGACATTTCACAATCATACTTTGTGTCAAATACGCGTGGTCATTATCTGCTGATGAAAGTTAGTCCTGCTGTTACCTCTTGTGTCAGGTTCGCTTTACCCACTAATACTGTTCTCTGTACTTCACTGCAAAATCTGACTTTGCTGCCACAAAATGCAGTCTGGCTGATGAATGTTGACTGTCTATGTAAAAATCCTTCTGGAGAAAGAGGCTCAGGTACCTTTTGTGATTAGACGTGAGTCTTTCAAATGTATACACTACCATTAAATAAAATGTAAAACAGCACCAGTGGATGGTCTTGTGCCCCAGTTAGCGCGTGAGAGAATGGTGTTACGCCCCAAGCATGTCCAAAAAGGTTAGCAACAAAATGGTTAAATGTTTGTGTAGAGCTTCCCAGCACCACCCAAGCATTGTATCTGACAAAGTGAAAGCAGTCACAGTTATCAAAGACAGACTGAAAGGAATTTGGTGAATGATGAGGGCTTTTAAATTAAGATACAGTGTCACTGGCATAAGAATATCGTCACTGAAAAATAGCCTCCTCCTGACATAAACGTCAACATTTATAGACTATTATACTGCGCCATGTCTGGTTCCAAAGTCTTTCTTTCTCTTGTACCAGATGATTAATTATGTAGATGCTGTCCTTTTGTCAGACAAATATTGATGCTTTGGTGACAGTTGCCCGCTGCAGCCCTCTCTCCTCATTGTCTTAGAACAGACCTCACTGTGTCAAAGCTGGGAGAATAGCACTGCCGTCAAAGTACTGGATTATTTTTATAACTTTCCTCAGCAAGCAGAAAGGCCGGGGGTGTGATTGGCTAGTGCAGTTCTTGTGTGGCAGAATGAAGAATGACAAATAAAGGACTGTGGCTGCCAGCTTGTATTGTTGGAGCCTCATACCTTGAGGATTTAAAGCTAAACTAATTCTGTTCAAAGCGCCTGCTTGGAGACAGTTTCTAAACAGACAGGAAAAGAAGAGGAGCTTACTTGGTCACACACAGAAAGAGTCTAACAGTTGTGTGGGTTTTTTTTCTTTTTATCCTAGAGCTTAATGTTTTATTGTTTATCCAGCAGTTCAGTTTTCAGGACTTTTTGCTCATATTAGAAATAAATTACGTGGTTGCAGTATATCACTGTGCATTTTGATTCATAATTAAGACTAAAGGGAAAATGTAATGAAATAAACATAGTATCTCTCTGCAGGCTCACTGTTACACTACTGTTCTTTACATGAATCAGTAACATCTGTAATTTCCACCATAGTACCACGTAAGTGGTAATTGCAGGCTGACTTCATTTAACATCAACAGGAGTGCAATAAAAAAGCAATCAAATTAAGCTATATGTTTTCTTTATGACTGGAGTAGCTAAATTATTTTCTTTTCGTTATTGCTGTAGATCAAGTGAGGAACAGCTACCAGCTCTGTAATAATGGTACTTTGAGAGTGATGTATGCCAATGGCATGAGTATTAGCTTTCACAGCGAACCTCATGTCCTGGCTGGGACAGTAACTCCCACCATAGGACGATGTAATATTTCTCTACCAATGGAGAATGGTTTGAACTCAATTGAATGGCGTCTGAGGAAAGAACAGATTAAAGGCAAAGTGACTGTGTTTGGAAGAAAGCTCAGGGTAAGTAGAATTATTGTAGTGGCAGCATTACAATAATGACCTTTTTTTCTGTGGGCTGACAGCTTTCCATTTTGAAGAACACGTCTTTTCTATTTTCACTTCTTTAAAATGTGTGACTCTAGGATTGTCTTTGGTGTGAGAATCTTCTCTTTATTTGAGAGGCCAGTTAAGCACATGGAATCATCTGTAATAAGCTACAGAAATTTCATCCATGAGAGGTTGATAAAAATACCCAGAATATTGCTGCAAGTGAGAAAGCAAAAGAAGCTGACCACTTGTAAAAATCCCATGTCACACTTAACCACAGTCAGTCCTCTGAAGCACACACAGTTAGAGTTTGAGCAGTTACATTCTGCTTACCTAAAATCCCCCTACAGTTTCATCCAGTCTGGCAGACTGGGTTGATTCCCTTTCCTGAATGGCGTGGTTGGAAAATAATTGCCATAATTACAAAGTCATAAATGCAGGAAATGAAAGACACTCCAGTCATGTAAGCCATCCCCTGCAAAATTAAAGATCTTCTACATCCAGACTGATCCCATTCTCTTTTCACCTGGTAAATATCCAAACGCTCTCTTGTTTCCTCAGTATATGCAGTTTTTAAAGGGTTTTGAGGTACCAGGCAGGAAAAAATATAGCGCTGATCCAGGTCTTGTTTATGTTAATAACTCTTTCAGTGTCATTGGTCATGAGACGCAATACTGTGTGTTCAAGATGACCATAAAAAATGCAGTGTATTTAACCAACTATTTGTAAAACTAAATTAGACTGGGATGTTAAATTTTGGTATTTTCCTCTTGCTTAACATCCAATTCACATTCTTCCCTTATTTTCACAAATCCTCAGAATATGCACATATTCGTGTGAGAGGGAAGATTAGACAAAAAATTGAATGAGATTAGCAGGTAATCCTTAATGACTAAATTTCATGGCCGTGTAATTGATTTTTGATGTGTTGACCTGCACAAATTGACTGTAAGTAGAAAATAGATCAGCTCTGCATTTTGACTAGGTGTTCAAAATAAAAATAAATAGGACTTTAAAATGAAAACTGCTGTAATCCTAAGTCTCGATACTAAAAATTTAATAGAGGTACTTGTGGTAATTAACTGGAGTTAAACACGTCTTCGAGCTGAAACCTTGCCTGAGATGGATTCTCTTGCATCATGTTTATGCAAATGAAAACACTGCTTTATCTAGCAACACCTCAACATTTAATTGTCTGGTGTTAGTTCCTGTAACAATAATCACATATCCATTTAGCTCTTTTAAATGAAAATCACTGTGAGATTATAACAGGTTGAGTGGACTGAAAATGAAATCTGAAAACAAGGGAGAAAGCATAGAATTTATTTGCATCTCATTTATCCTAATTCATCTTTATAAATTGTTTAGTGAATGAAATAAAGCAACTGTGCTGGGAAGTGGTGCGGTGTTGGGCAGGGCAGCTGTGGCAGCTGTGCCAGATGCAGTGCCCAGCAGCACCAACCAGGACACGGGGACCGCCCAGGGGAACGCTTAGCAGAAAGTGTTCTTCTATGGACCTGGCTCTTATGAGAACCTACTGTTAATCTCCAGTCCTGCAGTCGCTCATTAAGTGTTGGCAGGGCTGAATGTGAATGCAAGTACAGCCCCTTTGTCTGAGCTGGAGACGACAGTGCAGTCATTCCTTCACTGGCTGTTATCGCTTCTTATGAGCAGTACCAGACACACAAACAGAAGTGAGGAGAAGTGGGAACCTCCTCCTCCTTAACCACCCACCACTAGTTCACGTGCCACACGTCCAATGTCTCGCTAGTATTTTCAGACAAGGCCTGGATCAAACTTCGTTCCGAAGAGTTTCTGATACGCTGCAATGAAGTGATTTATTTAGTGAGACCTTTTACCAACGCACGGAAGGGATGTTGCCCTGTTGCCTCTTGTTCAGCAGCAGCGAAAGGAAGAAACAGATGTGCACAGAGGTAGCAGAACAAAAGAGAAATGCCTTCTGAGATGATCCTCAGTCACGATATTTACAGCACTGTTATTAGTGTTCCCAAGAAGAGTGGGAGTTAGTCATTCTGTTTGGGTTTCCATATAATTAGTATGACACCACAATTAGACTCTGTGGCTTTACTTGTTTTACAAACAAAAATGAAGTTACTGAGTTATCCAAACAGGCTTCTTTATTCCCCGAGTGCTGTTTATGTGGTGTAATCATTTCAAAAAACTAATACTTGGGTTATCTTTGGGGAAAAATGAAATCTAATTCCCTTTATAGTGTCTTTGAGAAAAGGGAAGATCTTTCTGAAATACTTTTTAAAAAACCTCTGCCTATCATTTAAAAAACCAAGTTCTTTCTGTCATATCCTACTCTTTTATTTTGATGTTACAGCTACGTGCTTCTGAGAAGTGAAAGCTCTCTCCTGTTTCACCAAGAGCTTTGTGCAGGAAAGGGCTTTGACATGTCTCCATCGTGAGAACTGACCTCACGTTTACAAAAGCAGAGTAACTGGCTGAGAAAGGGCTGGTGCCAACTTTGCTTTCCAGAGCCTTGTTTCCGTTAACTTGGGACAGCAGAACATGATCTATTTTGCCAGGATGTTTTTAAAACCATGCCGTGCCTTTGCTTTGGCTCAGAGGAGAAGTTGTTGCTGGAAAGGCATTTGGGAAAACCTACAGAAAAGCTTTTCCTAATGATTGCCACTAAGGAAATGCAGACTGTTAAAGAGCTAAATTTTATTAATGGAAAAAATGAGGATAATGAGCGATAATTTGAAATAATTACTTCTTTACAAACACAAAATTGTATTAATTTTAAATTTGCTGTCAGTGCAACTGAATTCCTACAGAGTCGGTTGTGATGGGAATTGGGTTTACCCCTGCCAGTGAAAAGATCTCTGAATAACTTTCATGTCTGACAGAAAGGCTCAGGGTTAATTTACATATTGTTTGATGTGCGGTTTAATTTTGGATAACAGAAAACGTTGCTTAATCAAAGCTACTGAAAAATATAAGCTGAAGAACAAATTCCCAAAAACCAGTGAATACTTTCTAAGCAGTCATTGCCGTCAAATGATATCTAATTTAAAGACTTGTACTTTATTAATGATGCATCTACAATTAAATTACTTAAGAAGCTTTATCAGATTATAGAATTAGCCTGAATTCTGTAGCTTAGCCTCCAGTGATTATTTTGATGTATCTCTCATTATAGTGCTTTCACTAGAAACCTCACCATTTTGCATTCTTATCCTCTTTTGTTTCTGCTTTGGTTTTTTTCTTTTTTTTTTTTTTTTTTTTTTGTGGTGGTTTTTCTGTTTTGTTTTTTGTTTTGTTTTTTTGTTTTGTTTTTTTTAATTCAAAAAAGAAGTAAAAAATCTTGGACTGAAACATTTCATGCTGTGCCTTTATTTGAAAACTAACTAAAAACTAGATAAGAAGAAAAATATTTAACCTAACTACTTAGAACATTTGTTTTGCACTACTAGAAGTCCATCCCAGCCTGCTCGACTGGGATTTCTGATCAGAAGAAATGAAATACATTGCAAGTAATTGAGCTGCTTGAGGAATCTGTTGAATATTTGGAAAGTAAATGAAGAAAACATCAATGGCATGAATTAATAAGTGCGGTATTCCAACTAAGGTGCCTTAGTTGAACCTCCAGGAAGATATAAAATTATATTTTTTTCTGTTGTCCATGAAGTCACTATAGGGAAAAACACTAAGTTAGAACTACTGGTGACAGATGTGAAACAGTTACTTCCATGCAAAATCACTCGTTTCGCTGCTAATTGTTAACAGTCTGCAATTTAAGACCCAGGTATGCAGTATGTCAGTCCTTTGTGACGGGGGAATCCTTTGTCTGTAAGATTACAGCTTTGGGAGACAGCCCAGTAAGACACGTAAAGCATATCTGAAATTACTTAGAAGTGAAATATGAAAGCCTGTCAATCTGAATCCTACGCTTTCGAAAATTCAGTGGTCACTGAATGCAGCCTCCGTTCATTTCAACAGGTTCATGGAAGGAATTTACTGTCCATTGATTACGACCGGAATATACGCACTGAAAAAATCTACGATGATCACCGCAAGTTTACCCTGAGGATAATTTACGATCAGCTGGGACGGCCCTTCCTCTGGCTGCCCAGCAGCGGCCTGGCTGCTGTCAACGTCTCCTATTTCTTCAACGGGCGCCTGGCTGGGCTTCAGCGCGGAGCCATGAGTGAAAGGACAGACATCGACAAGCAAGGCAGGATCATATCGCGCATGTTTGCAGATGGGAAGGTTTGGAGTTACACCTACCTAGAAAAAGTAGGTGCTGTCGTTTTACATTCCGACATTTGTTACAAAGAGACAGTACTACTTTACTTTGTCGCTTCATTTTAAGCTCCCTCTATTCACACAGAAGTTACCCAAAATATAACATAGGCAGTTACATATCACAAAAGCTGTGCTTGATCTCAAATATTATTTTTCAATTAGTAACTGAATTTGACTAATTTTTTAATAGGAAATCCTTTGTTCATGGTTTGTATCTTTTGATATTTTCCTGAAAGTAAATAGGCCACTCACCGCATGGTGGCATAACCTAACGCAATGAATTGTCCTTAATTAAGAACAACAATGCACGACTAAATCTGACCAAAGGTTAGGGTAGAACAGGTAATTCATCTCTACTCATTATGAATTAAAAGAAAATACTGTAATGCATTTTTATTTATCCTAATTAAGACTCTTTAATAGTGAAAGAAGCTTAAATACCTGAAAATTGCATATTATTTTCCCCTTCCCTTCTTTGAATCTGTTGTTTTAACAGATTCTCTGCTTAGTTTCTCACTAAGCAGATCACAGCAATAGCTGTAAATTACAATTGCTAGCAGAAAGATCAATCAATTCATTTACCAAATTCCATTTCATCCTTAAAAAAAGAAAGAAAAAAAAAAGAAATCCTACTGAAGAGAGGGTAGCTAATAGGTTACTAACCTACACTTTCTCAGGAGTGTCAGCATATTGATTTCCAAGTAGCAGATCCTTTCATCTGGCAATCTGACAATACTCCAGAGCGGCTTTGTGTCCCTAACTAGTGCACAGATGTCTCTTTTTATTAATTTAACATTATTGCCTCTTTAGTAAACTTCTGTTTTTTTAAATGTCTTCTCAGAGGTCACAAGCTAAAAGACGGTAATTGTGTATGTGTTGTTGTGTTGTTGTTTTTCCGTAGTCAATGGTACTACTGCTTCAGAGCCAGCGGCAGTACATCTTTGAGTATGATTCTTCAGACCGGCTCCACGCTGTGACTATGCCTAGTGTTGCTCGGCATAGCATGTCAACTCACACGTCTGTTGGCTACATTAGGAATATTTATAATCCTCCTGAAAGCAACGCATCAGTGATTTTTGATTACAGTGATGATGGGAGGATTTTGAAAACATCATTTTTAGGTACTGGTCGACAAGTCTTTTACAAGTATGGAAAGCTATCCAAATTATCAGAAATTGTTTATGACAGTACTGCAGTTACTTTTGGATACGATGAAACTACAGGTGTCCTAAAAATGGTGAATTTGCAAAGTGGAGGATTTTCTTGTACAATCCGCTATCGTAAAATTGGCCCTCTCGTTGACAAACAAATCTACAGATTCTCTGAAGAAGGTATGGTCAATGCAAGATTTGATTATACATATCATGACAATAGTTTTCGAATTGCAAGCATCAAACCCATCATAAGTGAGACGCCTCTTCCAGTTGATCTTTACCGTTATGATGAGATTTCTGGCAAAGTTGAGCATTTTGGCAAATTTGGAGTTATTTATTATGATATAAATCAAATTATTACTACAGCAGTTATGACACTGAGTAAGCACTTTGATACCCATGGACGCATTAAAGAAGTTCAATATGAAATGTTCAGATCCCTGATGTACTGGATGACTGTGCAATATGACAGCATGGGAAGAGTAACTAAAAGAGAACTGAAACTTGGGCCGTACGCCAACACAACCAAGTATACTTATGATTATGATGGAGATGGGCAATTGCAAAGCGTAGCAGTAAATGACAGGCCTACCTGGCGTTACAGTTATGACCTAAATGGAAATCTTCACCTCCTGAATCCTGGAAACAGTGTTCGATTGATGCCCCTGCGCTACGACCTAAGAGACAGGATTACGCGCTTAGGTGACATACCGTACAAAATCGATGATGATGGATTCCTGTGTCAACGAGGCTCAGATGTATTTGAGTACAATTCCAAAGGACTTTTAACAAGAGCTTACAACAAAGCAAATGGGTGGAACGTTCAGTACCGTTACGACGGACTTGGCCGAAGGGCTTCCTGTAAGACTAACCTAGGGCATCATCTACAATACTTTTATGCTGATCTTCACAATCCAACAAGGGTAACACACGTCTACAATCATTCCAATTCAGAAATTACCTCTTTGTATTATGATCTGCAAGGCCACCTCTTTGCAATGGAGAGTAGCAGTGGGGAAGAATATTACGTCGCCTCCGATAACACAGGCACTCCGTTAGCCATATTCAGCATCAATGGCCTCATGATCAAACAGCTTCAGTACACTGCATATGGGGAGATTTATTATGACTCAAACCCCGATTTCCAGCTGGTTATTGGGTTCCATGGAGGGCTGTATGATCCTTTAACCAAACTCGTCCATTTTACCCAAAGGGACTACGATGTCCTTGCTGGACGCTGGACATCTCCTGATTACACAATGTGGAAAAACATTGGTAGAGAACCTGCTCCTTTCAATTTGTACATGTTCAAGAGTAACAACCCTCTCAGCAATGAACTGGATCTAAAGAATTATGTAACAGGTGAGACTTCGTTGCATTTTTGTATAAATAACACTGTCGTTCGGAAGTTCATTTGGGAAAGGAATCAGAATTCACCTTACTAGCCATGTACTGGTATCAGAGCATCAAGATTGGGCTGTTTTCTTTTCTATACTGTGAAAAGGGCTGGCTACTCTTGATTCTTTGACAATGCTCCTCCCTGAAGGAAGGGCAAGAAATGAGAAACCACAAAGAAGAACAGGAAGGAGGAAAAGTAATTTTGGCCTAAATACTCAATTTCAGCTCACCCATAGGGCTTTTCCTTTTGAACTCAGTACTGTATGGAGATGTGTTTGTAAAAGATGTAAAGCAAAGTGAAGTTACCAGTAAGCAGGTTAGTTGCAGAATCAAGAACCGGAACATCTTGGGGGTTGGACTCGATGACCTCTAATGTCCCTTCCAACCCCTACAATTCTGTGATTCTGTGAATCTCTTCCCTTCAGGGCTACTTTCAAAATTAACTTCTGACTGAGCCCACAGACACATTACATATTAGCACCAAGAATGGATTTAATTAAACCTCTTTTTCCCATTCATCTTTTAATATGCAAACAGTTTTTAGTCTCTATAACAAAAATTTTATTTTTTATTTTTTAACTATTATTTTCTCCTGGAAAACTTAATAAATTTTATGGCACATGTTCAGAGAGAAACAATAAAGTAGTTTTGATTGTGCATGCTAGAACTGGATAAAACTTGTAACCTCTTCTTAATTAGTAATAATTTTTCACTTAGTAAGATCACACAGTACTTGAACTGGCTGCCGGCAATTTCTAAAACGAAAGTTAATTAACATGTATTTAAGAAAAGCTTTTTTCAAAGTTGAATCTGTAGTATACAGTAATTAGAGCAGTAATACTTTAAAAAAGGAGCTATCTTAATTTTAGCAGTACTTTGAAATTCAAGAAAAGCATGCATTTCCTTCAAAGAAAATTGTAGCAGGTTTCCTTCGTTCTCTGGGACCCAGTCACACGTGTGACATACTGCCGCCTCAACTGTAGCTTCTTTGCAATATGAAGATAGTGGGATTCTTCTTAGTGTGAGAAATATTGACTAAAATTACTTTGGGATCAAACGTCATTGTCTTAAATGCAACAAAATTCTGTTTTCATTCATCAGTGCTTGATTTAGACCTTCAGTGCCATCTTCTGATATTTTGCTATATTCAGAATTTGCATTTATTTTATTTATCCATCTACTGGATTAAGTCCCGGAAAATGCATTGCTTTTGGTATAGCACATACCTTCTCTGCAAAAATAATTCATTCGTGGTTAAAACGTTTGTTGCTGTATGGACTAAGCAAATCGTATTGCACAGAAAGTGATTATGCTGGCACCTTGGATTTCATGGTGAAAAAAAAAACAACCTTCTCCCTCATGTAGTTGGAAATATGTATAAATATCTTCATACAAACAGAATATTTTAGTACTTATTTTACTGTCAGAACAGTTGAGAAAAGGAGACGTTTGCTGTCACAACCAATAAGTATTACACTTTTCAATGAGTACTACACATTAGGATGTCCACGACCATTGGGTATTACACTTTTTATGAGGCAGCCGCTGAGTCTTTAGGGAAAAGAGGCTTTGTAGCAGCAGACAGGTGCTGGCTCATGGCCATGCATGCCCTACGGGCTGGCAGTGCATGGTGCTCAGTCCCCAGGGCTCCGCGGCAGCGAGCAGGGCATGGTGGCCACTTTCAACTAGAAAAGAAGACAGGGCTTGTCATGTCGAGCTGAGAGCTAGAGCTCCCCAAAGCACATCCCTGGGCTGAGGTGAGACCCTGCCCTGCAGCATCCTCCCTTTCCTCCTGCACTCGCAGTGCACCTGCCTGAGTGGGCACAGCTGCGCTGTGGAGGGCGGGCATCTGAAGCCTTTGACTGCAGTTAATGGGTCCTCCAGGGACCTCAGGACAGCTAGGAGGAGCAGATAAGAAGAGAAGCCGTGCATTTTGCCAGAACGCTTTGTAGCTGTTCTTAGGAGTACAAACCTAATACAGCATAATTTTACAGTATCGCTTATGGATTTCATTAACCTCAATCAGAAGGTGTCAGAAATGGGACAAATATTGCATAAAGTGTTCCATGCGCAGTCGTGGAAAAAGAATGAATGAAAGAGGTTGTGTATCACTGATGAACTATTTAGGATGTAATTGAGGTGATATTCCATGTTTGCTCACTGTGGAATACCACAATTCTGAAAACTGCTACTTGAAACAAATGTGCTCAAAGGTGGATTTCCTAAATCTGTGGATTTCTTGTACGTATGCACATTTATTTCTTAACTGCCTCCTTACTTTTGATTTTTAGATGTCAAAAGCTGGTTGGTGATGTTCGGATTTCAGCTTAGCAACATTATTCCTGGTTTCCCTAGAGCAAAAATGTACTTTGTGTCCCCGCCGTATGAGTTGACTGAGAGTCAAGCGTGTGAAAATGGACAGGTAGGCAGAAACATGAAGTCCTTTTTCCTGATAAATTTGCCTCTCTCTGTGGATAGAACTGCTGGCTCTTCAGTAGTTACAGTGGAAGGCCAAGGATTTATTTCAATGTAAAACAAAAGTGAATATAGCTACATTTTATATTAATGAACATATGTCTTTCTTGCCAGCCTTCGTTATCATAATTACAGTGTCATTAGTTTGTCTTTTATTGACTTCTTCCCTGATTAACAAGTTGTAACTTGATTAACTTGATTAACAATGACAAAAGGAAATTTTGTAGAGTAATTTATCATCTGTTGTACCCTTGGTAAAATTAACCTAATAACGTGGGTGTCACAGTGAACTTAGGTTGGTACTTGCTGTACTGCTAAGAAATGATTTTGCTCCCCACCCCGTCCAAGCTTCTTCATTGCTTTTTTTCTTGAAGATTTTCATAGGAAGAGGCTTTGGTTTCCTACTTCTGTTACTACAGCTAATGTCAGTTATGGTCTTCACATGCACTTGTGGGGTTAAGGCTGGGATATGGTATATGCTTTCTGCCTTCATCATAAATTCCAGCCAGTTTAATATACTTAAAAGAAGTAGTAGGCCATTTTCAAACACTCTGTGCTAAACTTGCACAACTGACGTGACCATGCAAACCAGCACGTGACCATAATCTTTTACTTGACATTACCGATTATAAAATTATTTGCCAAATGTATTTTTACACCAATTCTGGACGTGGTATTTGTATGGGAAGGGAGTGGTCTTTCCACAGAATTTTTCATTGTGCAACTTACCTTTATAAAAAGAAAACAAAGATCAGCACTGCTCTCTGAAAACAGTATTTTCAGGTCTGTATCTTCTTTGTTGTTTTGTTTTTTTCCAGCTAATTACAGGAGTCCAGCAGACAACAGAAAGACACAATCAAGCTTTCATGGCTCTAGAGGGACAGGTCATATCTAAAAGATTACATGCCAGTATTAGAGAAAAAGCAGGCCACTGGTTTGCAACAAGCACTCCTATTATTGGGAAAGGAATCATGTTTGCTGTGAAGGAAGGCCGTGTAACCACTGGCATTTCCAGCATAGCCACAGACGATAGCAGAAAAATTGCCTCTGTCCTTAACAGTGCTCACTACCTGGAAAAAATGCACTACAGCATCGAGGGGAAGGATACTCACTACTTTGTCAAGATAGGCTCAGCCGATAGCGACCTCGTCACCCTCGCGATGACCAGCGGGAGGAAGGTCCTGGACAGCGGAGTAAACGTGACCGTCTCCCAGCCAACCCTCCTTATCAATGGAAGGACTCGACGGTTCACAAATATCGAGTTCCAGTATTCCACCCTGCTGATCAACATCCGCTACGGGCTCACCGCCGACACGCTGGATGAGGAAAAGGCACGAGTGCTAGACCAGGCTCGACAGCGAGCCCTGGGGTCGGCCTGGGCCAAAGAGCAGCAGAAGGCACGGGATGGCCGCGAGGGCAGCCGCGTATGGACAGACGGAGAGAAGCAACAGCTTCTGAACACGGGAAGGGTTCAAGGTTACGAGGGATATTATGTCCTGCCTGTGGAGCAGTACCCAGAGCTAGCAGACAGTAGCAGCAACATCCAGTTTTTAAGACAGAATGAAATGGGAAAGAGGTAACAAATTAAACTGCTGTCATCCTCTGATGGATGAATCAGTAGTCATAACTGTTATCTCCTCTCCTAAGGAGATGAAGACCTACATGGGGGCACTAGGCTGAGCTACTTTGGGATAGCAAGTGGCAAAAAAGCTCATATTTTTTGAGTTAAATGCTACTGTTCAAGTGATTAAAAACCACATCCTGAAGTGGACTAAAGCCTGACTGAAAACTCTAACCATACAAATTTAAAAGTACCCCTGAAATATTACCCACTTGTTCTGGGTCTAAAGAAAAATAAAAAGAAGGCCTCGTATTGTATTACCTCACTTCATTCACACGTGAGCAAACTAAGAAATCCAAGTGGGCCACTTTCACTAACCAGCTGATGAAACACAAACGATTCAGACTGCTTGTTTGATAAATATCCAAGAGGTTTTCATTTAAAGCAAAATACAGGTGCATTTAAAACATGACTTTGGGGTGATTTGTGTGTAGCAATTGGAGGAAAAGGAGAATGCAAGTGAGAGCACACTGGAAATAGTAAAGGAAACTATATTTAAAAAATAACAAAACCGCACTTGCACTCTGACCCTCCATTTGTCTGGCCTGAAGCTTAACTTATTCAAAGAGGGCAGAGTGTAAAGTTACATTCAAAATGGTGGCTATAAATCACTACAAATAAATTTCATACTCTGTTTGTCTTTGAAGATTTCCATTGTGGACAGTATAACACAGTTACAGGGTGTAGTCTGTTTAGATTCAGTAGTTTGTTGGTATCAGTTCCAGTAGAGCTGTGGGCATTGTGTTACACTATTGCAAATGGGCACCACGTCAGATCACCCTGTACATACATCAGCCAGAAGGCACAATCACTGTTTCAGATTTAAAAATTATTAGTGTGTTTGTTTGGTCGAGAAACTGAGACAATCACATTACAGTCACCACAAAAGAAAAAAAAAAAGTCTAATAAGAACTTTGGTACAAGAACTTTTTTGTAATATACATGTATGAATTGTTCATTGAGTTTTTATATTAATTTTAATTTGCTGCTAAGCAAAGACTAGAGACAGGCAAAGATAATTTATGGCAAAGTGTTTAAATTGTTTATACATAAATAAAGTCTCTAAAACTCCTGTGAATTATTGGTCTTCTATTGTGAAATCTCTGAAAATGAGAAAAATCTTAGTGTGCCACTGTCATCTCATGTACAGCATCCAATATGTAGAAATGATCACTGTACCGTGGATTCTGCAGAGGGGTGTTCCTTTGATCTCTGGGTAAGCAAAGTCTTACATAAGCATCACCTGTTTATGACAACAAAATAATTTGTAAATGCTCCTATCAACTCTCTCTGCATCTCATGACTAGTGACCCTCAGATCGCCACCTTACAATCCTGGAATTAGTTTAATTGCACCAAAGAAACTTCCAGACTGTTTGAAAATGCAGTAACATGGCATTAAATGGAAGACGGAAGGACTTGCTGTGAGCCCCAGAGCCCCCGTGCAATCTGTCTTCTTTGTGAGATTGCTTATTTCTACCGCATTTACAAATGGGAGGTAAGATCAAAGACCCTCTCCTGAGCTAACAGTCACTCTTGATGATGTTAAAAGGAACCATGCATCAGCGAGAGCCCTGCTGCTTTTATCTCGTTTAAGTATGTAGTCAGAAAGCTCCACTTAATTTTGAGAGCAGTCTTGCTTTTGGGGTTGCAGATGAGGTTTTTAATGATTCATGGTATCAGCGGAGATGTTTGAATTGATTACGGGCATTAATTCACTCCAGGCCACATTTAAAGTAGAACAGCTTGGTGGCAGTTCTATGCAGCACCTATCGCACTCAGAGCCCATCTGAGTTTTGCTGAGCAAACAGAACCCATCCCGTTCTGATCGCCGTGTTGCACCTGCGTGCTCCCCCTGTGCACTGCATGTGCCGGAACCCCGGGCCCTGTTCTCTCAGAAGGATGAATCCGGGTACATTTTCAGAGAAAGTCCTATATGTCCCTCGCTGCAGATGTTACTCTGTGCTGATAGATGTGAAGTGCTGTTATCAGACTTGTCTAGAAGTGAAACTTATTAAAGAAGTGAAATATTAGGTGGGTATTCATGGAGCTTACTTTGTTGTTTGTTACTTTTGGTGTAAACGTAAACCATGAAATCACAAGGTGGAAGCACTTCTCACTGTCATGGTTTTCCCGAATGCTCTGGTTGTACTGGTGAGCTTTTTAGGTCATTTTTTAAAATAGAAGTTTTCTTGCAGCTGAGAGGCTGGCAATGAGAACCTGCTGCACAGCCTTGTGTTTCCTTTGTTCTCTTACCAGTGTCCTAAAGCTGAAACCGTTCAGACTTAATTTTGCTACTTCTCTTTACCCTCTGCAGAAGGAAACAAAAGCGAAGCACCACTTGTGATATTACTTCCTGGGGACAGATTTGCAGGGGAAGCACTCAGAAAGACAAGTTCCTCTGCAAATAATATGTGCATCATCAGGGTACTCTTAAACAACGTTTGGACCTGGTCCAGTCACGTAGTTAATACTCGGAGACCATTTATCCCCATCTGTGAATGGTTTCCAAAGCACAGGTCCCCAGCAACACACTGGACTTCCTAGGTGCAAACAACTTGTGCTGGAGGTCATTCCCCTGAGCCCTGTGCGCAGGACGCAGCTCAGCACCCACGGTGAGTTCCTGGTGGCACAGCCCTGCCCAGACTCCCTGCAGGAGAGCTGTGTGAGGGGACCTGCAGGGGGTCACATGCTGCCTATGGTTCCGTTTCCACACTTCCTCTTCCCAGAAGTTCTGCAGCGCTTGTTCAAACTCCGTATCAGATGTAATAAATAAGGCTTCTCCTTATTTTGTTGTTTGTTAAGATATGTGTAGTGTCCTGACCTCTGCTGAGAACTGTTCTGGGGCTGAAGTCAGGCTTCTGCTGCAGAGCTTGAGCCGAGAACTGAAAAAGCAATACTGAAATGGTGAAAACACTGCGGGAGAGTTGTGTGGCAGCTTTTGGAGAGAGGCAAGAGAAAATAGCCAGCGTATGAACCCTCAGCAAATAAGATTTACAGTGGAAGTGGCAGCTCAGTCATCATGAGTACAGAAGGTGGCAGATAACGTACCGTAATGCTGCCTGTGCTGTTACACGGCTCAGCAGCATTGCTACCGCAGAAACCATATTTACAGAAGTTTTATATCCTCAGACAACAGCTCCTGGCAGGTTCTAGCCTAATTTTGAGTATGGAAATCTGCTGGAATCGTGCTGGCTGCAGCCCAGGTCTCTTTGCTGTTGCAAATAGGCACACATAGCGTGCTTCATTAAGCGAAGAAAACATAAATGAAAACAGAATTTCAAGAAGCATCACCTAATGCTATAAATCACTACTACCAGATAAACCAGGCCTTTCCATCAGTCAAAAATT